>JARQOD010000003.1:396277364-396397656 GCA_033576555.1 Oophaga sylvatica | reverse complement strand
GGGACACGGTTACTAAGCAGGAGGTACCTGTGCTCCAAAGCACTACCAAGGACCAGCAGACGTTGCTGGAACTCGGATACCGAGATGGAGGCACCTAGGCCAAAGGCACTGTGGAGAACCAGCTGACGGTACTGGAACCCGGAGGGGCAGCAGAAGGAAAAGAGCCAATGGCACAACCGAGGACCAGCTGACGTTACTGGGACACGGTTACTAAGCAGGAGGTACCTGTGCTCCAAAGCACTACCAAGGACCAGCAGACGTTGCTGGAACTCGGATACCGACATGGAGGCACCTAGGCCAAAGGCACTGCGGAGAACCAGCTGACGGTACTGGAACCCGGAGGGGCAGCAGAAGGAAAAGAGCCAATGGCACAACCGAGGACCAGCTGACGTTACTGAACCCCAGTAACACAGGAGCAAGTGTTGACTGTGCTAACAGCACTTCCGAGCAACAACTGGCGGTGTTGGAGCCCAGGGTCAAGGAGGATGTTTAAATACTAGATCAAGTAATTTCCTTGTTACCTGTCAATTTTAAATGTCTATACTTCAAACAAGAGAAAGATAACCTTTACTACCATAAGATGATGATTTCATTTAAACTAATATCTAGATAAATAAAGAATTGACAAACATAAACACATACATTAACATGTTGAACAGCAATGCAAACCACAAAATAAATTAGTTAAGGAATCTGCTATACGGTTGTACTAAAAGCATACAAGTACATATCTGAATCCATTAATGATGGATAAGTAACAGTATGTACACCATTTTTATTGTATAGACAATGAATGTCTGACTTCAAAACATCATCAGCATTACAAGTTATCTGTGATATTACTAAAATGTTCCATTTGCTGAATAATGTCCCTAAATATTTTATACAAAATTATACAATTTCCATCATGTAATACTCATAATATGTGGCAATAATCATTTTTATTAACAAACATAACCTTTAAAAAGTGCATAGTGCATAGTGAAAATTGCTATTTATGGCTGACTGTCGACTTGGAAGCATGACAACAGATAGATAAGGTATATATAGATGACACTGCATAGCCACAGATGGTGAATGGCAATGTAATACTGTACCTCAATAAAGTGTGCGTCACTACTACATATTTTTTTTTATATAGCTGTATAAACAGGGTACATGGATGTATGCTTGTGCCTTTGTTTTGACGCACAGACTGCCTTCCTGCTGAGACGCATTGGGTAGTGAACAGTTGTGTGCAGTGTTCACTGCAGTCTCTGCGGAATAACCACACTTAGACCTTATAACTTTTCAGACTTTCTTTATCAATCTACCAAGATGAAGAAGGCAGGGAGTAAGGCACGTGGTCGTGGAGTTTCTTCAGGGAGAGGACGTGGGGATTCTGTGGCTGCTGCGGCCCCCAGTGACACAGCATCCACCAGTTTTCCCCGGGCCGTGAGCGTTCCTTTATGCGCACTTTTGTAGGAGCTCGGAGTACCCCCCTGCTGCGGGAAGAACAAATTGAAGCCGTTGTTGTTTGGATGTCAGCCAATGCATCGACTTCAATTGCTTCCACCTCCTCTCAGGACCACAGCACTGTTGGGCAACCATCTGTCTCTTCACCGCCTGGCAAATTGCCCAGGCAGTCAGAGAGTTCTGTACAGGAGCCAGCTGAGTGTCTGCTTCTGTTCTCAGAATCTATTGGCTTGCAAACAGGGGCCCAGCCAAGCAGCATTCTGTAATGTGAAGAGGGAGTATGCAGTGATGCGCAACAGCTGTGTCTCTCTGAATCTGAAGAGGCGGGTGAGACAGTGCCGATGGTCAGCACACCGCAGAACGCATCTGATGATGATGATGAGACCCAGGTGCCAGTTTCTGTTGAGCATGGTGCTGGCCAGACCACCCAACAGCAGGTGTTGGAAGAGGGTAGTGGAGATGATGAGGTCCAAGACCCAACATGGCATGAAGAACAGGAAGGTGGTGGGAGCAGCTCAGAGGAATAATAATAATATTTATTTATATAGCGCCATCATATTCCGCAGCGCTTTACAGTTTAGCAGTTTCAGAACACAAGTCATAAGTAACAACGTTAACAATACAATAATTTAAGCTAAATAAGTCGCCCCTGCTCGTGACAGCTTACAATGTACAATGAGATGGGGGAGATACAAAGTATAGGTGTTTATATACAATGGTGCATTTACAATGATGTTCCAGCCATCTTAAGGGACTGAGGGATGGAGATAGTGAATGGGCTAGAGACACACACACACTTACACAGAATACATAGAATGACTTTGATTAGTGAATGTGATAGGCCGCTCTGAACAAATGTGTTTTGAGGGAGCGCCTGAAACCATGCAAATTGTGGATAGTCCTAATTTCTTGGGGTACAGCATTCCAGAGGATTGGCGTAGAGCAGGAGAAGTCTTGGAGTCGGGAGTGGGAGGTACGTATTAGTGCAGAGGTTAGTCGAAAGTCGTTTGCAGAGCGCAGCAGTCGGTTAGGCCGATAGATAGAAATGAGGGAGGAGATGTAGGAGGGGTGCTGCACTGTGGAGAGCTTTGTGGGTGAGAACCAGTACTTTGGTTGAAAGCTGGGAGAGGCCTAGAGAAATGGTTAGTGATAGAAGGAAGATAGAGGAAGACATTGCCCCAACGGTACAAACAGGAGGGAGAGTTAGGCTGCAGACTCGGTTGCCTGTAGCCTCCAGTTTGGCACCTGTTCGGAGCAGTTGTCTTCCAAAAGTCAAAACGTGCGCTCCCAGGACTTGCACTGCGTGGTCCTTTTTTCACACACTTGCACATGATATTTGCTATGTGAAATGCAAGCTGTGTAATTAAAAATTAAAAATAGCTAAAAGTGTCAGTCACCTCAATACCACAAATATGTGGAAACATGTGCGGACAAAGCACGTAGTTGAGTTACAAAGACACACTAGAGATGTAGGCCAACCTACAGCAGCACCTACATCTTCAGGTTGTGTTGAAGCCTCTTCATCGAGCTCACACACAGCTGGTTATGCTTCCTCACAGGATCGCCATGGAAGAACCTCGGCCACTGTTGTCCAGAGACAAACTGTTATTCCACACACAGCAGCAAGTTCCCTGTCATCCTCACACTCCCAGGCCACAAAACAGCCAGCGGTAGCACAGGCATGGGATAAAAGACGGCCATACTCCGCAAACCATGCACGAGCACAGGCTCTGAATGCTGGCATTGCAAAACTCCTGTCCCTTGAAATGCTGTGATTCAGGCTGGTGGAGACAGACAGTTTCCGTAACTGAATATCATTGTCAATCCCACAATACAATGTGCCAAGCCGATTTCATTTCAGCAGGCAAGCCGTCCCTGGTCTGCAAAAGCATGTTGAGGGAAAAATTAAACATGCGCTACTAAAAGCCCTCAGTAGCAAGGTCCACCTGACCACCGATGCGTGGACCAGTACCCATTGTTATGATCTGCTACAACCAGTAAGGAAAGAAGGGAATTCTGTCCCTACAATACAACTAAGCTGAATCCCTACGATGTAACGGGGAACCTGATCCTGCGACCAGACCCGCTAAAGTCCTCATCTAGTGTGAACGAAGACCTATAGTTGCGAGGGAGTAATCCCTACAAGATCTAGGGACTGTGAGAAAAGGTGGACACCTCCTAACATAAATTGTAGCATGGATAATTAAACAGAAAAATAAATACTTTGTGATCCTAACATCAAGCAAAACTGACAGATTAAGGCACCTAAGCACCCGGCTAGCTTAACAGTAGATAATACAATGAAGTCAAGCAAAGCCAGAAGGGCGGAGCCAGACTAAATAGGGAAAAAAGGTCATGTGACCAGCAAACTGAAACAAAACCTAACAAGAGGGTTCTAACACCCATGGCCAGGGACAATACCTTTCCCTCACTGCCCATTGGGTCAATGTTGTGCAGCCGGGTACTGATCTTGCGAGTGGCGCTGTACGTGTTCTGCCAACTCCAAGGATTGCAGGAATCAAGTCTGTACACATTGATTCCTCCTCCTATTCCAGTTCCTCAGAATCATCGCTGCAGGAGCCGTCACGGTCTACCTCCACATGGACCCGTGAACGTTTACCTGTTGCGACCGATATGAGCACAGCCGTGTCCAAATGTCAACAGGCCATCCTGAAATTAATTTCCATGGGGAATCTTAGCCACACAGCGCAGGAGCTCTGTAATGCCATAAAGCAGGAGAGCGACGTGTGGTTTTTGGAAGAGAATCTACAGGCAGGCTTGGTAGTGTGTGACAATGGCCGAAATCTGGTGTCAGCTCTGGGCCTTGGCAACCTCACTCACATACCATGTCTGTCATATGTGCTCAACTTGGTCGTGCAGAGTTTTTTGAGGGACTATCCGGATCTTGATGCACTGCTGCACAAGGTCCGCCTAGAGTGCGCTCACTTGCGACGTTCCAGCATGGCCAGATCGCTGATTGCAGCTCTGCAACGCAGATTTCACCTTCATGAACATCGCATCATATGTGACGTACCCACCAGGTGGAATTCCTCGTTACATATGTTGGAGCGGTTGTGTGAGCAGCAGCCAACAGTAATGGAGTATCAGCTGCATCAGGCGCAGTCAACTCGCAATTTGCGCCGTTCACACTTCACCACTACTGAGTGGGCCTCTATAATAAGAATAATAATATTATTTATTTATATAGCGCCATAATATTCCGCAGTGCTTTACAGTTTAACAGTTTCAAAACACGAGTCATAAGTAACAACGTTAACAATACAATAATTAAAGCAAAATCAGCCGCCCCTGCTGGTGAAAGCTTACAATCTACAATGAGGTGTGGGAGATACAAAGTACAGGTGTTTATATACAATGGTGTTTTTACAATGATGGTCCAGCCATTTTAAGGAAGTGAGGGATGCATGGAGATAGTGAATGGGCTACACACACAGAATTAGACATAGAATGACTTTGATTAGTGAATGTGATAGGCCACTGTGAACAAATGTGTTTTGAGGGAGCGCCTGAAACCATCCAAATTGCGGATAGTCCTAATTTCTTGGGGTAGAGCATTCCAGAGGATTGGCGCAGCGCGGGTGAAGTCTTGGAGTTGGGAGTGGGAGGTACGGATTAGTGCAGAGGTTAGTCGAAGGTCGTTTGCAGAGTGCAGCAGTCGGTTAGGCCGATAAATATAAATAAGGGAGGAGATGTAGGGGGGTGCTGCGCTGTGGAGAGCTTTGTTGGTGAGAACCAGTAATTAGAATTGGATCCTATAATGAATGGGCAGCCACTGCCAGTGTAATGAGTGGCGAATAACTCTATGAAGGATATCTGCCACGTTTTGCGTGCGTTTGATGAGTCAACGCGGATGGCGAGTGCAGATGATGCACTAGTCAGCCTGACTGTCCCCCTTATCTGCCTGCTTCAAAAAACACTGCAAGCACTAAGGCATGAGGTTTTGGAAGAGGTGGAGGATGAGGAGTCACAAATTCCATCACCTTCTGGACAGTCAGCGCAACGTGGTTCCTCACAAAGGGCTGGAGGACTTTCAAAGTACCATGCTGTATCAACAATTGAACCTCCAGAGTCGCTGTCTATATTTTCATAACCATTACAAACTTTTAATGTATTTACAAAGCACATAATGTACAGTTTTTGTCTATCCTTTTGTAATGCTATTGTGTTTCCATAAACTGATGTTACAGAATTATGATACAAAGTTTTTAAATTTTGAGTTTTAAATTTTGTAAATTTATATGTATTTGAAGGACTTTGTGAGGAGGATGAGGAGGAGTCAATGGAGGAGGAAGACATCGCTCCAGAGGGAGGTAGACAATGCTCTAGTCAGTATGTAGACCAAGGGTGGGGTGATGCACAGCAGGCGGAGATGACGCCTCTTGCAGGGGACAACGTTTCTTGGCCAGTTGGGAGTCTGCAGCACATGGTTGATTTCATGCTGCAGTGGCTGAGAAACGACCGCCGCATCGAACACATTCACACCACGTCTGATTATTGGGTGTACACCCTCCTAGACCCTCGCTACCGGGACAACTTACAAAGCCTCATCACACCGTTGAACCGGGAGCGTAAAATGCGGAAGTACCAAGACACACTGGTGCAATCCATAATGTTCTCCATTCCAGCCGAGAGCACTGCTGCTGCTACTGATTTACAAAGCAGCTCTGTGCGTCGAGGCAGTGGAGACAGCTCTGCAACAAGAGGGAGCACAAGCAGCGCCTCTGCACAGGGCAAGAACAGTATGTTCCAAATGTGTCGAAGTTTTGTGGCAGCGCCACCAATGTCTACACCATCCGAGACGGCTCCAGTCAGCAGGAGGCAACATTTCCGTAAGATGGTTACAGACTACATGTCTTGCCCTCTCAGTGTACTCTCAGATGGCTCTTCCCCATTCAAGTTTTGTGTCTCTAAGCTGGATACATGGCCAGAGCTTAGCCAGTATGCATTGGAGGTGCTGGCTTGATCTGCTGCCAGTGTATTATCGGAGCGCGTCTTTACTGCTGCAGGTGGTGTACTAACAGACCGTTGCATGCGACTATCCTACGATAATGTAGAACGGCTTACTTTTCTGAAAATGAACTAGGCATGGATCTCGCCTGAATTTGCCTGTCCGGTTTCAGATTAACTAACTGGTTGGCAACGTTTTCCATGTCTCCTGTTATGTTCATCTTTCTACCACCTGAGCTATACTCCCTGGGCTACAACACTGCCAGTTGCTGCTCAGAAGTGTCGTGTCCACAGACCAATACACAAGCTATAGTAATAGTGGGGTTCAGTAACGCCTGCTGTTCCCCTGCTGTGTGTCCGGCAAAAATTACTGCTACCTAGCTACACATGTTTAAAAAAACATGACATGTTAAAGTGGCTAGTGCTACACATAGATATCAGGCTACACCCTTATTTCTAAGCTGTAAACAAGTGAAACGTCAAATTTAAAACCATTCAATGATTAGTGTTGGTAACAAATCTGTAACTAAATAATTGTGACATATTATGGCAGATATCCACATGTCTAACACAAATGCTAACACAAAAGCATACTTATGCTATAGGGTACTGATGGTGAACCTTCTCACTCCATAACTTTGACCAATCCAACTCACATCATGCCTCAAATGCTGCAATGTTGGAAGTGCATAATGTGGGTTGAACTTTGACAACAGCTGCAGTGCGAAGGTTATCCTTCTGTGTTCTTGGCTTTTAAATAAAAGCATACAAGTAAATATAATAATACATTGTTGATTAAGGGACATGATGTACACCTGTAATATTGTGCAAACAATGGATGTAGGACTATTCCTCTTCAACATTACTTATATTTGTGTCATTTGAAAAAATACATATTTTAGTTAAAAATTAAAAACCCATGTTCAGTAGCTGTGAAAGGCCCGTTTGTGTACTTCTATATTGTTTGCAACCAATGTATTGTATACGGATGGAAGCGCGTCACACTAATAGATTAGATTTATTTTAAATGGAATGTAGCAGAACCAATTGGAGATAAATGAAAAGGATGAGCCACTGAGACACGCTCAGCAGAGTACAAGCAGCAGTGCTTGAACAAGTAACTGGAGCGTGATCTGCACTCAAAAAAGTAAAAAACACAGACTGAAGTGAACACTGAAACACAACTGTCCACAATCTGTGAAAAGCTCCTTTCTGTACTTCTATAGTGTTTGCAACCAATGTATTGTATACGGATGGAAGCGCGTCACACTAATAGATTAGATTTATTTTAAATGGAATGTAGCAGAACCAATTGGAGATAAATGAAAAGGATGAGCCACTGAGACACGCTCAGCAGAGTACAAGCAGCAGTGCTTGAACAAGTAACTGGAGCGTGATCTGCACTCAAAAAAGTAAAAAACACAGACTGAAGTGAACACTGAAACACAACTGTCCACAATCTGTGAAAAGCTCCTTTCTGTACTTCTATAGTGTTTGCAACCAATGTATTGTATACGGATGGAAGCGCGTCACACTAATAGATTAGATTTATTTTAAATGGAATGTAGCAGAACCAATTGGAGATAAATGAAAAGGATGAGCCACTGAGACACGCTCAGCAGAGTACAAGCAGCAGTGCTTGAACAAGTAACTGGAGCGTGATCTGCACTCAAAAAAGTAAAAAACACAGACTGAAGTGAACACTGAAACACAACTGTCCACAATCTGTGAAAAGCTCCTTTCTGTACTTCTATAGTGTTTGCAACCAATGTATTGTATACGGATGGAAGCGCGTCACACTAATAGATTAGATTTATTTTTAAATGGAATGTAGCAGAACCAATTGGAGATAAATGAAAAGGATGAGCCACTGAGACACGCTCAGCAGAGTACAAGCAGCAGTGCTTGAACAAGTAACTGGAGCGTGATCTGCACTCAAAAAAGTAAAAAACACAGACTGAAGTGAACACTGAAACACAACTGTCCACAATCTGTGAAAAGCTCCTTTCTGTACTTCTATAGTGTTTGCAACCAATGTATTGTATACGGATGGAAGCGCGTCACACTAATAGATTAGATTTATTTTAAATGGAATGTAGCAGAACCAATTGGAGATAAATGAAAAGGATGAGCCACTGAGACACGCTCAGCAGAGTACAAGCAGCAGTGCTTGAACAAGTAACTGGAGCGTGATCTGCACTCAAAAAAGTAAAAAACACAGACTGAAGTGAACACTGAAACACAACTGTCCACAATCTGTGAAAAGCTCCTTTCTGTACTTCTATAGTGTTTGCAACCAATGTATTGTATACGGATGGAAGCGCGTCACACTAATAGATTAGATTTATTTTAAATGGAATGTAGCAGAACCAATTGGAGATAAATGAAAAGGATGAGCCACTGAGACACGCTCAGCAGAGTACAAGCAGCAGTGCTTGAACAAGTAACTGGAGCGTGATCTGCACTCAAAAAAGTAAAAAACACAGACTGAAGTGAACACTGAAACACAACTGTCCACAATCTGTGAAAAGCTCCTTTCTGTACTTCTATAGTGTTTGCAACCAATGTATTGTATACGGATGGAAGCGCGTCACACTAATAGATTAGATTTATTTTAAATGGAATGTAGCAGAACCAATTGGAGATAAATGAAAAGGATGAGCCACTGAGACACGCTCAGCAGAGTACAAGCAGCAGTGCTTGAACAAGTAACTGGAGCGTGATCTGCACTCAAAAAAGTAAAAAACACAGACTGAAGTGAACACTGAAACACAACTGTCCACAATCTGTGAAAAGCTCCTTTCTGTACTTCTATAGTGTTTGCAACCAATGTATTGTATACGGATGGAAGCGCGTCACACTAATAGATTAGATTTATTTTAAATGGAATGTAGCAGAACCAATTGGAGATAAATGAAAAGGATGAGCCACTGAGACACGCTCAGCAGAGTACAAGCAGCAGTGCTTGAACAAGTAACTGGAGCGTGATCTGCACTCAAAAAAGTAAAAAACACAGACTGAAGTGAACACTGAAACACAACTGTCCACAATCTGTGAAAAGCTCCTTTCTGTACTTCTATAGTGTTTGCAACCAATGTATTGTATACGGATGGAAGCGCGTCACACTAATAGATTAGATTTATTTTAAATGGAATGTAGCAGAACCAATTGGAGATAAATGAAAAGGATGAGCCACTGAGACACGCTCAGCAGAGTACAAGCAGCAGTGCTTGAACAAGTAACTGGAGCGTGATCTGCACTCAAAAAAGTAAAAAACACAGACTGAAGTGAACACTGAAACACAACTGTCCACAATCTGTGAAAAGCTCCTTTCTGTACTTCTATAGTGTTTGCAACCAATGTATTGTATACGGATGGAAGCGCGTCACACTAATAGATTAGATTTATTTTAAATGGAATGTAGCAGAACCAATTGGAGATAAATGAAAAGGATGAGCCACTGAGACACGCTCAGCAGAGTACAAGCAGCAGTGCTTGAACAAGTAACTGGAGCGTGATCTGCACTCAAAAAAGTAAAAAACACAGACTGAAGTGAACACTGAAACACAACTGTCCACAATCTGTGAAAAGCTCCTTTCTGTACTTCTATAGTGTTTGCAACCAATGTATTGTATACGGATGGAAGCGCGTCACACTAATAGATTAGATTTATTTTAAATGGAATGTAGCAGAACCAATTGGAGATAAATGAAAAGGATGAGCCACTGAGACACGCTCAGCAGAGTACAAGCAGCAGTGCTTGAACAAGTAACTGGAGCGTGATCTGCACTCAAAAAAGTAAAAAACACAGACTGAAGTGAACACTGAAACACAACTGTCCACAATCTGTGAAAAGCTCCTTTCTGTACTTCTATAGTGTTTGCAACCAATGTATTGTATACGGATGGAAGCGCGTCACACTAATAGATTAGATTTATTTTAAATGGAATGTAGCAGAACCAATTGGAGATAAATGAAAAGGATGAGCCACTGAGACACGCTCAGCAGAGTACAAGCAGCAGTGCTTGAACAAGTAACTGGAGCGTGATCTGCACTCAAAAAAGTAAAAAACACAGACTGAAGTGAACACTGAAACACAACTGTCCACAATCTGTGAAAAGCTCCTTTCTGTACTTCTATAGTGTTTGCAACCAATGTATTGTATACGGATGGAAGCGCGTCACACTAATAGATTAGATTTATTTTAAATGGAATGTAGCAGAACCAATTGGAGATAAATGAAAAGGATGAGCCACTGAGACACGCTCAGCAGAGTACAAGCAGCAGTGCTTGAACAAGTAACTGGAGCGTGATCTGCACTCAAAAAAGTAAAAAACACAGACTGAAGTGAACACTGAAACACAACTGTCCACAATCTGTGAAAAGCTCCTTTCTGTACTTCTATAGTGTTTGCAACCAATGTATTGTATACGGATGGAAGCACGTCACACTAATAGATTTGATTTTTTTCTAATATAATGGAGCTGCACCAATTCCACTAAATAAAATAAAAAAAAAAAAAAAAAAAGTGACACGTGCAGATGCCTACAAACAGCGGTGGATGCAGAGCAAACTGCAGCGTCACCTGCACTGTCACACACACACCTTGCACAGAGCTGTTAAAACAACACTGGCAAAATGAAGCTTTACACAGCGGTTGGTAAACTAGCCTGCCTCAAGCACAGTAGTACACAAAATCGCTATATCTAACTGTCCCTCGAGTGACAGAGTAGCGTTCTGTCCCTTACTGAGTTCACAGCACAGTGACGCTAAAATGGCGGCGGCGCCTTTTATAGTGCATTCTGACATCATTTCAGCAGCCAATCACAGCCATGCCATTAGTTAAGATGACCGCAGCATTACAGGATGTGCCCACACTTCGTAGGATTCCTCATTGGCTGACTAAAATCACATTGCCTCTCAAAGAATTATGGGAACTTCCGATTCCGGTATACGATATGGAAAAAGTATCGGAATTAAGTATCGGAATTCCGATAACGCGAATATCGGCCGATACCCGATACTTGCGGTATCGGAATGCTCAACACTACTGGACAATAATTTTGGGCATAGTAGCAGTCTGTGGTACTAATTGTATTAGGCCATCTATACAAAGCTCCACCAGCCTTAAAAAACAAAAAAAAAATTCTATCTGCATGTTGCTTGGACAATAATTTTGGGCATAGTAGCAGTCTGTGGTACTCATTGTATTAAGCCATCTATACAAAGCTCCACCCGCGTTCAAATACTAAGAATTTTTTGCAGCCATCGTTTTTTGTGGAAACAACTCCACAGTTGTCAATTAGGTAACCAACAAAATGAGTGGCAAAAGGCCTGCTGCTGGTGGAAAGGGGAATAGGCGTGTTGTGAAGGGAAAAGAAATGTTGTGTCCGTGGGGTAGGTGTTAAAGCAACAGTAACATCTGCAGAAGAAAGACCATCTTCCAGCCAAACTAAGATGTCTACTTCTTTTAGTGGACAATGTGGTACGATCCCTTTCTTACGGGCATGCCCATCGCTACAAATTCCAGATGAGGCACAAAAAAATAAGGTGCTTCAACAGATATCAAGTGCTCCTTTAAGTCGGCTCTCCACCTCAACTTCAACAACACAAAAACTCCAGTCCTCAGAGGTGTCACCCCAATCGCACTTGCTTCCTCACAGCTCCCAAGTCTCCAACTGCCCGTCTGAGTATGGGGTAGAACAGATGGTTGAGTCTGCAGAGCTGTTTACTCATACTATAGCCTGGGAATCAGAGGTCGTCTCCACAGTTTCTGTGAATCCAGACGAGGAAATGATCTGCACTGATGCCCAGAATGTTTGAGTCTGATCCAGGACCAGATGAAGAAGGTTCTGAGCATAATGTAGACCCTCGTTCCCAAACTGTAACTCCTGTTGGTGGAGACAATGAGGAAGACGATGATGAGACTCAAATACCAGATATGAGCGACAACTTGAGTTTTGTGTCAGGGCAGGAAGAGGTTGGCTCTGAGGACGACGGGGGTGAGAACACACAGGGTGATGATGACGAGGTTGTAGATCCCACTTACTGTCTACCCACAGTCAGACAGTCGATGAGGTCAGCAGAGGAGGTGGAGGAGGATTCGAGTGACGACGAGGTCAGGGTGTGCCTTCCTGGACAGAGGCGTAGTACTGGAAGCACGTCACCAACTGCATCCTCAACCACAACTCTGCCTCTGACCACAAGTCAAGGTGGCTCTTCAGGTCGCATGGGTTCTAAGCCTTGCATAGCCTGGGCATTTTTTAACATCGATAAGGATGACCCAACTCGTGTTATCTGTAACATTTGTGACCAAAAGCTAAATAGAGGCCAAAAAATCCATAGTTTGAGTACTTCATGCATGAACCGTCACATGGATATGAAGCATAAGTTGCAGTGGCAAGCTCACTGTGCTACAATGCGGCCTAGCGGGCCGGCCCAACCACCGTCTGCCCCATCTTGTGCATCCGCGACCGCGGTCTCTTCATCCTCTGTGACTGGGGGGACAGCAGTCAGACCTGTTTTGAGACTCAGACCTGGCACCTCTTTACCAGCAACAGCCAGTCAGATTGGCAGGTCATCAGTTCATTTGGAAGTGGAAACACCAGCTGGTGTTGAGCGCTCTCCGACATCGAGAACACCACCTTTGGATCAAGGCAACCTAACTTTTGCACCTGCATCTTCCTCACAGACCGTCAGCTGTCCGGGGACACCCTACTCAACCCCATCTACGCACAACAGCCAGCCCTCGGTCACTCAGATGTGGACAAGTAAAAGACCATTTCCTCCTAGCCATGAGAAAGCTAAGAGGTTGAATTTCACCATCTGCAAGCTCTTGGCTACAAAAATGCTGCCTTTCCGCCTTGTGGACACAGAGGATTTTCGAGCCCTTATGTCCGTCGCAGTACCCCAGTACCAAATGCCCAGTCGGCACTACTTCTCAAAGAAAGGTGTGCCTGCGCTCCACCAGCATGTCGCACACAACATCACCGCTTCTTTGAGAAACTCAGTGTGTGACAGGGTGCATTTCACTACAGACAATTGGACGAGTAGGCATGGACAGGGGCGTTACATGTCGCTGACTGGGAACTGGGTAACTATGGTGACAGCAGGACAAGGGGCTGCTGTCCAAGTCTTGCCGTCCCCACGAGTTGTGCATCAATCCTCTTTATCTCGAAGTTCCTCCACTGCTTCTGCCTCCTCAACCTCCTCTCAGTCCTCCTTCACCCAAAGCCTGTCTGGTCATGCCATGGGCTTTCTAACTGCGCAGAAGGGATCCTGCAGCACACCTCCTTGCTATGCTGGCAGAAGGGCTCAACGTAATCAGGCGGTTTTTACGTTGAAATATCTGGGAAATGTGAGTCACACAGCTGAGGAGTTGTGGTCAGCTCTGGAGAACCAGTTTCATGAATGGTTGTCTCCACTGGACCTGCAACCAGGGAAGGCCGTGTGCGACAATGCCGCAAACCTGGTTGCGGCCCTTCGCCGGGGCAATGTCACACATGTGCCTTGTATGGCTCACGTGTTGAACCTGGTTGTCCAGCAATTTTTAGCCCACTATCCCGGACTACATGGCCTTCTGCAGAGGGCACGGTCGCTGTGTGCTCACTTCCGCCGTTCGCATCCCGCAGCTCAGCGACTCACATCTTTACAGAAGTCGTTGGGCCTGCCACTTCACCGGCTAAAATGCGATGTGCTAACACGGTGGAATTCAACTCTGCACATGTTGCAGCGACTGTGGCAGCACCGACAAGCCCTGGTACAATACGTTCTGAATTATAGCCTGGGCCAACGAGATCCAGAGGTGGGGCAAATCACGCTGGAGGAGTGGTCTCAGATCAGGGACCTATGCACCCTTCTGCACAGTTTTGAAATGGCCACGAAGATGTTTAGTGCTGACGATGCCATTATCAGCATGACTATTCCGGTGATTTACATGCTGGAGCAGATGTTAAACATAATTCGGAGTCAGGTGGTGGAACAAGAGGAGGTGGAGGAAGTAGAGGAGGAGGGGTTGTATGCGGAAGGGCTAACATCTGCAAGGTCCAGACGGTCGGCAGCACCAAGGCGGCTGGCATGGGAGGGTGGGGGAGAGGGATTAACCAGGGCGCATGGTAGCAGCCAAACTAGTGAGGAAGGTGCAGGAACCCAGGAAGAAGTGGATGACGAACTGGCGATGGGCATGGAAGACTCATCAGATGAGGGAGACCTTGATCACATTTCTGTTGTGCGAGGTTGGGGGGAGAGGGCAGAGGAAGGAAGCATGAGTTGTACCTCGCCACCAACACAACAGGGACTTGGTGCTCCCGGATGCGCAAGACACATGAGTGCCTTCTTGCTGCACTACCTGCAACATGACCCTCGAATTGTCAGAATTCGAAATAATCCTGACTACTGGGTAGCCACACTGTTAGATCCCCAGTATAAAAGTAAATTTGCCGAAATAATTCCAGCCATAGAAAGGGATTCGCGCATGCAGGAGTATCAGCAGAGACTGTTGCAGAATCTTACATGTGCTTTTCCACAAAACACCAGTGGTGCACGTAGTGAATCTCACAGTTCTAACTTGCCAACCGTGGGACTGTCGAGTGTTCAGCACTCAAACCGTAACAGAAACACAGTATCTGCTGGTGTTCACAGCAATTTTGCGGAATCCTTTCACCAGTTTTTTAGCCCATCCTTTGCAATGCCACAGGAGACAAGAAGTCAGACACATAGTCAACGCCTAGAGACGATGGTACAGGAGTATTCTCAACTGAACATCGAAGCCATGTGTAAGGTTCTGTGTACATGTTCCTGAAACTCAGTTTGTTCGTCAGCCATTTTACTTTCTGTCTTGCTGCAGCTATCTTGCCCTCAGTCAAAATGGAGTTTCCAGCTTGCATGTTCCCGCCCTGATTCTCTCCTTTTGCTTCTTAAGCAGCCACAGCTGAGCAATCAGTGCTTCAGAATCTAGCCTGCAGTGAACCTGTGACCTGACTCCTAAAGCCTTGGACCTTGTACTCCAGCTATTCCTACTGAGGAACTCTGAAGCACTTGTGGACTCTGAGCCCTGCTCTTTGAAAGACCCACGTTTGCATGGACTTGCGGTGACAGAGAGGAAGATCCTGAGCCTGTTGTGGAGAGTGATTGCTGAGCTTAGATTACTCTGGCCTGCTGTGTCTCCTGCTTCTGTGTCTGCAAACTGTGTGACTATTTTTGCCAACTTGTATGAAGTAATACAAGACTTTCTATATCAAACCTGTGTCTCATGTATTTTCATCGCACCCAAGCACAAGACGCTATATGAACTGTACTACATACATTACAAGATTCTGAAGCCAAAACGTTAGTGTCTGCTGGGTCTGGAAAGGCTGTGTATGCTGTAACTGTGGATATCGGATGTCCGGTTGTACTTTCTGTGATGACAGTGGTTGTGACTTCTCACAACCATTCCAGGTGAGCAATTCCCTTAAGTGTTTTTTTTTCTGCAGTGTTACCACAGGTAAACACTATTGTTTTTTTTTTTTCTCTTTTCTCTTTTTTGTCTGCTGTAACTGTGGATATCAGATGTCCGGGTGAACTTTCTGTGATGATAGTGGTTGTGACTTCTCACAACCATTCCAGGTGAGCAGTTCCCTTAATTTTTTTTCTCTCTGCAGTGTTACCACAGGTAAACACTATTGTTTTTTTTTTTTTCTCCTCTCCTCTTCTTCCAGTAATCCTGTCTTAAAAGATCTGGAAAATGGAGGCCCGCATAAAGGAACTTTGTGGAGTGACTGATAATATCCTTGCAGATTTGCAGAATATAAAGACCCGTTTTTCAAGCCTACAGGACCTCACTAATCACAATTTGCAAGTGTTTGGACAGACTGCCCAGGATTTGCGAGCCAGGATTGAGGTTCTAGAAGAGCGAGTCCAGGCTCCTGCCGTAGCCCCGAGTTCTGGGATTCCCAAGTTGCCCCCTTTTCGTTTTGGCGGTGAACGTGAGAAATTCAGGGGATTTATTAATCAATGCAATCTTTTTTTTCTGCACATGCTTCACAATTTCCCACTGAACGATCTAAGGTGCTTACTATAATTATGTTGCTTACCAACAAGGCTTGATGTGGGCAAACCCTCTGATTGAGACTGAGGATGATTGTTTGAATCACCTTGATGCTTTTATTTCAGCCATGGGGCAGGTGTTTGATGACCCCAATCGAGGTGCAACAGCTGAAGCAGCCATGTTAGCTTTGCGCCAAGGTAAGCACTCGGTAGCTGAATATGCCTTGGATTTCAGGAGATGAGCCCTTGATACCACCTGGGACAGTTCTGCCAAAAAATCTATTTTTCGAAAGGGGTTATCTCCACTGATTAAGGATGAACTTGCTCGTGCCGACCCTCCCACTGCGTTAGGTGACTTTATTAACTACTGCATCCGTATTGATACTCGTCTGACTGAACGCAGGCAAGAGAGATGGTTCGAAAGCAATCGCACTAACCTTTTCCTACCTTACTCTCCAGCTAAGGAACCTTTGAGTAGGATTACACGGGAACCTGAACCTGAACCCATGCAGGTAGACTCTTTACAACGACGGGTTAGTGATGCACGCAAGGAACATCGTTTTAAGGAAAATCTATGTTTCTATTGTGGTAAGTCAGGGCACTTCATTATAAACTGCCCCAGCCGTTCTCGTAAAACTACTGCAGCACTCATTCATTGTGAGTGTTGCGAGAGGGGATCTGTCAGGTCCGAGCCTCAGGCTCCAGAGAGATCTGCAGCAACAGATCTTGATTTCTCGGACTTAAACTCCGTTACCTCTGAGGACGTTGACTGTGTAAACGCTGCCATTTTTCAAGTTTCCTCAGTGGTGTCCCAGCTGAGTTGTAAGAAAAACAATTCTCATTGCTTTCTTTCCATCAAACTCTGGGTTGACTCAGCTTGGGTGTCTAGCTCTGCTATGATCGACTCAGGGGCAAGTGGAAATTTTATGGATGTCTCCTTTGCTCTGAAACAGGGATACGTTCAGTGAAGAAGGCTACTCCAGTACAGATGGAAACTGTGGATGGCTCCCTGCTGACCTCTGGACCAGTGGATCAGGAAACAGAGCCTTTGAGGGTTCTTATGGGTAAAGATCATCAAGAGAAACTGTCCTTTATGCTTATCTCTTCTCCCCACTTTCCCATTATTCTAGGGCTACCATGGCTGCAGGCTCAGAATCCTACCATTAACTGGGAGACCAAGGAATTACACTTTCCAGAGAAACAGATGAGTCCAAAAGTTTCAGCTTGCTCTGTTCCTAAAGGAACCATATCAGTCCCTGAACTACCAGCTGTATACCAGGACTATGTGGATTTATGTGACAAGAAGAACGCTGACCAGCTTCCTCCTCATCGTCCATATGATTGTCCAATTGAATTATTGCCTGGAGCAGAGATACCTTTTGGTAAGATCTACCCCCTGGCGGGGCCCGAGCTAAAGGCTTTAAAGGATTACATAGACGAAAATCTAGCCAAGGGCTTCATACGCCCCTCTTCATCTCCTGCAGGTGCACCCATCTTCTTTGTAAAGAAGAAAGATGGATCTCTGAGACCATGCGTAGACTATAGGGAACTCAATAAGGTTACTATTAGAAACCGTTATCCATTGCCTTTAATCCCTGAGTTATTGGAGAGAGTGCGACATGCCAAAATTTTCTCTAAACTAGATCTTCGTGGGGCCTATAACTTAGTCCGTATTACACCTGGGGATGAATGGAAGACTGCATTCAGGTCACGCTATGGACACTTTGAATATCTAGTTATGCCTTTTGGTCTGAGTACCGCCCCAGCCACTTTCCAACACTTGGTGAATGACATCTTCAGGGATCTCCTAGATACATTCGTGGTAATTTATTTGGATGATATTCTAATTTTTTCTAACTCCACAGAGGAACATCATGGACATGTGAGAATGGTCTTGGAACGTCTAAGACAAAATCATCTTTACATCAAACTTGAAAAGTGTGAATTCCATAGGACCGAAATTCAATTTCTGGGGTATGTACTGTCTACACAAGGAATTAGTATGGATGGAAGCAAAACCCAAGCCATCAAGGATTGGCCAAGTCCTAGAAATGTGAAGGAGGTACAGCGCTTCATCGGGTTTGCCAACTTCTATAGACGTTTCATTAGAAATTTCTCTGAGGTAGTGTCACCTATCACCCAACTTACCCGGAAAGAGTCTCGGTTCTCCTGGACTCCCAAGCCCAGGAAGCATTTTCCCGTCTAAAAGATAAATTTACCACTGCACCTATCCTAGTACATCCCAACCCCGAGCTTGCCTTCATAATAGAGGTGGATGCTTCAGACTGTGCCGTTGGAGCTATACTCTCTCAGAGAACAGGTGAGAAGAATGTCTTGCATCCCTGTGCCTTCTTTTCCCAGCAGTTGTCTTTGGCTGAGAGGAACTACGATGTGGGCAATAGAGAGTTGTTGGCCATTATTGCCGCCTTCAAAGAATGGAGACACCTTCTTCAGGGAGCTGCACAGCAAATAGTCGTCCTGACAGATCATCGTAACCTTGAGTTTATCAGGTCGGCTAAGTGTCTGACTCCTCGCCAGGCTCGCTGGAATCTTTTCTTAAACCAATTTAATTTTATCATTTTTTATAGACCAGGATCGCGCAATGGAAAGGCTGATGCACTCTCTAGGATTTACTCAGCAGAGACACGTCCAATTACTCCTCCTAAGACTATTCTTCCTGACTCTAGATTCCTAGGAGTAATTCATAATCAAGACCTACTTAAGGACATCAAGGAAGCATACCATGCGGATTCCTTTTTGGCACAACCCCCAAGGGACGTAAGTCTTGTCTTTAAGAATGGTGTGTGGATTCAGGGACAACGCCTGTATATTCCTGAAACAGTCAGATTGAGAGTATTGCAACTCATTCACGATTCCAAGATAGCTGGGCATAGAGGAATTCTAAAGACACAGGAATTTCTCTCTCGTTTCTTTTGGTGGCCCACTTGCAGGAAGGATGTTTTAAACTATGTCACTTCATGTGAAGTCTGTGCAAGATGCAAAACACCTCGCTCCACACCAACTGGTCTGTTACAGCCTCTTCCCACCCCGTCCCGCCCGTGGGGATCCATTTCTATGGACTTCATTGTGGAGTTACCAACCTCTCAAGGGAAGAACACCATTCTAGTGGTGGTTGACCGTCTAACAAAGGCAGCTCATTTTATCCCTTGTGTCGGCTTACCCACTGCAAAACAGACATCAGATTTGATGATTAAAGATGTGTTTCGCTTACATGGAGTACCGGATGAGGTTATTTCGGATCGAGGGGAGCAATTCACTTCTAGGTTTTGGCAAAATTTCTGTGCAGCATTGGACATTAAAGTAAACCTTTCTTCTGCTTTTCATCCCCAGACTAATGGACAGACCGAACGAACCAATCAAACCCTGGAGCAGTATCTCCGCTGCTTTATCTGCCACCTACAGGATGATTGGGTGGATCTACTTCCATTAGCTGAGTTCTCGTATAACAACTCTCAGAGTGCCTCCACTAAGCAGTCTCCTTTTTACTCTAATCTAGGTTATCATCCTAACATTCTACCACGATTTCCCATAGAAACGCCTTTACCAGCAGTGGCTGAAAGAATCACGTCTTTACAGAAGAATATGGATCTTCTAAAGGAGAATTTGGAATCGGCTCAGGAAAGGTACAAGAAAGCAGCAGATAAATTTCGTAAACCTGCACCAGCTTTCAAGGTAGGAGACTTGGTCTGGCTGTCAACCAGAAATCTTAAGTTAAGGATTCCATCGTCTAAGTTGGGACATAAGTACATTGGACCCTATAAAATCAGTAAAATTATAAGTGCCGTTGCTTGTCGTCTTCAACTGCCCAGAACTATGAGAATTCACCCTGTCTTTCATGTATCCCTACTAAAGGCTGCGACACCCAATACGTTTCCTGGACGTTCTTCTCCTTGCCCTGACCCAGTGCTAGTCGATGGTCAGGAAGAATTTGTGGTGGAAAGGATTTTAGATTCCAGGTTGTATAGAAATCAGTTACAATATCTGATTAAATGGCAGGGCTACCCAGTGGAGGACAACTCATGGGAACCAGTCAATAACGTTAATGCTCTTCGCTTGCTCCGTCAGTTTCATCAGAGGTACCCACACAAGCCTGGCCTGAGGTCATCCGGAGGTTGTCCCTAAGGGGGGAGTAATGTAAGGTTCTGTGTACATGTTCCTGAAACTCAGTTTGTTCGTCAGCCATTTTACTTTCTGTCTTGCTGCAGCTATCTTGCCCTCAGTCAAAATGGAGTTTCCAGCTTGCATGTTCCCGCCCTGATTCTCTCCTTTTGCTTCTTAAGCAGCCACAGCTGAGCAATCAGTGCTTCAGAATCTAGCCTGCAGTGAACCTGTGACCTGACTCCTAAAGCCTTGGACCTTGTACTCCAGCTATTCCTACTGAGGAACTCTGAAGCACTTGTGGACTCTGAGCCCTGCTCTTTGAAAGACCCACGTTTGCATGGACTTGCGGTGACAGAGAGGAAGATCCTGAGCCTGTTGTGGAGAGTGATTGCTGAGCTTAGATTACTCTGGCCTGCTGTGTCTCCTGCTTCTGTGTCTGCAAACTGTGTGACTATTTTTGCCAACTTGTATGAAGTAATACAAGACTTTCTATATCAAACCTGTGTCTCATGTATTTTCATCGCACCCAAGCACAAGACGCTATATGAACTGTACTACATACATTACACCATGACTGTGTCACTGGACCCTTGCTCTTTTTGGGCTTCCAATCTGGATAAATGGCCGGAGCTCGCCACTCACGCCTTGGAGATCTTGTCATGCCCCGCAGCCAGCGTTCTCTCTGAACGTGTGTTCAGCGCTGCTGGTGGTGTACTGACAGATAAGCGCACGCGGCTGTCCACTGAGTATGTAGACAGACTGACGTTCATAAAGATGAACAAATCATGGATCTGCAAGGACTTTTCTACCCCTGTGTCATCCTGGGAGAGTAAAAGCTTGAGGATTTAAAATTGCTAATAATTTGTAGCTGCATCTAGGCCGGAAAATAATTTTGGGCCTGTAGCAGTGTGTGGTACTCATTCTAATAGGCCATCTATACTAAGCTCCACCAGCTTTCAAATTAATACTAATTTTTAGCTGCATCTTGCCTGTAGAATAATTTTGGGCCTGTAGCAGTCTGTGGTACTCATTCTAATAGGCCATCTATACTAAGCTCCACCAGCTTTCAAATTAATAATAATTTTTGTTCTCTCTGAACGTGTGTTCAGCACTGTTGGTGGTGTGCTGAGTGACAGATAAGCGCACGCGGCTGTCCACTGAGAATGTAGACAGACTCTCGTTCATAAAGATGAACAAATCATGGATCCGCAAGGACTTTTCTACCCCTGTGTCATCCTGGGGAGGTGTTATGTTTCGGTAACTGAGGAGAAATAGCAAAAAATAGCAAAAGCGGTAATACACCAGAGAGGCTGGAACCTATTGGATTGCAGTAACCTGAACTAATCACACAACTAGAAGTAGCCGTGGAGCGTTCCTACGGTGATCCTAGACGCCTCGTCACAGCCTGAGAGATAACTACACCTAAAGGCAGAAAGATGAAGGCTATCTGCCCCGGAGCAGATCCCCAAAGAAAATAGGAAGCCCCCAAACATGTAATGGCGGTTAGACAAGAAGAAAGCATGGACACAGACAGAAATTGAATGAGCAAACGCTGGGGCCCAATCTGTCTAGATAGAAAAGTACAGGAAAGAATTCTGACTGCAATCCCAAAAAATCCTAACAAAAATACCAACACTTCTGATTGCCAAAAACCTGAGATCACACGATCTCATCCACCTAAATCAGATCTCTGGTGTATCAAAACGCTATTCAGCAAATAAAAAGTAACAAAGGAGCAAAGCAAAAGTGCAGACACAAACGGAGCACAATTGCAGCGCCAGACCCCCAAAAGGGGAAAGGCTGCAGTGCACTGCAAGCAGCAAACCAGCAGAGAAAATCAAACAGAGGAAAAAAACAGCAAACACTTATCTGAAGAAGAGCAGGAAACTAGCAGTGCTTCAAGCAAGACCAGCAAGAACAATTGATAACCGGCAAGGCCGCTGGGAACTCAGTCCACCTATATCCCACCATTCACGCCAGCTGAAGGCCATTCGGTAATCAGCTCATTACCCTCAGCAACCACCGGAGGGAGTCCCAGCTCAGAAGCCGCCTCCAGCATATTAACAACAGTACCCCCCTTGAGGAGGGGTCACCGAACCCTCACCTGCGCAACCAGGCCGATCAGGATGAGCTCGATGATAGGCACGGATCAGTCTCCCAGTATGGATGTCCGAAGCAAACACCCAAGAATTGTCCTCCTGACCATAACCTCTCCACTTAACCAAATACTGGAGTTTCCGTCTAGCAGAACGAGAATCCAATATCTTCTCAACCACATACTCCAAATTGCCCTCAACCAAAACAGGGTCAGGAGGCGCAGCCATAGGAACCACTGGTTCGACAAACCTCTTCAATAAGGACTTGTGGAACACGTTATGGATCTTAAATGTCCCTGGAAGAAGCAAACGGAAGGAAACCGGATTAATAATTTCCATGATCTTATAAGGTCCAATGAACCTTCCCTTAAATTTTGGAGATGCAACCTTAATAGGGATATTCCATGAGGACAACCAAACCAAGTCCCCCACTTTAAAACGAGGACCATCAGTCCTATGCCGGTTGGCAAACCATTGGGCCTTCTCCTGAGAGAGAGACAACCTCTCCACCACCTGGTCCCAAATCTGCTGCATACGCTGCACAATAGACTCAATCCCCGGACAGACAGAAGCCTCCGCCTGTCCTGAAGAAAATCGAGGGAGAAACCCGGAATTGCAGAAAAATGGAGACATCAAGGTGGCAGAGCTAGCTCTATTATTAAGAGCAAACTCAGCCAAAGGCAAAAAAGAGACCCAGTCATCTTGATCAGCAGACACAAAGCATCTCAAATAAGTCTCCAAAGTCTGGTTTGTTCTCTCAGTTTGTCCATTGGTTTGAGGGTGAATTGCAGAGGAGAAAGACAACTGAACACCAAGTTTAGAACAAAATGTCCTCCAAAATCTGGAAACAAACTGGACTCCTCTGTCAGACACAATGTTCTCCGGAATGCCATGTAACCGAACCACATGCTGAAAGAACAAAGGCACCAACTCGGAGGAGGAAGGCAACTTAGGTAATGGCACAAGATGTATCATCTTGGAAAACCTATCACAGATTACCCAGATAACGGTCATTCTCTGAGAGACAGGAAGGTCAGAAATAAAATCCATAGAAATATGGGTCCACGGCCTCTTGGGTACAGGTAATGGCATTAACAAACTACTAGAACGAGAGCAAGGCTTGGAACGAGAGCAAGTCCCACAGGACTGCACAAAGTCCCTGACGTCACGAGACAAAGTAGGCCACCAAAAGGACCGACTCACCAAGTCTCTGGTACCAAAAATCCCGGGATGACCAGCCAACGCGGAACAATGAATCTCAGACATCACACTCTTTTTCCACTGGTCTGGAACAAACAACTTCCCAACAGGGCAGCGCTCAGGTTTATCCTCCTGACACCCTTCCAGAGCCAGTCTCAAATTGGGCGAAATGGTGGAAAGAACCACACCCTCTTTCAAAATAACAGCAGGATCAGATAACTCAGGAGAATCTGCAAAGAAACTCCTCGAGAGGGCATCCGCCTTGACATTCTTAGTGCCAGGAAGAAAAGAAACCACAAAATTAAAACGTGTGAAAAACAAGGCCCACCTGGCCTGTCTAGGATTAAGTCGCTTGGCTGATTCGAGATAAACCAGGTTCTTATGGTCCGTGAGGACCACCACCTGATGTTTGGCTCCTTCCAGCCAATGTCTCCAC
Source organism: Oophaga sylvatica (assembly GCA_033576555.1). Classification (NCBI taxonomy): domain Eukaryota; kingdom Metazoa; phylum Chordata; class Amphibia; order Anura; family Dendrobatidae; genus Oophaga; species Oophaga sylvatica. Next base: position 396,373,353 of record JARQOD010000003.1, on the reverse strand, counting down.
TCTTCAAAGGCCCACTTCATGGCCAATAACTCCCGATTACCCACGTCATAATTACGTTCAGTTGGAGAAAATTTTCGAGAGAAAAAGGCACAAGGGTTACTCTTATAGGTCTCTGGATCCTTTTGGGACAAAACGGCACCAGCCCCAATTTCAGAGGCATCAACTTCCACCTGAAACGGTAGAGAAACATCAGGCTGCCGTAAAACAGGAGCAGAAGTGAATCTCTGCTTAAGTTCCTGAAACGCAGAGACTGCCTCAGGAGGCCAATTCACCACATCAGAACCCATTTTGGTCAAATCAGTCAATGGTTTAACAATAACAGAGAAATTACCAATAAATTTACGATAAAAATTGGCAAAACCCAAGAATCTCTGAAGAGCCTTTAATGAATAGGTTGGACCCAATCACAGATGGCCTGAACCTTGACCGGGTCCATTTCAATAACAGACGGAGACAAAATGAATCCCAGAAATGAGATCTTCTGTACACCAAAAAGACACTTTGATCCCTTCACATACAGTGCATTCTCTCTCAAAATCTGGAACACAGTCCGAACATGTTTCACATGAGAGTCCCAGTCATTGGAAAAAATCAAGATATCATCTAAATAAACAATCAGAAATTTATCCACAAAATCCCTGAAAATATCATTCATGAAGGATTGGAAGACGGAAGGAGCATTAGTGAGCCCAAAGGGCATCACCAGGTACTCAAAATGCCCCTCTGGGGTATTAAACGCCGTCTTCCATTCATCCCCGTTCTTAATGCGAATAAGGTTATACGCCCCCCCTGAGGTCAAACTTGGTAAACCAACTAGCACTTTTCACCCTAGAAAACAGGTCAGCAATCAAGGGTAACGGATATTGATACTTCACAGTGATCTTATTCAAGAGACGATAATCAATACACGGCCTCAATGAACCATCCTTTTTGGCCACAAAGAAAAAACCGGCACCCAAGGGTGAAGAGGATGGTCTGATATGACCCTTCTCCAATGACTCCTTGATATAAGATCGCATAGCATCGTGTTCAGGTACAAACAAGTTAAAAAGGCGACCTTTAGGAAATTTACCACCAGGCACTAATTCAATAGCGCAATCATAGCTCCTGTGAGGGGGCAAGGATGCAGATTTACTTTCACTAAATACATCCGAAAAATCAGTCAAAAAGTCAGGAACATCCTGAGACTGGGGAGAGGCAGAAAAAACAGGAGTGTCGGCATTAACACATTGGCAGCCCCAACTGGTCACAGACACCGATTTCCAATCCAAAACAGGATTATGAGACTGTAACCAAGGGAAACCTAGTACAATAATGTCATGCAGATTATACAGCACCAGAAATTTGCAACTCTCCTGATGATCTGGTTCAACCCTCATTATCACCTGAGTAGAAAACATGAAAAATGCCCCTGCCACTTTCCAGTGGATGGTCAACCACCTGCTTCAGGGACTGGAGAAGTATGCCGTGGCGTACCTAGACAACATTGCCGGCTTCAGTTCCACCTGGGAAGAACACCTTCAGCATCTCCAGGAGCTGCTCAAGCGAATTTACCAGTCAAGTCTGACCATCAAGCCGGGAAAGTGCCAGATGGGCATGAGCAAGGTCCACTACCTGGGGCACCGAGTAGGCGGGGGTTCCATGAGTCCAGAGCCAGAGAAAGGGGATGTGATCGTATCCTCGCCAACCCCCAGGACCAAGAAACAGGTGATGTCCTTCTTGGGCACTGCAGGGTACTGTAGGCGGTTCGTACAGGACTATAGCACCCTTGCAAAACCCTTGACGGACCTCACCAAGCAGAATCTACCCCAGTCAACTGGACAGATGGCTGTGAGGTGGCATTCCGAGCTTTGAAAACAGCCCTGTGCAGCTCTCCAGTGTTGAGAGCAGTCAGCCATTCCTGGTACAGACCAATGCCAGCGAATTTGGCCTCGGTGCTGTACTCAGCCAGGTCGACTCGGGGAACCAGGAGCACCCTGTGTTGTACCTGAGCCGGAAACTTCTGCCAAGGGAAGTGGCATACTCCACCATCGAGAAGGAGTGCCTGGCCATGGTCTGGGCACTGCAACGTTTGCAGCCCTACCTGTACGGGCACACCTTCATGGTGGTAACAGACCACAACCCTCTGAGCTGGCTGCACACAGTGTCTGAAACCAACGGAAGGTTGCTACACTGGAGCCTTGCCCTCCAGCAGTACGACTTTACCGTACAGCACAAAAGAGGCAGCGAACATGGAAATGCTGATGGGTTGTCCCACCGGGGTGAACCCGCTAAGGTGCGCATGGCGGATTACCGACAGGTCATGCCTCCTTAGCGCCCTCTAAAAGGGGGAGGTGTAACGATAAGGTGAAAATATCATGTATGACTTTTCCGGGACATTCCAGAATCTTCCATCCTCTATACTCTAGAAGGATTCCTAGCAGCACAGAGCCAAGTGACCACCCCTCTCTCCCCGTCTGGTCACACACTGCAGTGTTATGAATGTGCTAGAGATGGTTTCTGAGCAGAGGCTCCCTCTGGTGGTTACAGACAGTACTGAACCTTTCAGCGAGGAATGGCAATCTGGGATCGCTGACTGGTCTGATATAAGGGAGGTTCCCTCCCATGATGGTTGCCGGTGATCAATTGTTCTTGTCTCAATTGTGGTTCCTGGTTCATTTGGAAGTCTCCTGTGTCTTGCCTGCATCTTCTGCTATCAGATAAGATATTTTCTGCTTTCATTTTTGTGCTTGCTTTTTTCATTGTTCCCTGCACTTCTGTGGAGGTCAGCCAGGTCCCCTCCGGGAGGCTTGTGCTCCTCTCAGTTTATCAGAAGCCACTGTTATTTGTTCATTTGCTTTTTCCTGTTTTTTCAGTGGCTGCGGCTTAGTTTTGTTACACCAGAGATCTGATTAGGTGGTAGAGATCGTGTGATCTCAGGTGTTTTTGCAATCAGAAGAGTTGGTATTTTTTAGGGGTTTTTTGGATTGCAGTGAGTATCTGTCATGTGTGCATCGCCACGAAGATCGTCGCGGTTGCACATTCTGACTTCTCACAGCTGAGTTGCTGTTTCTTTGTGTTTGGCAGTGAGGGAGTTAATTCTGTCTGTGCTCGGTTCTGGGACTGGGTGCAGTTTTCTCCCGGCTGCAATTGATTATTTGTTGATTGGTTTCCTTTAAATCCCTGGTTGTCTGCTTGGGGAGTTGCCAGTGAAATTCTTCATGCAGACCACAGATAGGATTGAATCTGGATAGACTTAAGTTAAAGAGCTCCTTAGTTGTTTTAAGCTCAACTTGCTTAGAGTTTTATATCCCAGACCATTTATGTTCCTTCTGTGTTTGAGTGTGTATGCGAGTCTGTGTTTTCTCCAGTCTGTCTTATATGTCTAATCTGTGTATTTAGCTGAGATCAGCCCATATCCCTTTGGTGGTAATCAGGGACCTTCTTAGGACTGATTACAGGGTTCAGGGACTGATAGGAGACAGGGTTAGGCTGGAGACTTGGACCTCTGAACCATTATCAGTACCTCCAAGGTGAGGGATTAGTTAGGACCCCAGTTTTAGGGTCAGGTTAGACCCCGGTCCTCCTCTTTCCTGTGACAGCGTATCAAGTCCTCAAGATTAACCCTGAGTTCAACGGATATCGTGTCAGGTAAATCTATTCTATATTTACATGCTGATGTTGCTAAACTATATGTTGTATAGAGTGTTGTTTCTGTAAGAATAGTTAACTGACATCGTACACATATCATTAGACAGCGTGATATTTTCACTGGCCCTTAAAATTATCCCCAGTTGCCATGGATCCAGTAGCCCAGCTGGCTCTGCAGTTGCAGGGATTATCCATGGAGCTGACGGACATTAAGTCCAAAGTTTTGTCTCCCTCGGAGCAAACCAGATTTGAACCTAAAGTAGCTCTCCCGGACAGGTTCACTGGTGGGCGAGACAAATTTTTCACCTTCCGGGAAGCATGTAAATTGTATTTTCGGCTTCGGCCTCGATCATCAGGGAGTGAAGAGCAGAGAGTGGGAATTGTTATCTCGCTCCTACAAGGGGACCCTCAATCCTGGGCATTCTCCCTTCCTCCGGGATCCCCGGCTCTACAGTCTGTAGATCGATTTTTTACTGCCCTGGGTTTGGTATATGATGACCCAGATCGGGTCTCTCTTGCTGAGACAAAATTACGTAAGATACAGCAGGGAGATCGTCCGGCGGAGGAATTTGCTTCTGAGTTCCGTAGATGGGCCACAGATACTCAGTGGAATGACCCAGCTCTTAGGAGTCAGTTTTGTCATGGGCTTTCTGACAAATTAAAGGACGTTTTGGCTCAGTATGATTCTCCTCCATCACTGGAGGCTGCTATGGCCCTAGCTATCCGTACTGATAGACGGCTTCGGGAGAGGGGTGAGGTAACTCCGCCCCCGGTTGTTGCTCCACCTACTACAAAAGTCCCTTATGTTGAGGTTCCCCTTGTCTGTTCGGAGGAGCCTATGCAGTTGGGAGGGACATCATTTCGTAGGAGGGGATTGGCGGTACGCAGCAGGACTAGAAGGTGTTTCTTCTGCGGGAAAGAGGGACATTTTGTTGGGGGATGTCCATCCCGTGCCTTGTTGAGCAAAAAGTTGCCGGAAAACTGTTAATCCCAGGTTGTGTGGTGGACGACAACCTGGGAGTATGTATTTCGTCCGCTAGTTCTTCTCAGTTCCTTGTACCAGTGGAGATGGTGGTTGGTATGAGAGTGGAGAGATTTTCTGTTCTTCTTGATAGTGGGTCCGGGGCTAATCTGGTTGACGCTCAGTTTGCTCAGGCTCAAGGTATGCCTCTGAGTGTATTGGTCAAACCGATCCCTATATTCTCCATTGACGCCAGGCCTCTCGGCCAAGGTAGCTTTGTTCATGAGGTCCATAACATTGACATTCGGGTAGGGGCGATACATAGGGAACAATTATCTTGTTATGTGTTGGAGGGTCTACCTACTCCTATTGTGTTGGGACTTCCTTGGTTGGTTAAACATAACCCTGTGATTAATTGGCAGTCCAGAGAGATAAGCCAATGGGGTGAGTTTTGCAAAAGTAACTGCATGAACACAGTCATCAGTGCGGTCGTGCCTAGTACATTGCCTCCTTTTTTGGAGGACTTTGGGGATGTGTTCTCTGAGGAGGGGTGTCAGGAGTTGCCTCCTCATCGCGTGTATGACTGCTCTATTAATTTACTTCCTGATGCTAAGTTACCTAAAGCTAGGTTATATAACCTTTCTGGTCCTGAGAGGCAGGCTATGAAAGACTATATTTCGGAAAGTCTGGCCAAAGGGCATATTAGACCTTCATCTTCCCCAGTGGCCGCGGGGTTCTTCTTTGTGAAGAAAAAAGATGGAGGCCTACGCCCTTGCTTGGATTTCCGTGAACTTAATCGGATTACTGTTCGAGATCCGTATCCTCTCCATCTTATTCCTGATCTCTTCAATCAAATTGTTGGCGCCAAATGGTTCTCTAAATTGGATCTCAGGGGGGCGTATAATTTGATTAGGATAAAAGAGGGGGATGAGTGGAAAACGGCGTTTAACACGCCGGAGGGACATTATGAGAACCTTGTCATGCCTTTTGGTTTGACTACTGCACCAGCAGTATTCCAACATTTTGTTAATGACATTTTTCGTCACCTTGTGGGGCTGTTTGTGGTCGTATATTTGGATGACATTTTAATTTACTCGCCAGATCTTGTGTCTCACCAGGAGCATGTGAGACAGGTGTTGCAGATCTTGCGAGACAATAAACTATACGCCAAACTGGAAAAGTGTGTATTTGCCGTACAGGAACTTCAGTTTTTGGGTTTCTTGGTGTCAGCCTCCGGTTTCCGTATGGACCCTGAAAAAGTGAGAGCAGTGCTTGAATGGGATCAGCCAGAGGATCTTAAGGCTCTGCAGCGTTTTCTGGGGTTTGCTAACTACTACCGGAAATTTATTTGTAATTTCTCATCTGTTGTCAAACCTCTCACTGACATGACAAGAAAAGGGACGGATTTTTCTAAATGGTCGGACAAAGCTTGCCAAGCTTTTTCCTCTTTGAAAAAATGTTTTGCTTCGGCACCCGTTCTCATCTAACCAGATGCATCACAGCCGTTCATTGTGGAGGTGGACGCGTCTGACGTAGGGGTGGGTGCAATATTGTCCCAGGGTCCGTCCCCTGGTAAATGGCATCCGTGCGCTTTCTTTTCTAAGAAGTTGTCGTCCGCCGAAAGGAATTATGATATCGGCAATAGGGAACTTTTGGCCATTAAGTTGGCTTTTGAAGAATGGCGTCACTTTTTGGAGGGGGCAGTCCACCCGGTCACCGTCATTACTGATCACAAAAACCTGCTGTATTTGGAATCTGCTAAGCGTCTGAATTCCAGACAAGCTCGATGGTCGTTGTTTTTTACCAGGTTTAATTTTGTCGTCACATATCGCCCTGGGTCTAAGAATGTTAAGGCTGATGCCTTGTCTCGCAGTTTCCCAGGGGCCGGGAAAACGGATGACCCGATTCCTATCCTTCAGGAGGGGGTGGTAGTGTCGGCTGTATGTTCTGAGCTTGAGGAGGAGGTATTAGAGGCTCAGGGGGACGCCCCTGTAGGACCTTCAGGGAGACTGTTTGTCCCAAATCAGTTGAGACAAAAGGTTATTGAGGCACATCATAATTCTGCTTTAGCAGGACATCCAGGGAGTAAGGCTACTTTAGATCTCCTTTCTCGCCGGTTTTGGTGGCCTAACGTTAATAAAGATGTTATAACTTTTGTCGCGTCCTGTGGAGTTTGTGCTCGCTCTAAGACCCCGCATACCCGTCCGTCTGGGACCCTCTTACCCTTGAAACTTCCGGAGCGTCCATGGACTCATTTGTCTATGGACTTCATTACGGATCTTCCTCCGTCGTCAGGGAAAACTGTCATTCTGGTGGTTGTTGACAGGTTCAGTAAGATGGCACATTTCATTGCTCTTCCTGCCCTCCCTAATGCTAAAACTCTGGCGCAGGTGTTCATTGGGGAGATTGTGAGACTTCATGGGTTGCCTTCTGATGTGGTCTCAGTTTGTGTCTAAATTTTGGAGGGCATTTTGTTTACGTCGGAGGATGCAATTGTCATTTTCCTCGGCTTTTCATCCGCAGACCAATGGTCAGACAGAGCGTCTGAATCAAAGCCTTGAGACTTATCTTCGGTGTTTTGTCTCAGAGAACCAGGAGGACTGGTCTTCTTTCTTGCCTCTGGCAGAGTTCGCTCTTAACAACAGGCGGAGCGAGTCCACTGGTAAATCCCCGTTTTTTGGGGCATATGGTTTTCATCCCCAGTTTTGTACTTTCAATGGGGGGGGCCCTTCTGGGGTTCCTGAGGAGGAGCGTTTCTCGTCGTCACTTGCTTCAGTGTGGAGAGGTGTATTGAATAATCTGAGTGCTATGGGGAACCGTTATAAACGTATGGCTGATAGGAGGAGAGTTTCTGGTCCAGATCTGAATGTGAACGATCTGGTATGGTTGTCTACCAGGAATATAAAACTTAAAGTTCCCTCCTGGAAACTGGGTCCCAGATTCATCGGGCCGTACAGGATCAGTTCCATAATTAATCCTGTGGCATTTCGTCTGGACCTCCCTCCTACGTTTAAAATCCACAATGTGTTCCACAAGTCATTACTTAAGAGGTACGTGGCACCAGTCATACCGTCACCTCTACCTCCTCCTCCAGTGGTGGTCAATGGTAACTTGGAGTTTCAAGTGTCAAAGATCATTGACTCACGTCTGAATCGCCGGTCCCTTCAGTACTTGGTGCATTGGAAGGGGTATGGTCCAGAGGAGAGGACGTGGGTTCCTGCGTCTGACATTAACGCAGATCGTTTGGTTCGGACCTTCCACAGAACTCACCTGGGCAGACCTGGCCCTGAGGGTCCGGAGGCCCCTCGTAGAAGGGGGGGTACTGTCATGTGTGCATCGCCACGAAGATCGTCGCGGTTGCACATTCTGACTTCTCACAGCTGAGTTGCTGTTTCTTTGTGTTTGGCAGTGAGGGAGTTAATTCTGTCTGTGCTCGGTTCTGGGACTGGGTGCAGTTTTCTCCCGGCTGCAATTGATTATTTGTTGATTGGTTTCCTTTAAATCCCTGGTTGTGTGCTTGGGGAGTTGCCAGTGAAATTCTTCATGCAGACCACAGATAGGATTGAATCTGGATAGACTTAAGTTAAAGAGCTCCTTAGTTGTTTTAAGCTCAACTTGCTTAGAGTTTTATATCCCAGACCATTTATGTTCCTTCTGTGTTTGAGTGTGTATGCGAGTCTGTGTTTTCTCCAGTCTGTCTTATATGTCTAATCTGTGTATTTAGCTGAGATCAGCCCATATCCCTTTGGTGGTAATCAGGGACCTTCTTAGGACTGATTACAGGGTTCAGGGACTGATAGGAGACAGGGTTAGGCTGGAGACTTGGACCTCTGAACCATTATCAGTACCTCCAAGGTGAGGGATTAGTTAGGACCCCAGTTTTAGGGTCAGGTTAGACCCCGGTCCTCCTCTTTCCTGTGACAGCGTATCAAGTCCTCAAGATTAACCCTGAGTTCAACGGATATCGTGTCAGGTAAATCTATTCTATATTTACATGCTGATGTTGCTAAACTATATGTTGTATAGAGTGTTGTTTCTGTAAGAATAGTTAACTGACATCGTACACATATCATTAGACAGCGTGATAGTATCCTTTCCTGTACTTTTCTGTCTAGACAAATTGGGCCCCAGCGTTTGCTCTTTCTATTTTCTGTCTGTGTCTGTGCTTCTTCTTGTCTAAAGGTACTGCCACACTAAGCTATCCCGCTAGCGATCTCGTTAGCGTTGCATACTAATGAGATCGCTAGCGGGATTGTTTCTATATCGCTAAATGCGGCCACATTTAGCGATATAGTTAACGACGCTATCGCCGTTAGCGATCTTCTTAACGACTTTAGCGGTACAAAAGTACCGCTAAATCGCTAAGAAAAGGTGCCACACAGCGATTAGATACTTACCCAGCGGGAGCGCCAGCGATGAAATAGGGTCCGGAACGATTCCAGCGACGAGCGAGATCACAGCAGGAAGCTCGTCGCTGGAAGCTGCCGCACTGAACAATATCGCTAACGGGATCGCTAAATAGTGACGTTTTTTTAGCGATCCCGTTAGCGATATTGTTTAGTGTGGCATACCCTTAACCGTCATTACATGTTTGGGGGCTTCCTATTTTCTTTAGGGATCTGCTCCGGGGCATATAGCTTTCATCTTTCTGCCTTTAGGTGTAGTTATCTCTCAGGCTGTGAAGAGGCATCTAGGATCAACGTAGGAAGGCTCCACGGCTACCTCTAGTTGTGTGGTTAGTTCAGGTTACTGCAATCCAATAGGTTCCAGCCTCTCTGGTGTATTGCCGTTTTTGCTTCTTCTCCTCAGCTACCGAAACATAACAGTATCACCGGCCAAAACTGAAAATTATATGGTACTCACAGAAGGGAAAAATAGTGTGGAAAGAAAAAAAGTTGTCAGAGTTGTCAGAGATTTTTTTTTTTACTGTCTGTTGCATTTTTTCCCTCTTTTTCTCTGGGTGCTGAGGAGGATTTTTTTTTCTCAATGCAGCTTGCACAGTTGTCTGGCCGTGTGGATCAGCTTGCCACTGAGGTTCGGAGTATTGCTACCTATCTTGCTAGGTTGCCGGTTGTGGAACCTAGGATTCCCATGCCAGATTTGTTTTTGGGGGATCGGGCTAAATTTCTGAATTTCAAAAATAACTGTAAGTTGTTTTTTGCCTTAAAGCCTAAGTCCTCAGGGAACGCAGCACAGCAGGTTCAAATTGTCATCTCTCTCATGCGCGGCGATCCTCAGGATTGGGCTTTTTCCCTGACACCTGGGGATCCTGTTTTGAATGATATTGATGCAGTTTTTCTGGCTCTGGGGTTATTGTACGATGAACCTAATGTCACTGATCAAGCTGAAAAAACCTTGTTGGCATTAAATCAGGGTCTTGAAGATGCTGAGTTGTATTGTCAGAAATTCCGAAAGTGGGCAGTCCTGACCAAATGGACTGATGATGCTTTGGCAGCCCTTTTTCGGAAGGGGCTGTCAGAGAATGTAAAGGACGTTATGGTGGGATTCCCTGCTCACTCTGGTCTCGATAATTCTATGTCATTGGCTATTCAAATTGACAGACGTTTGCGTGAGCGCAGAGGTATGCGTGAGATAGTGTTGCCTTGTGAGCCAGCTTCTGAGCCCATGCAGTGTGATAGAGTGACTTCTGGGGCACAGCGTCATGAGTTTCGAAAGCGCAATGGGTTATGTTTCTACTGTGGTGATGCCTCTCATGCTATTTCAGTCTGCCCTAAGCAGGGAAGACGATTTGCACGCTCAGTTGTCTTGGGTAGTGTTCAGACTAAATTTTTGTTGACTGTTACCCTGATTTGCTCCCTGTCCACATTTTCTGCTCAGGCTTTTGTTGATTCAGGTGCAGCTATTAACCTGATGGATTTTGACTTTGCCAAATGTTGTGGGTTTCCCATGATACCCCTGCGGAAGTCTATTCCCCTACTGGGCATTGATTCTACCCCTTTGGCGGAGAATAAACCCCAGTTTTCTACTCAGGTGATAATGAGGGTTGAACCAGATCATCAGGAGAGTTGCAAATTTCTGGTGCTGTATAATCTGCATGACATTATTGTACTAGGTTTCCCTTGGTTACAGTCTCATAATCCTGTTTTGGATTGGAAATCGGTGTCTGTGACCAGTTGGGGCTGCCAATGTGTTAATACCGACACTCCTGTTTTTTCTGCCTCTCCCAAGTCTCAGGATGTTCCTGACTTTTTGACTGATTTTTCGGATGTATTTAGTGAAAGTAAATCTGCATCTTTGCTCCCTCACAGGAGCTACGATTGCGCTATTGAATTAGTGCCTGGTGGTAAATTTTCTAAAGGTCGCCTTTTTAACTTGTCTGTACCTGAACACGATGCTATGCGATCTTATATCAAGGAGTCATTGGAAAAGGGTCATATCAGACCATCCTCTTCACCCTTGGGTGCCAGTTTTTTCTTTGTGGCCAAAAAGGATGGTTCATTGAGGCCGTGTATTGATTATCGTCTCTTGAATAAGATCATTGTGAAGTATCAATATCCGTTACACTTGATTTCTGACCTGTTTTCCAGGGTGAAAAGTGCTAGTTGGTTTACTAAGTTTGACCTCAGGGGGGCGTATAACCTTATTCGCATTAAGCACGGGGATGAATGGAAGACGGCGTTTAATACCCCAGAGGGGCATTTTGAGTACCTAGTGATGCCCTTTGGGCTCACTAATGCTCCTTCCGTCTTCCAATCCTTCATGAATGATATTTTCAGGGATTTTGTGGATAAATTTCTGATTGTTTATTTGGATGATATCTTGATTTTTTCCAATGACTGGGACTCTCATGTGAAACATGTTCGGACTGTGTTCCAGATTTGGAGAGAGAATGAGGAGGATGTGAAGGGATCAAAGTGTCTTTTTGGCGTACAGAAGGTCTCATTTCTGGGATTCATTTTGTCTCCGTCTGTTATTGAAATGGACCCGGTCAAGGTTCAAGCCATCTGTGATTGGGTCCAACCTACTTCATTAAAGGCTATTCAGAGATTTTTGGGTTTTGCCAATTTTTATCGTAAATTTATTGATAATTTCTCTGGTATTGTTAAACCATTGACTGATTTGACCAAAAAGGGTTCTGATGTGGTGAATTTGCCTCCTGAGGCAGTCTCTGCGTTTCAGTAACTTAAGCAGAGATTCACTTCTGCTCCTGTTCTACGGCAGCCTGATGTTTCTCTACTGTTTCAGATGGAGGTTGATGCCTCTGAAATTGGGGCAGGTGCCGTTCTGTCCCAAAGAGATCCCGAGACCTCTAAGAGTAATCCTTGTGCCTTTTTCTCTCGAAAATTTTCTCCAACTGAACGTAATTATGACGTGGGTAATCGGGAGTTATTGGCCATGAAGTGGGCCTTTGAAGAGTGGAGACATTGGCTGGAAGGAGCCAAACATCAGGTGGTGGTCCTCACGGACCATAAGAACCTGGTTTATCTCGAATCAGCCAAGCGACTTAATCCTAGACAGGCCAGGTGGGCCTTGTTTTTCACACGTTTTAATTTTGTGGTTTCTTTTCTTCCTGGCACTAAGAATGTTAAGGCGGATGCCCTCTCGAGGAGTTTCTTTGGAGACTCTCCTGAGTTATCTGATCCTGCTGTTATTTTGAAAGAGGGTGTAGTTCTTTCCGCCATCTCGCCCAATTTGAGACTGGCCTTGGAACGGTGTCAGGAGGATAAACCTGATCGCTGCCCTATTGGGAAATTGTTTGTCCCAGACCAGTGGAAGAAGAGTGTGATGTCTGAGATTCATTGTTCCGCGTTGGCTGGTCATCCCGGGATTTTTGGTACCAGAGACTTGGTGAGTCGGTCCTTTTGGTGGCCTACTTTGTCTCGTGACGTCAGGGAATTTGTGCAGTCCTGTGGGACTTGCTCTCGCTCCAAGCCTTGCTCTCGCTCTATTGGTTTGTTAATGCCATTACCTGTGCCCAAGAGGCCATGGACCCATATCTCTATTGATTTTATTTCCGACCTCCCTGTTTCTCAGAGAATGACCGTTATCCGGGTAATCTGTGATAGGTTTTCCAAGATGATACATCTTGTGCCATTACCTAAGTTACCTTCCTCCTCCGATTTGATCAAGATGACTGGGTCTCTTTTTTGCCTTTGGCTGAGTTTGCTCTTAATAATAGGGCTAGCTCTGCCACCTTGATGTCTCCATTTTTCTGCAATTTTGTGTTTCACCCTCGATTTTCTTCGGGACAGGCGGAGGCTTCTGTCTGTCCGGGTGTTGACTCTGTTGTGGAGCGAATGCAGCAGATTTGGGACCAGGTAGTGGAGAGGTTGTCTCTCTCTCAGGAGAAGGCCCAACGGTTTGCCAACCGGCATAGGGCTGATGGTCCTCTGTTTAAAGTGGGGGACTTGGTTTGGTTGTCCTCAAGAAATATCCCTATGAGGGTTGCATCTCCAAAGTTTAAGCCCAGGTTCATTGGACCTTATAAGATCATGGAGATTATTAATCCGGTTTTTTTCCGTTTGCTTCTTCCAGGGACATTTAAGATCCATAACGTGTTCCACAAGTCCTTATTGAAGAGGTTTGTTGAGCCAGTGGTTCCTATGGCTGCACCTGCTGACCCTGTTTTGGTTGAGGGCAATCTGGAGTATGTGGTTGAGAAAATATTGGATTCTCGTTTTTCTAGACAGAAACTCCAGTATTTGGTTAAGTGGAGAGGTTATGGTCAGGAGGACAATTCTTGGGTTTTGCTTCGGACATCCATGCTAGGAGACTGATCCGTGCCTATCACCGAGCTCATCCTGATCGGCCTGGTTGCACAAGTGATAATTCGGTGACCCCTCCTCAAGGGGAGGGTACTGTTATTAATGTGCTAGAGATGGTTTCTGAGCAGAGGCTCCCTCTGGTGGTTACAGACAGTACTGAACCTTTCAGCGAGGAGTGGCAATCTGGGATCACGGATTGGTCTGATATAAGGGAGGTTCCCTCCCATGATGGTTGCCGGTGATCAATTGTTCTTGTCTCAATTGTGGTTCCTGGTTCGTTTGGAAGTTTCCTGGAGCCTTGCCTGCATCTCCTGCTTTCAGATAAGATATTTTTTGCTTTTCTTTTTGTGCTTGCTTTTTGCATTGTTTTCTGCACTTTTGTGGAGCTCAGCCAGGTCCCCTCCTGGGGCCTGAGCTCCTCACAGTTTATCTGCAGCCACTGTTGTTTGCTCATTTGCTTTTTCCTGTTTTTTCAGCGGCTGCGGCTTGGTTTTTGTTCACACTGAGATCTGATTTAGTGGGTGGCGAGATCGTGTGATCTCAGTATTTTTGTAATCAGAATTGTTGGATTTTTGTATGCAAATTGCCTCTTCAAACAAAGAGGACTTGTACTCTATAGCGCCACCTGTTGGAAGTAGCGATCCTACAAGTCACAATCAACCCTTTAACGAGTCTTGTAATATGACTTAGGATAAAAGCCAAATCAGAATCTCCATTTGCAGACACGGTGTTTCGGACTGTTGGTCCTCGTCAGTGCAAAGTAGGAGAGATCTGATTTGGCTAGATGAGAGGCTCTGGACTGGGGTCTGGGGGGTAAGGTTACTCCTTGTGGAGAGTGACATACCATCTCTGGCGTGTCGAGGTAAGGAGGCTTATTCGCCGTGCAATGCTACTCTGGGAAATTTTAATATGCAAATTGCCTCTTCAAACAAAGAGGACTTGTACTCTATAGCGCCACCTGTTGGAAGTAGCGATCCTACAAGTCACAATCAACCCTTTAACGAGTCTTGTAATATGACTTAGGATAAAAGCCAAATCAGAATCTCCATTTGCAGACACGGTGTTTCGGACTGTTGGTCCTGGATTTTTGTAGGGTTTTCTGGGTTGCAGAAAGTAATCTCTCCTGTCCTATCCTATTTAGTCAGCTTGTGGCCCCAGCGTTTGCTCAGTCTATTTTCTGCCTATGTTTGTATTTTCATCTTGTCTAACCGCCATTATATGTTTGGGGGCTTCCTATTTTCTTTGGGGATCTGCTCCGGGGCAGATAGCTTTCATCTTTCTGCCTTTAGGTGTAGTTATCTCTCAGGCTGTGACGAGGCGTCTAGGATCAACGTAGGAACGCTCCACGGCTACCTCTAGTTAGTTGTGTCGTTAGTTTAGGAATCTGCAACCCATCAGTTACCAACATCTCAGGTGTTCGGCTGCCCTGCTGTTGTTCCTGTCCTCCTCAGCTACCGAAACATAACAGCGGAGGAGGGTCCAGATAACTGCGAATGACAGCGGCTACGTATGCTGTCTCCCTGGGGATTTCTACGCCTGCGCTGCTATGGGTTCTACTTCCCCATCCACCCCCAACACTTCAGGAGCAGTGCTATTTATGGGCCAGTTACCTTCCTTGGTGGCAGTGGTCAGTGGCATGGCACGTTCCTCACGGTTCCCATGCACCTCCCCATTTCCTTGAGCACCGTCGTTTGCTCCTGCTAGGGGTTCCTCAGCTGTCTCACTCCGCAGAGTGACGTGGCTGAGCACTCCTGTACCTGTGGACACATCTACTGTTTCAGAGAAATGGTTATCAGGTTCATTTGGCACATATACATCACTATCAGCATCATTCCTAGGGAAAGAATGGTTATCAGTTGCATCATTACTCATCAAAGCATTGGCTGGTAACTTATTCAGTTTCCCATCACCATCATCAGGAAAAAACGTTACCCTTATTATCAGATTGGGGAGGGGTGTCAGGGACATAGTATGCAACCATCCTCCCCAAATCAGTCCCCAATAAAACATCAGTGGGCAGGTTTTCAGACACCCCCACTTCCTTCACCCCAATCAATGAAAACCCGGGCCATCGGCAGCGGACACCCCCAATCCCGGTGACAGTTAGGGTTTTCCCCGGAATCAACTCTTCAGGGGCCGCCAGTTCGGGTCGGATGAGGGTTCGTTCAGCCCCGGTGTCCTTGAGGCCTGTAGCGAGATGGGCCCCCACACGGACGTACTGCACATTGTCATCGATCCTCCCAACCACACCACCCACTAAAAGAACAGAGGCATTGGGCCCGGAGGCCTTGGCTGGGGGGTTCTTTTGCCTCTCTGGACAGGTGGCGCTGATATGTCCAGTTCATTTACAGGAGAAACACTGGCGAGGGTCTGATGTAGGCCTTGCGTTGGCAAAGGGTGACAGGGCCTCCAGAGGGACGGCTGGCAGGGGCACTGGGGTTGGTTGCAGGCTTACCCCCTCTCCAGCTGGCGGTGACTAGCCTCCGTGTCTCTGGCTTACGGTTGGCCTCATAGTTGTCGGCGATCTGCGTTGCTTTGTCCGCGTACGTTGGTTCTTGGTCCAGGATGAACAGTCGGACCTCAGCTGGGCAAAGATGCAGGAACTGGTCTTTGATCATCAGGTCCCTCAGCTGCTCAAAGGTGTCAACTGACAGTCCATGGATCCACTGGTCAAAGTGGGTCCTGAGTCCTTGCACCACATTGCTATAATTGTCGTATGAGCCACGTTGGAGGTTCTGGAACTTCTTTCAGTATACCTCAGGTGTCAGCCGGTATTTGGCGATCAGGGCCTGCTTGATGGCATCATAGCTGTCATCTTCTTCTGACGGGAAAGAAGCAAACGCCTCCAGAGCTTTGCCTTTTAGTCCTGGGGTCAAGTACCTTGCCCATTGTTATGGAAGATTTTGGAATGTCCTGGAAAAGTCAAACATGATATTTTCACCTTATCGTTACAGATTCCAAAAATATAAATTTCCTGCCTCTATGATCATTCTGGGTTATTATATTCCATTTTGAAGGAACAAAGGAAAGTTTAAATCCATGTGCTAGAGAACTGCCCCTTAACCAGTTAGGGTTGTAAACGGATCCTGTATTGCGGGGCATACCAGGATCTCACATTACACTAGCTATTATAGCAGGAGGGAGGTGTGAGTGGACATTCCAACAAGGAGAAAGAGAGAGTGGGGAGAGGGGGTTGCAGAGGAGCTCAGTGTTAACTGCCCAACCGGGAGGGGGGGGAAACAGCATGTTATTCAAAAACCAAGGAGCTGCAGCGATAGCTCTGTATGTGTAATCGGAACCATGGATAAGGATTCATATTTTCCTGACAGTAGCCATGTTTCCAATGTAAGCCATTCCTCAGGTGCTGAAGGTAAACAGCAGTAATTGTGTCCTTCATAGTGGTTTAGTTATTGCAGGTTATATTCACTAGTTTCCTAGATATTGCGCTGATCTAGTGAGCAAGTCTGATTGCTGTATGTGGAGTCGGGAAGAAATTTTTTTCCCCCAATGTAAGGCTAATTTCACATTTGCGTCTTTTCGCGCAGCGCTTCGTGCGCTACCGAAAACGTGTGCAAAAAAGCACATTTTTTTTAACGCAACAAAGTACGCATAACGCCAAAAAAATGTAGGGTTTTGCATGCGTTTGCGTTTTTTAGACGCATGAGTCCCCACATTGCACAAGAGGAAAATCCTTGAAACAGACCCCACCAATGAGACACAAGTGGGGGAGTGTCATGGGATTTCTTGAAATAGACCCTGTTCAGCTGAATTCTTTAGATTTTGCTGGTGTTCCCTGTGTCACCATGGATCTGCGTTGGGAGAGTTTTCACATAAACTTGGATCTGGACATCGCGCTGTTTCAGGCTTTTGCTTGCCAGCAACAAAAGGAGAGAGAGAGAGCAAAGACATCAGTGGCGGCGTTTTTGGAGACATCCGATTATTGAAGTCCGGGAGAGCCGTGGAGCATACCACACCCTCTTCAGTGAGCTCCAGGCAAACCTGGCTAAATTTTCGGACTATACACGAATGTCCCAAGAAAGTTTTAGGGATTTGCTTTCTCGTGTTGAAGGAGCCATCCGGAGACAGTACACACAGCTCCGCTGTGCGATTCCTCCTGAGGAACGGCTCCTCGTCACATTACGGTACGTAATATTAAACAAATGCGTGTATTGTTTTTGTTCGGCCATTTATTAAAATACGTCTGAATTGTAGTTCTGCAATTAACAGTAATTTTTTTCAGGTCTGTGTTTTGCCAAAGTCTGGACAATCAATATTTTTTTTCATCTTTTTTGCAGCTTCCTGGCTTCTGGCGAGACCCTCTCTTCACTCCACCTTCAGTACCGGCTTGGAATCTCCACCTTGTCGGGAATAGTTGCGGACACCTGCCGGGCTTTGTGGGACGTTCTATGTCCTGAATTTAAGCCCCTGCCCACCGCAGAAAAGTGGATGGATATTTCAGAAAAATTCTTTACAGTCTGCAATTTCTCCAACTGTTTGGGAGCGGTGGATGGGAAACAGATCCGGATAACAAAACCCCCAAGAAATGGCTCTGAGTACTTTAATTATAAAAAGTACTTTTCTACGGTACTCATGGCCATTGCGGATGCAGACTGCAGGTTTATTGCGGTGGACATTGGGGCATTTGGCCGGGGCAATGACTCACAGACCTTTAAGAACTCGGACATGGGCCGTAGGTTGTATGGCAACCATTTTAATTTCCCCCTGCCACGGCCTCTTCCCCACACTGAAGGTCCGCCTCTGCCATTTGTAATGGTTGGTGATGAGGCCTTTCAAATGTGCACAAACCTGTTGAAACCCTACTCCAGCCGGGACTTGGACCACAGCAAAAAAAATTTAAATTACAGACTGACCAGGGCCCGAAGAACTGTCGAGTGTGCCTTTGGGATTTTTGTGTCCAGATGGCGCATTCTAGGCACAGCCATCAATCTTAAACTAGAAACTGTGCATGAGGTGGTGAATGCGTGTGTGGTTCTTCACAATTTTGTGATGGCTAAAGACCACCCTACCTTTGAACTTGATGAAACACTTGTCAACCCACTGCCTGAATTCACTCAGCACCCTCTCAGGTCATCTGTTGAAGTAGGCCAAATGAGGGACCAATTTGCGGCCTACTTTCTATCTAATGTGGGACGTGTGGAATGGCAAGATCAAATGGAGTAATACAATTATTTTCTTGTGTTGTTCTTAATAAAAACCCTGTTTTGATACCTATACTGAGTGCACTCTGTTTTTATAGACTCCAACACAATAATCACCTGCCCAGGTGTCCCAGTGAAGTCAGGATGCTGTGTTTTCTGCATCGTGACTTTATAGGACTCCTACCAGGTGAGTCAACAGATAAAAGTTGTATGACCTTCATCATCTCTCCAGTCTATGTTAAATCATATAGCATTGCCACTGGAGATATATGCAGCGACGGTGGAGATACCACAAATATTATACACCTGGCCTGATGTTACAAATAGAGAGTTTGGGATGCACTAGCATCCTTCTCTCTTTAAGACACCTGACCATATGAGTATAAATATTATTTGTAGTATCTCCACTGTGGCTTCAGTATGCACGCACACTGGAGAGATGATAAAGTTTAGACAACTTCTACAAGACCCTGGCCTGGTGTCATGCTGAAGTGAGGATGGCAAAAAAAAGCATCCTCACGTCACAATTTATGACACCTGGGCAGGTGAATAGACAAATGAATAAACAGCAGCATCTCTCCAGTCTGCGTACAATAGATGATGCAGACTGAAGCGACGCTGCAGATGACAACTCATAGGTATAGTAACCTGGCCAGGTGTGATAGTTATGATACTAGGCCAGGGGATTGTAGCTATGGCGCATATTTTCGCTATCATCTCTTCAGTTTATTCAACACACACTGAATAGAGGATGTGGTTAATTACAAGGTATATCTAGAATCCCCTGGCCTTGTGTCACAAAGAGTGAAATGTAGATGGGCAAAACACACCATCCTCAAATCACTCTTTATGAGACCTGGCAAGGTGAGAATAGATATGCCTTGCACTCAGCCACATCCTCTATTCAGTCTAATAATATTTATAGACTGAAGAGACTGTTTTTGAAAATACAAGTTACGGTATATATTTGTGATTTTGCCACCACATAGCCCCAGGACTGACACAAGAAGCATGTGTCAGTACTGGAGCTATGTGGTGGCAAAATCACACATGATGTGTAATGTCAAAACCAGTCTCTTCAGTGTAGAAATATTAGTAGACTGAATAGAGGATGTGGTTACTAAAGGTATATCTAGAATCCCCTGGCCTTTTGTCACAAAGAGTGAAATGTAGATGGGCTAAACACACCATCCTCAAATCACTCTTTATGAGACCTGGCAAGGTGAGAATAGATATGCCTTGCACTCAGCCACATCCTCTATTCAGTGTAATAATATTTCTAGACTGGAGAGACTGTTTTTGAAAATACAAGTCATATATTTGTGATTTTGCCACCACATAGTTCCAGGACTGACACAAGAAGCATGTGTCAGTACTGGAGCTATGTGCTGGCAAAATCACAAAGTGTACGGCGCAGTGTGTGTACGGTGCAGTGTGTGTAGGCGGCGAAAGACACAATGAAAACAAACTGTTTGGGGGCAAAAAAACATTACATTTATTTTGACAAGACAAAACAAAAAAAAATTAATGTGGACGTTTGGGTGAAGAAGGAGGTAACATGGGGGCGTGGAGCGACGAGGATTGATTATGGGAGGAAGACGAAGGGGTCCGAGGGGAAGGGGCGACGAAAGTGCTGGGGGAAGGTATCGGAAAAAACACAGTGGGAGGTGAGGGTGGTGCGAGGACAAGACTCTTTTTCTGTCCTTTTCGTCCCGTCTTTGTTTTCTTTTTTGTTCTGCTGCTTGGGGACCTGGTGTGGCTTGGGGACCTGGTATGGCTTGGAGACCTGGTGTGACTTGGAGACCTCCTGTGGCTTGGAGACCTCCTGTGGCTTGGGGACCTCCTGTGGCTTGGGGACCTCGATGGGCTGCCGGACCTCCTGCCAGGGTCCGAGGCCCTGAAAAATGAATGAGGGTCCCCCAGCTGCTGCTCGGTGGAGGTGGCGTCCCGTGAAGTGGACGCAGTCCAAGCAGGGGTGGAGGGCTAAGCAGGGGTGGAGGAACTCCAAACAGGAGCATCGCTTGGCATCGTGGTGGCGGGGTGTCCAGCTGCACCGTGACTGTGCGTGGTGTAGTGTGGTCCAGCATGGCTTGGAATGCTGGTGGCCGTGCAGTGATATGCAGCAGAAGTCGGTAGTGCGGTGAAGCGAGTCAGTGGCGGAACGGTTGGGAAAGGAACTACTGGTGTGTAGCCCTGGTGGTAGGCACACGCAGTACCCTGGAGAGTGTATGGCGAGACAGCGGCTTAATGCTCAATATGCATTCACTCTACACACACTAGACACACCCTTAGGGTAGTGGAGTATACTCTAGGGAGTGGTCAAGAAGGTATGTGTAGGAGTGATTTTAGTCAGTCAGTCTAGTTCCTGTCTTCGGGCAGTAAGGACGTGGAGAGTCTGCGTCTGGACTACAGTGAGAGAGTCTGTATCTAGAGGGAGGAAGGAGTCTAGATTGCTATCTCATCAGCTTGGAAAGTGGAGTCTGGTATAGGTGTTGGAATACACCTTAGTCTGGTCAGAGCTGTGTCATCTCCTCAGCATACATTGAAGGAAAGAACAAGTTGTAACCCAGAAAGTCTTCAGCATTCCTGTCTAGAGGACGGTATCAGGTACAGTGACGTGCTCCTGCCTGTGATAACTGAGCATCTGTGGCTAACTTGATTGGAAGGAAAAGGAAAGAAGTGACTGCTCGACCCTTGGCTAGTAAGAGTGCTTATGTTACCAGCGTGGACAAGGCGAAAGGCAAGTGGATTTATAAGATTTGTGCTTAACGGATTGCAGAAGTCCAGCACGTTGTAACCGGTCACTGGGGACCGAAGAGTCACTGTTGTTTCAGGCACAGAGACAGGAAAACCAGGAATCTACCGGACCCTAGGTCGCGGCAGACAAGCCCCTTATAGTCAGTACGTAGCTGGGTCAGGGGGAGTGAAGACTTTGGAGTTCTGCAGGACCAAGTAAGGATTCAGCTCCTTCACAGGAAGGCCCCTAACACAAAGCTGACTGGGCAGGTACAGCAAGCATTGCTGAAGATTAGAGGGAACTACGCTTCAGGCTGGTTGTCCTCGTTATATTGGAGTTAAAGGAGGCCCCTAACTTGTCCAGCCGCTGCCTCAAAATACACTCTCCGTGGATCAGCCTCCCTGGGACCTGCCTTATCATCTTGCAAGTAAAGGTATGGAAAGACGCTGACCGTGTGAGACTGTGTTCTTTATCCGCACTCGACTTCACAAACCCATAGACTTTGAGGGACCAGTCCCACCTGTAGGGGACCCGACATCTAGCTGCCTCACCATCCCCTCAGAGATCTACAGCAGCGCTGGTACAAATTACCAGAATACTACAGGTGGCGTCACGAACTGTACATAACCAATCCCCTGTAAATATATCCCCAACATACGCCAGACCGCCAGGGCCACAGACCGAGCCACAGCTACCTGTGACAACAATCCCCATAGACTTCTACGGGCTCGGCTCTGAGTACCCCATTGCCCTGGTAACCCACAATTGTGGTGGCGGGTCGACACAACAAACTTGGCGTCACGAACAGGATACGAAACTCGCGAAATTGCGAGCCCTGCGTGCCTAAGGACTTGTTTTTGTAAAAAGGACTGTTTGCACTTTTGGCGCCAAAATCGCCATTTTTGTCGCCATATTCGCGCCCTCAGGCGCTGGAGAAGAAGGTGGGCGTACCTTCGTGGGCGTCTACCCCCCTGTGGCGCGAAGAAAATGCCTGCCCTCTCAAAGTGCTACTACAACATGCGGTCCTGCCCTACAGCAAAGGAGGTCCGCCTCCTCTTCACCTTCCCTGCGAGGAGGAGGAGACGCAAACCCCACCTCCACGGAGGAGACCGGATGTCTCCGCAGAAAGGAAAGAAAATCTTCTGGAACATGATGGAGGCAGGACGTGCGCAGCCGAGTGGGGCAGCGGAGGAAGGCAGGCCCCGTGCCCCCGCCAAGCTGCCATCAGCATCGGAGACTTATGCAATCCTGCACCTGCAACAGGCGTTGTTAGAGCTTCAGGAGGAGAACGCACGCCTAAAGATGTTCCAACCTGGACTGGAGGAGATTGAGAGACGCCGCTGTAACCTGCTGAAGTGGCAATTGACGAACACGGCGTCCCCTCCCCTCAATGAACCCCCACGATTCCAAAAACCGAAGAGTCTGCTGCCCAAGGCGAAGGAGCAACCGGAGGCTGCCCCCGAAAGTACCGTTCCCGATCCCACTGGTGAAGCGGTGGATGCGGAGGAGGTTGAGGAGGTACAGCCAATCCCGGAACGCCCGCCCGGCCAAGAGGCCGCAGCAGATTATCGGTCCCCGGCAGGGACACCGGAGGGGTCCTGTCCGTCACTACCAGATGTGGACTGGGACGAAATGGCGCGCCTGGATGACGTCGCCTACACCGCCCAGTGGGAGCAAGAATGGCAGAGTCGTGAGGAGACGAAGAGGCGCCAGCAGGAGGAAGAGCGGGAAATCCAGAAGAACCGCCAGCGACAGTATGCCGAGCTGATTGCTGACAAGGAGACTGTCCGTCGCGACAAAGGTACCTTACGGG
The DNA here is from genome assembly GCA_033576555.1 of Oophaga sylvatica. Classification (NCBI taxonomy): domain Eukaryota; kingdom Metazoa; phylum Chordata; class Amphibia; order Anura; family Dendrobatidae; genus Oophaga; species Oophaga sylvatica. The sequence goes on along the minus strand of JARQOD010000003.1, from coordinate 396,350,327 downwards.
AACCGCGGCGGCGGGGGTGTGTGGCTGAGTTCCAGCTCCGGAAGGGCTGGGGCTTTATCCGTGAACCGGGCCTCTACCCAGCGGTCTTCGTTAGCAGGCGTGACGTGGAATCTCACTTGCCACAAGGCCATCCCGGGAGGGACTTAGTGAACGGAGATATAGTCACCTATACGCGGCATTGGGGAATGAAGGGGTGGTATGCCCTGAACGTCGCCATCGTCCGCGACCCCGTCCCAGACGCAGGTACCGTCACCATTACCACCGCGTCCCCGTTTCCAGCTCAAGAAGCATCCGGCCGTGCCCCAGCATCGCCCCCTGAAAAGTCATCGCAACTAGCGACCCAAAGTTCATCGCAAGTTAGAGCCACCTCCACATCGCCACATGCGACCCAGTCTAGATCGCAAACCCTGACGCGGTCTATATCGCTAACAGTAATTGAGACGCAATCGGTGTCATGTGGAGAGACTGTACCAGTTGCGCCCCTGGAGGTTCGCACCAGAACTGTTGCGACCCAGACCCTGATCGCAGCACATGATTTGCTGGTCTTGGGATCAAGGGCTCATTGCATCGTTCCAGCCCCCGGGGTGGAAAATGTAGTGGAAAAAGTATTTGCAGAAAATGAATAGATAAGTAAAGAGTTGGTGAGATCCCTATCGGATCTACCACAAGTAGAAAGCAGAAAGTTTAAAATGTTTTTGAAAAAGTTTTGCACAGGTTATATATAATGAATATATATTTCTAGTTATAGAATGCCCGGCTGGGTAATTGGTAAATGATAGATGATAATTGATAAATGATATATGATAAACCGTTGCACTTTGATAATGTGATTTATTATGTCTTTCTTTACAAATGGACTTTTGAGGTTAAGGACTATGCTAACCCGGAACTTTCTTGTACATAGTTGCGCTTCGGTGCCCTATCTTGGTTTTACAAAAACCATCCATAACTACCTCTGAAAAACAAAACCCGTATGGTGTGGCACTGAGTGAGGTCTGCAATCGGACGTCCTGCAGCCCACCCAGGACCCACGTTGAAGGTTTGGTGCGGGTCCTTCACAAGTATATTGTAAATTTATTTATTGAATGCTGATTGATATTTGTATTTTTGTATTAAAGTTTGTAACGTTCAAAGTATTCTTACCTCCCGGATGGGAAGATGTTATTGTTAAATGTTATTGCATAAACAAAATGTCTTTTGTATTTCACAGCCCGGGAGTGCTGTCGTTTACCATGGGGGAATGTGTAGCCCTGGTGGTAGGCACACGCAGTACCCTGGAGAGTGTATGGCGAGACAGCGGCTTAATGCTCAATATGCATTCACTCTACACACACTAGACACACCCTTAGGGTAGTGGAGTATACTCTAGGGAGTGGTCAAGAAGGTATGTGTAGGAGTGATTTTAGTCAGTCAGTCTAGTTCCTGTCTTCGGGCAGTAAGGACGTGGAGAGTCTGCGTCTGGACTACAGTGAGAGAGTCTGTATCTAGAGGGAGGAAGGAGTCTAGATTGCTATCTCATCAGCTTGGAAAGTGGAGTCTGGTATAGGTGTTGGAATACACCTTAGTCTGGTCAGAGCTGTGTCATCTCCTCAGCATACATTGAAGGAAAGAACAAGTTGTAACCCAGAAAGTCTTCAGCATTCCTGTCTAGAGGACGGTATCAGGTACAGTGACGTGCTCCTGCCTGTGATAACTGAGCATCTGTGGCTAACTTGATTGGAAGGAAAAGGAAAGAAGTGACTGCTCGACCCTTGGCTAGTAAGAGTGCTTATGTTACCAGCGTGGACAAGGCGAAAGGCAAGTGGATTTATAAGATTTGTGCTTAACGGATTGCAGAAGTCCAGCACGTTGTAACCGGTCACTGGGGACCGAAGAGTCACTGTTGTTTCAGGCACAGAGACAGGAAAACCAGGAATCTACCGGACCCTAGGTCGCGGCAGACAAGCCCCTTATAGTCAGTACGTAGCTGGGGTCAGGGGAGTGAAGACTTTGGAGTTCTGCAGGACCAAGTAAGGATTCAGCTCCTTCACAGGAAGGCCCCTAACACAAAGCTGACTGGGCAGGTACAGCAAGCATTGCTGAAGATTAGAGGGAACTACGCTTCAGGCTGGTTGTCCTCGTTATATTGGAGTTAAAGGAGGCCCCTAACTTGTCCAGCCGCTGCCTCAAAATACACTCTCCGTGGATCAGCCTCCCTGGGACCTGCCTTATCATCTTGCAAGTAAAGGTATGGAAAGACGCTGACCGTGTGAGACTGTGTTCTTTATCCGCACTCGACTTCACAAATCCCATAGACTTTGAGGGACCAGTCCCACCTGTAGGGGACCCGACATCTAGCTGCCTCACCATCCCCTCAGAGATCTACAGCAGCGCTGGTACAAATTACCAGAATACTACAGGTGGCGTCACGAACTGTACATAACCAATCCCCTGTAAATATATCCCCAACATACGCCAGACCGCCAGGGCCACAGACCGAGCCACAGCTACCTGTGACAACAATCCCCATAGACTTCTACGGGCTCGGCTCTGAGTACCCCATTGCCCTGGTAACCCACAATTGTGGTGGCGGGTCGACACACTGGCTGCTGCACGTACCGACTCTGCTGCATAGCCTGCATGTAAGCATTGTTGCAGGCATGCATAACAGTCAGCTGGAGATCAGGAGTAAGGCATTCTGCCATGCACCGTTCAATTTGTTGAGAAAAATGGTTTTATACTCATATTATCCAAGTTTTCTTTGCTGTCCAAGATTTTTGAATGCAGTAGCTGCTGTCTCTGGCTGTAGCTGCTGTCTCTCTGGCTGGCTGTAGAGTAGTGGACTAAAGTGCCAACACCTTATATAAACTACCCATATACAATGTTTCTTTATTGTGGGTGGTTTTACCAGTGTCTAGACATGTGTTATCTCTAACAACGCATGCGTTTTAGAACGCTGACCTGCGCCTGACCCAGCGCACGTCTGTGATCACATAGACTGTAATGTGTTGTTTGGGCACTTTCCGTGCGCAATGCGAACACAAGCGCCCTTTTAACGAGTTTGGGTGGACCAACAAGTGCAACAAGTTGCGTCGGCCGTGCCCAGTCGCTGACGACAAAAGCAAGCGAACAAAAACGCTACAGATCGCATGCTGATGTGTAGCCCAGCTATGCAGGCACACATAAAGTCCAGGAGAATGCACAGGAAGGTAACAGCAAAAGCTTGATATTTATGCACTTCACTCACACTTTTAGACACACCCATCAGGGGTATAGGAGGTGGTGACACAGAGCAGAGCGGAGTCAAGCTTCCTGTCTCAGGACAGTGGAAGTCAGTCAGTTTCCTGTCTTCGGACAGTGCAGTTCAGTGCCAGTCCAGTCTGGACTTGGAAGTTACTGAGAGCTATTCAGCGAGCTCTAGAAGAAAGCTGACATTACCATCGAAGTTACAATTGCTTGTGCTAAGAGCGAGAGCAGGGCGAAGGGCAGTGGAGAAGATAGAGAAGTGCTTTAGGTATTGGATTGCCTGCACTAAATTGCCGGACACCGGAGTCCGAGGCGTTGCTACAGTTTCAAGCTTAGTAACAAGATTACCGGAGGCATCTGGACTACAGGTCGCAGAGAGCAGCCCTAAGTGTCAATACGTAACCTGAGACAGGGAAAACAGGAGTCTAGCCTGATCAGCAAATATAGACTTAGTTTTCACCACTTAGAAGTTTCCACCACAATGTTGGCCGGGCAGTATAGCTATTGAGAAAGCTGGAGATTCAGAGTTAACTTCGCTTCAGGCAAGTTGGACTCACCTACATTCGAAGTAAAGGAGGCCTCTAACCTGCTCAGCGGTTACCCGAATGTGCATTCTCCACCCCGACCAGCTCCCCGGGACCTGCTTGAACTATCTGCCAGTAAAGGTATGGAAAGAAACTGCAATGTGTGTGACTGAATCCTTATCTACACCCTGCATCATCACCACCATAGACTTCCAGGGACTAGTCTCACCTGTGGGAGACTTACCACCCAGCTGCCCCATAACATCCCCTGTGAAGACCCTTACAGCAGCGCTGGTACAATTATCAGAAACCACAGGTGGCGTCACGAACTATCCTAATAATCCCCTGTAAATATTCCCCCATTGTATGAGCGCCCAGGGCCACGGACCGAGCCACCGCTACCAGTGACAACTCCCATAGAATTCCATGGGCTCGGCTCCGAGTACCCCATTGCCCTGGTACTAAGTGCGACTCAATCTTTGGCGTCACGAACAGGATACGAAAGCTTGCAATTGTGAGTCCTGTGTGCCTATATTGAACTGTTTGGTGAAAAAGACTGTTTGCTGTATTTGGCGCCAAATTCCGCCATTTTACCGCCATGTTCGCGCCCTCAGGCGCTGGTGAAGAAGGGGGGCGTACCTAAAACAACGCGCAGTTTCCTGGACACGCCCCCAACCTGCACCCCAATCTGCATCGCGAGCCGCATCGCAAACGGCATCGCAAACGGTATCGCAAACTGCATCACAATCCGCATCGCAAACTGCATCACAATCTGCATCACAATCCGCATCGCAAACTGCATCACAATCTGCATTGCAATCCGCATCGCAAACTGCATCACAATCTGCGTTACAATCCGCATCGCAAACTGCATCCCAGTACTGCGCATCATCAAGCGCCCGTGAAAAGGTCCTGTCTCCACGCTGTGCCTGCGACGCTGCAGCCTGTGAAAGAGGTAGGCTCAGATTAACCAAGGGGGCACCAATATGTCGCAGCAACCGGCAGACGGAGCGGCCCCCGCCGGAGGCCCCAATAGCCCACCGCTTGGCGTCGTACCGCAGGATGGGGGTGCAGGCCCCTCACCTGGTCCGGTGGTCCCGCTTATGCCCCTAACGCTCCCATACATGCCTGGAGCGAAGTGGCTCCCCCAGTACAGCGGCGAGCCAGACACCCTGCCAGGATTTAAAAGGAAGATATGTAGTATTTTGGATATGTACTCAATGACTGAAAAGCAAAAAGCTGCTGTGGTAATAGGACAGTTAGCTGGTGCGGCTGAGAGAGAAGTAGAGACTTGGCCCGCTGCAGACCAGGAGTCAGTACCTGCGATTCTCTTAAAGCTACAGGCCATCTTCGAGGACCACACAGAAACGGATCTCCGGATGGCATTTTATCAGTGCTTCCAGGGACCGGGTGACAGTATTAGGGACTACGCCTGCCGACTACAGGGGCCCTGCGAGCTCTTAAACAGGCTAACCCCACAAGTCCCATTGATGAGAGCCAAATGTTAAAAGAGCAATTCGTGCGGGGACTGAGGTCTCCAGAGGAAAGCAGGACTGTAAACTGGTGGTCCTTGGATCATCCAGATGCCACTTTTGATGCTCTAAAGGACATGGCAATAAAGGGACTGCGACCCCTGGAAAAGCCTGAGGTGGCAAATCAGTATCACCCGGGTGAAGCCACTCTCAAGCCGGCAGTACCCACCTTTTCTCCGCAGGTGGCAGAAGCTAAAACGCAGGTGGCGCCCCCTAGTGAATTGGAATGTCTGCGCTCAGAAGTGCGCCAGCTGACTAAGAACTTGGCCACTGTAATGGATGCCCTGCAACTGCGGAAAGAGGAAGGAGGAAAGATCCTACTAGCCGACTGTCCGGAGGATGTCCCTTGGATGAACCGGAGGAAATGGAGGACGTCGCCACACCGGAGGAGGACCACGCCACCCACAGGAGCGACTCCGGAGCAACACCATCCTCGCCGGGAGATCGTCTGCTACCGCTGCAACCAAAAAGGTCATATGGCTCAGCAATGTCCTTTAAACGAGCCGATCCTGGGTCAGAGGGCCAACACCCAGGAGTAGACTCATCAGGCCCCTTAGACTGGAACCGTAGGTTCGTGGGTGGACGGCCCTACCTGTCCATGATTCTGGACGGGATTGCAATCCCTGCACTGCTGGACACGGGATCTCAGGTGACCATCATACCTGACGTCCTTTACAATAAATTTTGGTCCATGGACAGCCTCCAGCCCCCGAGCCCTGACTTGACAGTGTACGCTACCAATGGTCTCCCTGTTGAAGTAATTGGAGCCAAAAACGTAAATGTAAAAGTGGGCAGGGTGGAGCTGAAGGATCAGGGACTCCTAGTAGTCAGGACTGTAAATGAGGAAAATGGTCTAAATGTGATACTAGGTACTAACATTATCAGTAACTGTCTGGGAGAAGTTGTGTTTTTGCTCCAACAGCTCGCTGAAGTTGCCAAGCCAAAGCAGAAGGGAGTGATCCAGAGGGAGATCCGGGCCCTGATGTGCCAGCAGCAAGCGAAGCTTACAGATGGTGAAATCGGTAATGTACGGGTCACAGACTCGAACCCCATTGTAATACCCCCAATGAGTGAAATGTTAATATGGTGTAGAGCAGCCATGGGTCTGAGAGGACAGAACTACCAAGCAGTAGTAGAACCCCATCGCTCAGAACACAGACCTACACTCATGATTGCTAGAGGGGTAGTGGAAGTAGTAAATGGGAGAGTACCAGTACGACTTCTCAACTGGGGGGACGATGAAGTAAATTTGCCACGTTATGCTACAGTTGCTAAATTACATGCCGTAGATAATAATTCTATCCTCACAACCGAGTCCTTAGCCTCCCGCCAGCCAGCGGAGGATAATGATCCGGCAACCCCGGTAGCGGACTGGTGTCAGCAGCTCCATATAGGGACAGACACCACTTCCGTCCACCAGAAACAGGGGGTACTACGGGTGGTACAAGAGTACGCACAAGTATTTAGCAAGCACCCACTTGATTTTGGGACCATTAAGGGAGTACAGCATCATATCCCTACAGGCAGTCATCCTCCCATCAAAGAGCGGTACAGGCCCATACCTCCAGCCCATTATCAGAAAGCTAAGGAAATGCTGCATGACATGAAGAAAGCCGGGGTGATAAGGGATAGTTGTAGCCCCTGGGCAGCACCTCTGGTTCTAGTGAAGAAAAAGGATGGTAGCATGCGAATGTGTGTAGACTATAGGCAAGTAAATCGTATAACACATAAAGATGCATACCCATTACCACGTATAGAGGAATCCTTAGCTGCTCTGAAAACGGCTAACTACTCTTCTACCCTCGACCTTACTAGTGGGTACTGGCAAGTGGCTGTGGCTGAGGAGGACCGGGAGAAAAGTGCTTTCACCACCCCAATGGGACTCTGCGAGTTCGATAGGATGCCGTTTGGTCTCAGCAGTGCCCCAGGAACATTCCAGAGGGTGATGGAGAGCTGTCTGGGACATCTCAACTTCGAAACTGTGCTGCTGTACTTGGACGACGTAATTGTGTACTCTAAGACATATGAAGATCATCTGAAGCACCTGGCGGAGGTATTTGAGTCATTGTCCAAGTTTGGGATGAAACTAAAGTCCTCTAAATGCCACCTGCTCAAACGGAAGGTACAGTACTTGGGACACATTGTCAGTTCCGAAGGAGTAGCGCCGGACCCCGAGAAGGTCACAGCTATTCAGAAATGGCCAGAGCCGAAGAACTTAAAAGAGGTGCGTCAGTTCCTGGGATTAACAGGTTACTACAGGAGGTTTGTAAAAGATTACACTAAGAAAGCGGCACCTTTGCAGGACCTCCTGGTAGGACAACCTCTTAAGAGCAGAAACCTTCCATTCAATTGGGGAAAAGAACAAGCTGAGGCATTCAAAGAGATGAAAGAGATCCTTACAGGCGATGAAATCTTAGCCTACCCAGATTACAGCCAACCGTTCCTGCTATACACAGATGCCAGTAATGAAGGATTAGGAGTGGTCCTCAGTCAGAAGCAGAACGGCCAAGAAAAAGTCATCCCATATGCCAGCAGAAAACTCAGGCCAACTGAGAGGAACCCGGAAAACTATAGCAGCTTCAAACTGGAGTTCCTGGCGCTGGTCTGGGCCATTACCGAAAGATTTAAACATTACCTTGCCTCCAACCGGTTCACTGCGTTTACAGACAACAACCCCTTGACGCATCTGGAAACAGCCAAGCTGGGAGCCATGGAGCAACGTTGGATGGCTCGGTTATCAAACTACCAGTTTACCATCAAATACAGAACGGGCCGTAAAAATGCTAACGCGGACGCCTTGTCCAGAATGCCGCATGAATCTGACACGGAGGAAGAGTCAGACGATCTGGAAGAAATCGAGCTACCTGCGTTCCACCGAAATGGGATGGTCCAAGAGCAACGAGTCTACAGGAAGCGGTGTGGTGAGATGTTGAACCCTTTACCTCATCACAGCTGGAAGGAGACTCAGGACAGCGATCCCGTGCTCAGCCGTATCAAGGAGTTGATAAAACAGGAAGGATCCTCCTTGGAGAAAGATGCATCCATGCCAGCAAAGCTCCTGTGGAACGAGAGAAGCCGGTTGTTCATATACCGTGAGAAGTTGTGCAGGAGATACGTCGACCCAAGGACCCATGAGATGGTTTGGCAAATAGTGGTCCCGAGAGCAGACATCCAAATGGTGCTGGAAGCATACCACGATCAAGCAGGACACTTTGGCTGGAGAAAGCTGGAGACCCTGTTGAGGTGCCGGTTCTACTGGGTAGGGATGCGCAGCTCCATCGAGAAGTGGTGCCGGAACTGTGGACCCTGTGGCCTCAGGCGAAAAGACTACAGTAGCCAGAAGGCACCCTTGCAGCCTATCCGGACGACTCGTCCCTTGGAGATCGTGGCATTGGATCACGTCAAGTTGTCCCCAAGCAGGTCAGGATACACATATGCCCTGACCATGGTGGATCACTATTCCCGGTTTCTGGTGGTCGCCCCTGTCAAAGATATGACAGCAGAGACAGCAGCAAGAACCTTCCAAGCAAGTTTCTGCAGACCACACGGATATCCAGAGCAGGTACTGACTGATCGAGGTCCAGCCTTTGAAGCTGAACTGTTTCAGGAATTTTGTCAATTGTATGGATGTAAAAAGATCAGAACGACACCATACCACCCTCAGACCAACGGCCTTTGTGAAAAAATGAATCACATTGTCATCGACTTACTGAAAACTGTACCACTGGAAGAAAGAAATCGGTGGCCAGACTTGTTACCTGACCTGGTCGACTTGTACAACCATATCCCAGTAAGTTCCACCAACTGCACTCCAGCCTACCTTATGAGAGCAAGGCCGGGAAGGCTGCCAATGGACTTAGAACTCGGTGTGGTAGAACCAGAGGCTGATAACAACGCTGAAGATTGGGACAAAAATCGACAAGAACAGTACAAGAGAGTACAAGCCTGCGTAGAAGATAGTCTCAACAAAGTAAGAGAAAAGCAAGAGATGAATTATAACAAAAATGCTCCCGCTAAGCCTTTAATGCCTGGAGAAATGGTGCTCAAAAGGAAAAGAAGAACACACAAGTTGGATGATCAGTGGGAACAGGAGCCATATGTCGTGCAAAATTCCAATTTCGATAACAGCAAGGTCTGTACCATCAGCAAGGATGGAGGAAAAACGATGGCAACTGTGTCTAGAGATCATTTGAAGTTGTGTCCTGGCCCATTGAAGCTCCGTGAAGAAAACCCTGTTGTTCATCAAGAAGAGAGTGCTGAAGCGGTCATACACACGGATTTGGGAGATTTACCTGCAGATTGGCCCAGATTAGGAGACGCTGTAATTATTCCTGTGCTGCAGTTTTATCAACCGCAAGAGGAGTCTCTACAACCGGTCACACCAATTGTGCCAGTAGAGCCAGTTCCAGAAGAACCTGTTCCGGCAGACCCTCAACCGTTAGAACTCCAAGAAGCGGACCCGCAAGAAGCAGCGCCACAAGAAGTGGAATCCCTTGGTGAAGCGGGTGAAGCAGTACCGCCTCGTCCAGTCACTAGCACGCTTGCCAGATTCATAGAAAGGTTGAGACAGTATTATCGTTTGCCGTTACGCAGAACAGAAAGGTTAGAGAATACCATACCTGACGCTACCCCACGTAGGTCAGAACGTATCACTAAAGGTAAACTACCTATTCGCTATCAGGAGTAGTCCTAGTAGACTAGTTAGCAAGATCCAGATAGGGTTTATTGCATCTGAAAAATTGTATAAAGTTTGAAAAAGTATTAATGTAATTATTTGAAATGTGTTTTAACCATGCCAATGGACTGCGTGGCTGTGGACTATGCCAGCCCAAAAACTTTCACTTGTAAATAGTTGCACTACGGTGCATTATCTTGGTTTCACATAAAACCATTACTATCTACCTCTGAAGAAAAACCCGTATGGTGTGGCCTACAGTCATGGCCAAAAGTTTTGAGAATGACACAAATATTATATTTTCACATGATCTGCTGCCCTCTGGTTTTTGTGTGTTTGACAGATGTTTTTATCACAGACAGAAATATAATAATTGCAAACATATGAGTAACAAAAGCTTATGTTGACAGTTAGAATGAGTTAATGCAGCAAGTCAATATTTGCAGTGTTGACCCTTCTTCTTCAGGACCTCTGCAATTCTCCCTGGCATGCTCTCAATCAACTTCTGGACCAAATCCTGACTGATAGCAGTCCATTCTTGCACAATCAATGCTTTCATTTTGTCAGAATTTTAGGTTTTTGTTTGTCCACCCGTCTCTTGATGATTGACCACAAGTTCTCAATGGGATTAAGATCTGGGGAGTTTCCAGGTCATGGACCCAAAATCTCTATGTTTTGTTCCCTCAGCCATTTAGTTATCACCTTTGCTTTATGGCAAGGTGCTCCATCATGCTGGAAAAGGCATTGTTGATCGCCAAACTGCTCTTTGAGGGTTGGGAGAAGTTGCTCTTGGAGGACATTCTGGTACCATTCTTTATTCATGGCTGTGTTTTTAGGCAAGACTGTGAGAGAACCGATTCCCTTGGCTGAGAAGCAACCCCACACATGAATGGTTTCAGGATGCTTAACAGTTGGCATGAGACAAGACTGGTGGTAGCGCTCACCTTGTCTTCTCCGAATGAGGCGTTTTCCTGATGTCCCAAACAATCGAAAAGGGGATTCATCACAGAAAATAACTTTACCCCAGACCTCAGCAGTCCACTGCCTATACCTTTTGCAGAATATCAGTCTGTCCATAATGTTTTTTCTGGAGAGAAGTGGCTTCTTTGCTGCCCTCCTTGAGACCAGGCCTTGCTCCAAGAGTCTCCGCCTCACAGTGCGTGCAGATGCACTCACACCTGCCTGCTGCCATTCCTGAGCAAGCTCTGCACTGCTGGTAGCCCGATCCCGCATCTGAAACACTTTTAAGAGACGGTCCTGGCGCTTGCTGGTCTTTCTTGAGCGCCCTGAAGCCTTTTTGGCAACAATGGAACCTCTCTCCTTGAAGTTCTTGATGATGCGATACATTGTTGACTGAGGTGCAATCTTTCTAGCTGCGATACTCTTCCTGTTAGGCCATTTTTGTGCATTGCAATGATGACTGCACGTGTTTCTTTAGAGATAACCATGGTTAACAGAAGAGAAACAATGATGCCAAGCACCAGCCTCCTTTTAAAGTGTCCAGTGGTGTCATTCTTACTTAATCATGACAGATTGATCTCCAGCCATGTCCTGATCAACACCCACACCTGTGTTAATGGAGCAATCACTGAAAAGAGGTTAGCTAGTCCTTTTAAGGCAGGGCTGCAATGATGTTGAAATGTGTTTTGAGGGATAAAGTTCATTTTCTAGCCAAATATTGACTTTGCAAGTAATTGCTGTTAAGCTGATCACTCGTTATAACATTCTGGAGTATATGCAAACTGCCATTAGAAAAAGTGAAGCAGTAGACTTTGTAAAAATTAATATTTGTGTCATTCTCAAAACTTTTGGCCATGACTGTAGAGTGAGGTCTGCAGTCAGAAGTCCTGCAGCCCACCCAGGACCCACGTGGGAGGTTTTTGGTGCGGGTCCTCCACAAGTATCTTGTATTTATGAACATGTTTGATATTTTGATACTTTTGATACTTTTGTATTCTTCATTGTACAAATTGTAACGTTCAAGAAGTCTTACCTCCCGCATGGGAAGTGTTAAAATGTTGATGTTAATGCAAAACAAAAATATTCTTTTTGTCTTTTACAGCCCGGGAGTGCTGTGTTTTACCAAGGGGGGATGTGTAGCCCAGCTATGCAGGCACACATAAAGTCCAGGAGAATGCACAGGAAGGTAACAGCAAAAGCTTGATATTTATGCACTTCACTCACACTTTTAGACACACCCATCAGGGGTATAGGAGGTGGTGACACAGAGCAGAGCGGAGTCAAGCTTCCTGTCTCAGGACAGTGGAAGTCAGTCAGTTTCCTGTCTTTGGACAGTGCAGTTCAGTGCCAGTCCAGTCTGGACTTGGAAGTTACTGAGAGCTATTCAGCGAGCTCTAGAAGAAAGCTGACATTACCAATGAAGTTACAATTGCTTGTGCTAAGAGCGAGAGCAGGGCGAAGGGCAGTGGAGAAGATAGAGAAGTGCTTTAGGTATTGGATTGCCTGCACTAAATTGCCGGACACCGGAGTCCGAGGCGTTGCTACAGTTTCAAGCTTAGTAACAAGATTACCGGAGGCATCTGGACTACAGGTCGCAGAGAGCAGCCCTAAGTGTCAATACGTAACCGGAGACAGGGAAAACAGGAGTCTAGCCTGATCAGCAAATATAGACTTAGTTTTCACCACTTAGAAGTTTCCACCACAATGTTGGCCGGGCAGTATAGCTATTGAGAAAGCTGGAGATTCAGAGTTAACTTCGCTTCAGGCAAGTTGGACTCACCTACATTCGAAGTAAAGGAGGCCTCTAACCTGCTCGGCGGTTGCCCGAATGTGCATTCTCCACCCCGACCAGCTCCCCGGGACCTGCTTGAACTATCTGCCAGTAAAGGTATGGAAAGAAACTGCAATGTGTGTGACTGAATCCTTATCTACACCCTGCATCATCACCACCATAGACTTCCAGGGACTAGTCTCACCTGTGGGAGACTTACCACCCAGCTGCCCCATAACATCCCCTGTGAAGACCCTTACAGCAGCGCTGGTACAATTATCAGAAACCACAGGTGGCGTCACGAACTATCCTAATAATCCCCTGTAAATATTCCCCCATTGTATGAGCGCCCAGGGCCACGGACCGAGCCACCGCTACCAGTGACAACTCCCATAGAATTCCATGGGCTCGGCTCCGAGTACCCCATTGCCCTGGTACTAAGTGCGACTCACTAACGCTAAACCATGCGCCACTCCTGCTAAAGATAGGGGCGCATGCGATCGGATCAGCACGATGCGCTGCGCTAAAAAACGCCAATGTGAAATCAGCCTTAAGCTTACTGTTTGCCATATGTTTTTTTTTGCCTTCCTCTGGATCAACATGTTAGGATAGGATATGGGTTGAACTAGATGGACTTAAAGTCTTCCTTCAACCTTAATAACTATGTTACTATGTTCTCTTCTGCTCGGATTCTCTTTTCCATGGATCCCAATAGACAATATTTTGTTGAGGACACCTCCTTGATTAGAGTTGGTGCGTTTCTCTCAGCAGTTAGGAAAGCAACACTGTGTGACTTCTCCACTTAGACATTCACTGCTGTCATGAAGAATTAATTTGACGTTCGCGACCTGGCGGTGGTGTAACGTGCCAAAGAAGCAGGACATCGGATTTAAAGTGTTACATTTATTTTGACCATCTTCTCTGACCACAAGAATTTGGAACATCTCCAGTTTACCCTAACACTTTATTCCACTACATGACTTCCATATACATAGCACTGTATGAAGGATATGTTGAATTGGAGCTGAGCGGTGTTAATGCTAGGTCTCTTACTATAGCCATTACATCAGGCAGGTTGTAGCGATTGGGAAACAGTTCTGAGCCCCAATAACTGAAGACTTTGTATATGTTACATTCCAGTCTGTATCACTACATTGTATCATGGAGTAAATAACAGGTAATGAGGAGACGTCTGTCCAGAGGGGACCGCAATTTAAAAATAAAATGAAACAAAACATTTAATAATGAGACAGGAGGGAGCCTATGTAATGCTTCCTGGGGGGATAATGGAAGTATTATATAGATAAGTGAGGATGGAAGTGTAACCAGGGTATGGTGGGGAGGTGGTGGTCCAGAAACTCTTGTCCATCTAACATGCCTCACATCACAGGTAAGGATAATATATGAACAGTATGTACAGAGATATCAGCAATGTCCACAGAATTCAATTCAATGTGACAAAAAAAAAATAAGTATGCTCTCACAATGTAGATAAATCTACAAAGGATACAAAATGTGTCGCTATCCAGGGACGGACTAATAGTCATGGGATATATGTAAGTCTGCGCGGCCCTTGGCTCCAGCTGGTTTTGGCAGTGCCGAGAGAGGAGATGACTGCTGCGACTCCTACCTATCCTGGCTCTTCGTCCAGCCAGCTTTAACTGACTGTTTATTACAGTGCAAGAAGAATCATAGATCACACTGTTATAACTGACGATGTAAGCACTTTGTCGATGTATTCGAGGAAGCAATAACATCCTTTATTGGCATGTTCGGAAAAATTTCCAAACCAGTTCTCAGCTCGAGTCGTTAGGTGAGCCTGGTCCGGAACCGAAAACCGGTTTGAGAATTTTTCTGAATTTTAATCCACAAACTCAGTCTAGATGACATGTCACATAGATGTGATATATTTTGATCTTGTTGCCGACTGTGAATTTACATTGAGATGACAAGCTGATAAATCTAAAGATTACTCTTGATACCAGATGTAACAATGCATAATAATGTTTTAGGTACAATACAGCAAATTAATGTTGGTACAAATCTAAAATCCAAACTTTAGTCGTAGCCTCAGATGTGGTTGAACTGTATAAAACAGGAAAAGGATACAAAAAGATTTCCAAAGATTGATAATGCCAGTCAGCAGTGTTCAAACTGTGATTAAAGGGAATCTGTCACCCTAAATTGGCGGGATATTTAAATGATGGCAGTCAGGTCAGATGGGCGGTGTTTTGGGTACTTGCCTTAACATGTTGTTCGCCGCTGTCTCCATTATGTCTGGGAATTGTAGTCGTTGCCCTCCATATAACGCACCTGCGCATTGCAATCTTGAATTGCGCACGTGCAGTATGCTTTGCCCGCAGATTGCAATGCGCAGGCGTGTTATATGAAGGGCAACGACTACAATTCTCAGACATAATGGAGACAGCGGCGAACAATATGTTAAGGCAAGTACCCAAAACACCGCCCATCTGACCTGACTGCCATCATTTAAATATCCCGCCAATTTAGGGTGACAGATTCCCTTTAACAAAAGGAAAATCAGGAGCTTTGTAAAAACAAAACAATGGTCAGGTAGACCAACAAAAATTTCGTCCACAACTGCCAGGAAAATTGTTAGGGATGCAAAGAAAAACACACAAATAACATCAACTGAAACACTGGACTCTCTGAAAACTAGTGGTGTGTCCGTTTCAAGATCCACAATATGGAGGCACTTGAAGAAAAATGGGCTGCATGGTCGAGTCGCCAGAAGAAAGCCATTACTGCGCAAATAACACAAAATATCTTGCCTACAATACGCAAAACAGCAAAGAGACAAGACTCAAACTTCTGGAACAAGGTAATTTGGAGTGATGAGACCAAAATTGAACTTTTTGGCCACAACCATAAACGTTACATTTGGAGAGAGGTCAACAAGGCCTATGATGAAGTACACCATTCCTATTGTAAAGCACGGAGGTGGATCGCTGATGTTTTGGGAATGTGTGAGTTACAAAGGCACGGGAAACTTGGTGAAAGTTGAAGGAAAGATGAATGCACCACGTTATCAGCAAACACTGGAGGCAAATTTGCAATCATCAGCCCAGAAGCTGCGCATGGGACGTACTTGAACGTTCCAACATGACAATGATTCAAAACACAAGGCCACTTCAACCTGTCATTGGCTACAGCAGAACAAAGTGAAGGTTCTGGAGTGGCCATCTCAGTCTCCTGACCTCAGTATCATTGGGCCACTCTGGGGAGATCTCAAGTGCTTAGTTCATGCTAGACAGCCCAGTAATTTACAGGAACTGAAGGTTTTTTGTCAAGAAGAGTGGGCAGCTTTACCATCTGAGAAAATAAAAGAATCTCTTCCACAACTACCACAAAAGACTTCAAGCTGTCACTGATGTTCGAAGGGGGCAATACACGGTATTAAGAAATAGGGTATTTAAAGGGAACCTGTCACCCCCCAGGGCGTTTTTAAGTAAAAGAGCCACCTTCAACTTTCGTTTTCATCCCCTTGGCAGCGTCGGATGAGCTGAGCAGTTCCCTGGCCGGTCATCAGACGCTGCCGAGGGGATGAAAATGAAAGTGGAGGGAGAAGGGGGCAGGCGCAGCTAAAGCTGTTAACTGCGCAGGCGCCAGATTGTCAGCCCCGCAGTGTGAATACATCATAACACACTGCGGGGCGGGATCTGGAGCCTGAAAAAAATGCAGGCGTGATAGACTTATATCAGTTCCCGGGCAGCAGGCACTGCGCATTCCCGAGGACTGTTCCAACAGCGCAGGCGCCCCACAGCACGTAACGGAAAGAAAAACTGAAGAGGAGGCGAGGTGACGCAGCAGGTGGATGATGGACGGCTGGGAGGAGGATGAGATGGGGAGACGCCAACCTATGGGACTCAATTAAGGTATGGGGACCTATTTATATTAAACTCAATATTTCAGCGTTGCTGGGGAGCAGAAACAAAAGAGCCACTTCACAGACTGCAGCCTTAGGGCTGCTGAAGGTGGCTCTTTTACTTAAAAACGCCCTGGGGGGGGGGTGACAAGTTCCCTTTAAAACTTTTGATCAGGGTCATTTGGATGTTTTGGGTTGTAATTATGATTTAAAAAGAGCAAAAACGCAGTAGTTTGACAATAAATGGCTTCACCCAACCACTAACCATGAGTGGAGAAAAAGTTTTGGTGTTATCATTCACATTCTCTGAAAAAAGGCCAAGACAGCAAAAATTCTGCTGGGGTATGTAAATTTTTGAGCAAAACTGTATCTGGCTGCGATTGTGCAGCAGGCTCTGATTTATGCTGCCCTCGGTTTGGGCAGCATTAATCAGATGACAGGTTCCCTTTATAATTATGCGACTATCATAGACTTGCCCAAGTTAAGATCTAAGGTGTTTATTGCTTTGTGATGTTTCAGGTCTGAGGACCCAAGGATGGATAGGAATCAAACAATTGCCATTGAATTCTTCCTCCTTGGCTTCAGTGATCTCCATGGTCTTCAGATCCCTCTGTTCTTGCTGTGTTTGCTGATTTACGTTCTGTGCTTGACTGGGAACCTCATCATTATAGCTCTGGTGTCCTTCAGTCACCTTCTAGATTCTCCCATGTACTTCTTCCTCTGCCACCTGTCTGTGTGTGACATGCTCCTCACCACGGACATCGTGCCCAGTCTTCTCCACATCATCTTGAGAAATGGCAGAGCCATGTCATTCCCTGAATGTGTCACGCAGTACCAGTTCTTTGGGGCTTCCACTGGCACTGAATGCCTTCTTCTGACAGTCATGTCTTATGATCGATACTTGGCGATCTGTCGCCCTCTGTCTTACATACAAACCATGGGCACAAAGCTGAGGCACCTCCTGGCGTTTGGCTCCTGGGGTTTGATCTTCGGCATTACATTAATCATTGCAGTTCTGATGTCTAGACTGAACTTTTGTGGTGAGAACATCATTGACCATTTCTTCTGTGACTTCGTTCCAATCCTTCAGCTTTCCTGTTCTGATACTAGACTTTTACAAACTATTAACCTCATCCTGACGGCTCCGGTGACCCTGTTACCCTTTATGACCATCATTGTCAGCTATGTCTGTATAGCGGTTGTCATCATGAAGATTCCGACAGTGACGGGACGGCAGAAGGCGTTCTCTACTTGCAGCTCTCATCTCACCGTTGTCTCTATATATTACTTATCGCTTATTGCTATATATATGGTGCCGACCTCTGGACGCTCGATGACTGCCTTAAAGGTTCTCTCCTTAATATACACAGTCATCACCCCTTTCTTTAACCCAGTAACATACACATTACGAAACCAAGAGATCAAAGCAACATTTGTCAAAATTGTGTGTTTGAAATGGAAGAATCTGGAAACTTAGGTTTGAGAAAACTGTAAATCCAAAGAGGCAGAGTCCAGTCTTGAGTAACTTAGGCGCGAGCATCACATAGTGAGACATTCTGCAACTTTACAGTAGACTGTTTCAATTCCTCCCGTTTCAAAATATCTGCTTGCCATTTTTAATTTCATTAAGAGGTTGAAAATCTATACATTTAGTCTAGGCAATCTAGAGCTAGATGGATCAGTAGCCCTGTGCATATAGCTTGTTACAACGTATCAGTGCAGCTGAAATGTCAGGACCCCTTAGGGTAGTGCATCAAAAAACAGACCCTAGTACCCACCTGAAATAGAGCTCGTTCTGCAAATATCTGTAACAATTTCCCAAGATGACCCAAATGTCATTTCTTCAGTGGGTTTTATTCCAGATATGTAGCATGATCTACTACCAATGATATGGTGCATCGCAGAGTACCTGTCTGCCCGTGCTGACATGGGGCCCCGTCCTTGAAGCTGGGAGCAAGGATACAATTTCTTGACCATCATAATCATCATAATTATGTTTGGCAGCTACACTGACCCAGCGACTCATTGAACAAAGCGATAGAGACAGAGCAATGGGCAACAAACACATGGAAGGATACAAAAAGGAGGGAGACTGAAAACATAAGGATATATGCCTAAAAATAAGCAACTATGTTTATCAGAGAAATCTTTCTGCACTTATGAGCCAGTTCTCTTCCACCAACCTCCTGAATTCATGATTTATTTAAAAGAAAAAAAAACTGCTAAAATTCACCTTGGTCAGAAACAAGACACTGTCATCTCAGTAAGAGAGCTGCCTATTGATGCCTATAGAGAGAGCGGGAGAAGAGGCAAAGACTCACATGTACTCTAGATGGCACTTTCTAGTAAGGGTGTATCTCTCACTAGTGTTGCATTCACAGCAGCACTGCTCAGTACAGTTGTATAGATATCCATGCTGCTGTTTTCTAGTGTTACCTAACTACAGAGCTGAATTCATAGCTACACTGCTCAGTACTGCTTTATGAAGTCCTCCATGCTGCTTCCGAATATGTTCAACACAGGCAGAGCAGGAATCCTTCTTGTCTGTTCAAGATGTGTATGGGAGATATCAAAACAGCTTGCTGCAACCACTAATGCAGTGACAAGTGAAAATTGGAGATTGAGCCTGCAGATGGAAAAACTGGTGAAAAATGTTGGAATCAAGTCATATAATGGCCAGTATGTGTTACTCCTCATATACACAAACGCCAGCCTATACTGTAGAGTCACATGAAACCTTTACGCTCAAAGGCCAGATATAGATATAGGTGCACCTCAGCAGGGCCTGCAGTTATCAGACAATTACTCTCAGCTGTGCTCTTTTAGACCCCGCTATTGTATTACATAAGAGAAGTCAATAATGGAGGCACTTCTGTATATGTCAGCCTAATAATCTATATATCTGATGTCAGATCAACAGGCAGGGAAAGGAATTCACTGTGACCCTAGTGACGCCTAGGGGTGATTGGTGGCATCACATCTGCTTGTCTTCAGCGAGAAATTACTGTAAATCTTAGGGTTTAACAAAAATGGTGAAATAATAAACCACATACAGAGATGTAACCTTGTAATATTTCAGTTCAGCCCTATAATCTACATTACTGTATTGTTTAATCCTACAAAAAATTGGAGCACTTTGCCCCAAATTCAAAGATAGTGAGAGTAACAGTCATATTAATATCTACAAATGTGAAAACTTTATTTCTTATTAATGTATAAAAGTTGTAAACAATAGACAATATATAATGAGTAATTGGTGAAGACTTAAACAAGCGACACCATACAATACAAAAAGGATTACAATATCAAAAAGCACTGGGTTTGGATCTGACACATGACGAGAAATGAGTTTGATACATATATGTAACTCTCATATCCTACGGGAAAGAAAGAGTATATGTATCCCGGACAGTACTGTGAAATAGCCAGAAGGAACAGTGTTCTCATAGTATTTGTCCAGCTGTGAAGGCAGAAGGAATAAATAGGTTGCGTCAGTGTCTGAAACATTATCTAAAGCCCCTGTCACACTAAGCGAGATCGCTGAAGCGTCACCGATTTTGTGACGCAACAGCAACCTAGCCAGCGATCTCTCTTAGTGTGACACGCAGCGACGACCAGCCCCCTGCTGGGTATCGCTGATCGTCGTCGAATGGCCTGGACCATTCTTTCATCGTTGGTGTCCCGCTGGCCAGCGCGCATCGCTGCGTGTGACAGCGGGAGACCAACGATCAGCGAGCTGGTATCCAATGTACATATCGGGTAACTAAGCGCTGCACGGCGCCTAGTTACCCGATATGTACATTGGATACCAGCGTGCTCGCTGGTCCTGATCACTGGTGAGTCTGCCCGTGTGACAGCTCACCAGCGATCAGCTAACGATGTCCCAGCGATCCCATCCATGTCGTATAGTTGGTGGGATCGCTGGGACATTGAAGAGTGTGACGGGACCCTAAGAGTCCCTAGGCATAGATAAAGTGCATGAAATAGTGCTTACCATGTGGGGAAATAGTATGGCGAGTGCTTGTGCAGTCGCCCCGCCGCACATTTCACGTTTAAGGCTTCCTCGGGGGTTGTGTATTACTGTATTGTTGATGCACACAGAATTCGTCACCCTGGAGAGTTTCAGTAGAGGCTATCACAATGTTATCTCACTGTTAGGATTGAACACCAGATGTTATTAAAACTGCAACTGGTTTGTCATGATCTCACCTGCGGTGCTGGGTTTAGGGGTTTTCTGAATTTGCTCTGGGACGAATCCCCAAGTTGTGGTCACCAATATAGTGGGGGAACCAAGAGACAGGAGAAGTGGAGGTGTAGTCATAAAGAAAAAACTCAAAGAGCATGAGTCCACAATACAGAGACCAGTCAGCCGAGGAACAACAAGTATCACAGCGAAAACAAATGGGTAGTCAGACAGTTCTGGTGAAAAGCCATTACTTTTGTAAACCACTAAAAATTATAGTAATTGTCAAGATTGCTACACATCATGGTGATAAAAATACAGTCATGGCCAAAAGTTTTGAGAATGACACAAATATTATATTTTCACATGATCTGCTGCCCTCTGGTTTTTATGTGTGTTTGACAGATGTTTTTATCACAGACAGAAATATAATTGCAAACATATGAGTAACAAAAGCTTATATTGACAGTTAGAATGAGTTAATGCAGCAAGTCAATATTTGCAGTGTTGACACTTCTTCTTCAGGACCTCTGCAATTCTCCCTGGCATGCTCTCAATCAACTTCTGGACCAAATCCTGACTGATAGCAGTCCATTCTTGCACAATCAATGCTTTCATTTTGTCAGAATTTTTAGGTTTTTGTTTGTCCACCCGTCTCTTGATGATTGACCACAAGTTCTCAATGGGATTAAGATCTGGGGAGTTTCCAGGCCATGGACCCAAAATCTCTATGTTTTGTTCCCTGAGCCATTTAGTTATCACCTTTGCTTTATGGCAAGGTGCTCCATCATGCTGGAAAAGGCATTGTTGATCGCCAAACTGCTCTTGGAGGGTTGGGAGAAGTTGCTCTTGGAGGACATTCTGGTACCATTCTTTATTCATGGCTGTGTGTAAAGTTCTATGTATATATTCCTGAAACTCAGTTTGTTCGTCAGCCATTTTACTTTCTGTCTTGCTGCAGCTATCTTGCCCTCAGTCAAAATGGAGTTTCCAGCTTGCATGTTCCCGCCCTGATTCTCTCCCTCCTTTGCTTCTTAAGCAGCCACAGCTGAGCAATCAGTGCTTCAGAATCTAGCCTGCAGTGAACCTGTGACTTGACTCCTGTAAGCCTTGGACCTTGTACTCCAGCTATTCCTACTGAGGAACTCTGAAGCACTTGTGGACTCTGAACCCTGCTCTTTGAAAGACCCACGTTTGCATGGACTTACGGTAACAGAGAAGAAGATCCTGAATCTGTATTGGAGAGTGATTGCTGAGCTTGGATTACTCTGGCCTGCTGTGTCTCCTGTTTCTGTGTCTGCAAACTGTGTGACTATTTCTGTCAACTTGTATGAAGTAATACAGGACTTTTCTATATCAAACTTGTGACTCCTGTGTTTTCATCGCACCCAAGCACAAGACGCTATATGAACTGTACTACATACATTACAAGATTCTGAAGCCAAAACGTTAGTGTCTGCTGGGTCTGGAAGGCTGTGTCTGCTGTACTGTGGATATCAGACGTCCGGTTGTACTTTCTGTGATGACAGTGGTTGTGACTTCTCACAACCATTCCAGGTGAGCAATTCCCTTAAGTTTTTTCTTTTTGCAGTGTTACCACAGGTAAACACTATTGTTTTGTTTTTGTTTTTTCCTTTCTTTTCTCTTTTTTGTCTGCTGTAACTCTGGATATCAGATGTCTGGTTGAAACTTTCTGTGATGATAGTGGTTGTGACTTCTCACAACCATTCCAGGTGAGCAGTTCCCTTAATTTTTTTTTCTCTCTGCAGTGTTGCCACAGGTGAACACTATTGTTTTTTTTTCTCTCCTCTTCTTCCAGTAATCCTGTCTTAAAAGATCTAGAAAATGGAGGCCCGCATAAAGGAACTTTGCGGAGTGACTGATAATATCCTTGCAGATTTGCAGAATATAAAGACCCGTTTTACAAATCTACAGGACCTCAATAATCACAATTTGCAAGTGGTTGGACAGACTACCCAGGATTTGCGAGCCAGGATTGAGGTTCTAGAGGGGCGAGTCCAGGCTCCTGCCGTAGCCCCGAGTGCTGGGATTCCCAAGTTGCCCCTTTTCGTTTTGGCGGTGAACGTGAGAAATTCAGGGGATTTATTAATCAATGCAATCTTTTTTTTTTCTGCACATGCTTCACAATTTCCCACTGAACGATCTAAGGTGCTTACTATAATTATGTTGCTTACCAACAAGGCTTTAATGTGGGCAAACCCTCTGATTGAGACTGAGGATGATTGTTTGAATCACCTTGATGATTTTATTTCAGCCATGGGGCAGGTGTTTGATGACCCCAATCGAGGTGCAACAGCTGAAGCAGCCATGTTAGCTTTGCGCCAAGGTAAGCACTCGGTAGCTGAATATGCCTTGGATTTCAGGAGATGGGCCCTTGATACCACCTGGGACAGTTCCGCCAAAAAATCTATTTTTGAAAGGGGTTATCTCCACTGATTAAGGATGAACTTGCTCGTGCCGACCCTCCCACTGCGTTAGGTGACTTTATTAACTACTGCATCCGTATTGATACTCGTCTGACTGAACGCAGGCAAGAGAGATGGTTCGAAAGCAATCGTACTAACCTTTTCCTACCTTCCTCTCCAGCTAAGGAACCTTTGAGTAGGATTACACGGGAACCTGAACCCATGCAGGTAGACTCTTTACAACGACGGGTTAGTGATGCACGCAAGGAACATCGTTTTAAGGAGAATCTATGTTTCTATTGTGGTAAGTCAGGGCACTTCATTATAAACTGCCCCAGCCGTTCTCGTAAGACTACTGCAGCACTCATTCATTGTGAGTGTTGCGAGAGGGGATCTGTCAGGTCCAAGCCTCAGGCTCCAGAGAGATCTGCAGCAACAGATCTTGATTTCTCGGACTTAAACTCCGTTACCTCTGAGGACGTTGACTGTGTAAACGCTGCCATTTTTCAAGTTTCCTCAGCGGTGTCCCAGCTGAGTTGTAAGAAAAACAATTCTCATTGCTTTCTTTCCATCAAACTCTGGGTTGACTCAGCTTGGGTGTCTAGCTCTGCTATGATCGACTCAGGGGCAAGTGGAAATTTTATGGATGTCTCCTTTGCTCTGAAACAGGGAATACGTTCAGTGAAGAAGGCTACTCCAGTACAGATGGAAACTGTGGATGGCTCCCTGCTGACCTCTGGACCAGTGGATCAGGAAACAGAGCCTTTGAGGGTTCTTATGGGTAAAGATCATCAAGAGAAACTGTCCTTTATGCTTATCTCTTCTCCCCACTTTCCCATTATTCTAGGGCTACCATGGCTGCAGGCTCAGAATCCTACCATTAACTGGGAGACCAAGGAATTACACTTTCCAGAGAAACAGATGAGTCCAAAAGTTTCAGCTTGCTCTGTTCCTAAAGGAATCATGTCAGTCCCTGAACTACCAGCTGTATACCAGGACTATGTGGATTTATGTGACAAGAAGAACGCTGACCAGCTTCCTCCTCACCGTCCATATGATTGTCCAATTGAATTATTGCCTGGAGCAGAGATACCTTTTGGTAAGATCTACCCCCTGGCGGGGCCCGAGCTAAAGGCTTTAAAGGATTACATAGATGAAAATCTAGCCAAGGGCTTCATACGCCCCTCTTCATCTCCTGCAGGTGCACCCATCTTCTTTGTAAAGAAGAAAGATGGATCTCTGAGACCATGCGTAGACTATAGGGAACTCAATAAGGTTACTATTAGAAACCATTATCCATTGCCTTTAATCCCTGAGTTATTGGAGAGAGTGCGACATGCCAAAATTTTTTCTAAACTAGATCTTCGTGGGGCCTATAACTTAGTCCGTATTAGACCTGGGGATGAATGGAAGACTGCATTCAGGTCACGCTATGGACACTTTGAATATCTAGTTATGCCTTTTGGTCTGAGTACCGCCCCAGCCACTTTCCAACACTTGGTGAATGACATCTTCAGGGATCTCCTAGATACATTCGTGGTAATTTATTTGGATGATATTCTAATTTTTTCTAACTCCACAGAGGAACATCATGGACATGTGAGAATGGTCTTGGAACGTCTAAGACAAAATCATCTTTACATCAAACTTGAAAAGTGTGAATTCCATAGGACCGAAATTCAATTTCTGGGGTATGTACTGTCTACACAAGGAATTAGTATGGATGGAAGCAAAACCCAAGCCATCAAGGATTGGCCAAGTCCTAGAAATGTGAAGGAGGTACAGCGCTTCATCGGGTTTGCCAACTTCTATAGACGTTTCATTAGAAATTTCTCTGAGGTAGTGTCACCTATCACTCAACTTACCCGGAAAGAGTCTAGGTTTTCCTGGACTCCCCAAGCCCAGGAAGCATTTTCCCGTCTAAAAGATAAATTTACCACTGCACCTATCCTAGTACATCCCAACCCCGAGCTTGCCTTCATAATAGAGGTGGATGCTTCAGACTGTGCCGTTGGAGCTATACTCTCTCAGAGAACAGGTGAGAAGAATGTCTTGCATCCCTGTGCCTTCTTTTCCCAGCAGTTGTCTTCGGCTGAGAGGAACTACGATGTGGGCAATAGAGAGTTGTTGGCCATTATTGCCGCCTTCAAAGAATGGAGACACCTTCTTCAGGGTGCTGCACAGCAAATAGTCGTCCTGACAGACCATCGTAACCTTGAGTTTATCAGGTCGGCTAAGTGCCTGACTCCTCGCCAGGCTCGCTGGAATCTTTTCTTAAACCAATTTAATTTTATCATCTCTTATAGACCAGGATCGCGCAATGGAAAGGCTGATGCACTCTCTAGGATTTACTCAGCAGAGACACGTCCAATTACTCCTCCTAAGACTATTCTTCCTGACTCTAGATTCCTAGGAGTAATTCATAATCAAGACCTACTTAAGGACATCAAGGAAGCATACCATGCGGATTCCTTTTTGGCACAACCCCCAAGGGACGTAAGTCTTGTCTTTAAGAATGGTGTGTGGATTCAGGGACAACGTCTGTATATTCCTGAAACAGTCAGATTAAGAGTATTGCAACTCATTCACGATTCCAAGATAGCTGGGTATAGAGGAATTCTAAAGACACAGGAATTTCTTTCTCGTTTCTTTTGGTGGCCCACTTGCAGGAAGGATGTTTTGAATTATGTCACTTCATGTGAGGTCTGTGCAAGATGCAAAACACCTCGCTCCTCACCAACTGGTCTGTTACAGCCTCTTCCCACCCCGTCCCGCCCGTGGGGATCCATTTCTATGGACTTCATTGTGGAGTTACCAACCTCTCAGGGGAAGAACACCATTCTAGTGGTGGTTGACCGTCTAACAAAGGCAGCTCATTTTATCCCTTGTGTCGGCTTACCCACTGCAAAACAGACATCAGATTTGATGATTAAAGATGTGTTTCGCTTACATGGAGTACCGGATGAGGTTATTTCGGATCGAGGGGTGCAATTCACTTCTAGGTTTTGGCAAAATTTCTGTGCAGCATTGGACATTAAAGTAAACCTTTCTTCTGCTTTTCATCCCCAGACTAATGAACAGACCGAACGAACCAATCAAACCCTGGAGCAGTATCTCCGCTGCTTTATCTGCCACCTACAGGATGATTGGGTGGATCTACTTCCATTAGCTGAGTTCTCGTATAACAACTCTCAGAGTGCCTCCACTAAACAGTCTCCTTTTTACTCTAATCTAGGTTATCATCCTAACATTCTACCATGATTTCCCATAGAAACGCCTTTACCAGCAGTGGCTGAAAGAATCACGTCTTTACAGAAGAATATGGATCTTCTAAAGGAAAATCTGAAATCGGCTCAAGAAAGGTACAAGAAAGCAGCAGATAAATTTTGTAAACCTGCACCAGCTTTCAAGGTAGGAGACTTGGTCTGGCTGTCAACCAGAAATCTTAAGTTAAGGATTCCATCGTCTAAGTTGGGACATAAGTACATTGGACCCTATAAAATCAGTAAAATTATAAGTGCCGTTGCTTGTCGTCTTCAACTGCCCAGAACTATGAGAATCCACCCTGTCTTTCATGTATCCCTACTAAAGGCTGCGACACCCAATACGTTTCCTGGACGTTCCTCTCCTTGCCCTGACCCAGTGCTAGTCGATGGTCAGGAAGAATTTGTGGTGGAAAGGATTTTAGATTCCAGGTTGTATAGAAATCAGTTACAATATCTGATTAAATGGCAGGGCTACCCAGTGGAGGACAACTCATGGGAACCGGTCAATAACGTTAATGCTCCTCGCTTGCTCCGTCAGTTTCATCAGAGGTACCCACACAAGCCTGGTCTGAGGTCATCCGGAGGTTGTCCTTAAGGGGGGAGTAATGTAAGGTTCTATGTATATATTCCTGAAACTCAGTTTGTTCGTCAGCCATTTTACTTTCTGTCTTGCTGCAGCTATCTTGCCCTCAGTCAAAATGGAGTTTCCAGCTTGCATGTTCCCGCCCTGATTCTCTCCTTTGCTTCTTAAGCAGCCACAGCTGAGCAATCAGTGCTTCAGAATCTAGCCTGCAGTGAACCTGTGACTTGACTCCTGTAAGCCTTGGACCTTGTACTCCAGCTATTCCTACTGAGGAACTCTGAAGCACTTGTGGACTCTGAACCCTGCTCTTTGAAAGACCCACGTTTGCATGGACTTACGGTAACAGAGAAGAAGATCCTGAATCTGTATTGGAGAGTGATTGCTGAGCTTGGATTACTCTGGCCTGCTGTGTCTCCTGTTTCTGTGTCTGCAAACTGTGTGACTATTTCTGCCAACTTGTATGAAGTAATACAGGACTTTTCTATATCAAACCTGTGACTCCTGTGTTTTCATCGCACCCAAGCACAAGACGCTATATGAACTGTACTACATACATTACACTGTGTTTTTAGGCAAGACTGTGATAGAGCCGATTCCCTTGGCTGAGAAGCAACCCCACACATGAATGGTTTCAGGATGCTTAACAGTTGGCATGAGACACAACTGGTGGTAGCGCTCACCTTGTCTTCTCCGAATGAGGCGTTTTCCTGATGTCCCAAACAATCGAAAAGGGGATTCATCAGAGAAAATAACTTTACCCCAGTCCTCAGCAGTCCACTGCCTGTACCTTTTGCAGAATATCAGTCTGTCCATGATGTTTTTTCTGGAGAGAAGTGGCTTCTTTGCTGCCCTCCTTGAGACCAGGCCTTGCTCCAAGAGTCTCCGCCTCACAGTGCGTGCAGATGCACTCACACCTGCCTGCTGCCATTCCTGAGCAAGCTCTGCACTGCTGGTAGCCCGATCCCGCAGCTGAAACACTTTTAAGAGACAGTCCTGGCGCTTGCTGGTCTTTCTTGGGCGCCCTGGAGTCTTTTTGGCAACAATGGAACCTCTCTCCTTGAAGTTCTTGATGATGCAATAGATTGTTGACTGAGGTGCAATCTTTGTAGCTGCGATACTCTTCCCTGTTAGGCCATTTTTGTGCATTGCAATGATGACTGCACGTGTTTCTTTAGAGATAACCATGGTTAACAGAAGAGAAACAATGATGCCAAGCACCAGCCTCCTTTTAAAGTGTCCAGTGGTGTCATTCTTACTTAATCATGACAGATTGATCTCCAGCCATGTCCTCATCAACACCCACACCTGTGTTAATGGAGCAATCACTGAAAAGAGGTTAGCTGGTCCTTTTAAGGCAGGGCTGCAATGATGTTGAAATGTGTTTTGGGGGATAAAGTTCATTTTCTAGCCAAATATTGACTTTGCAAGTAATTGCTGTTAAGCTGATCACTCTTTATAACATTCTGGAGTATATGCAAATTGCCATTAGAAAAAGTGAAGCAGTAGACTTTGTAAAAATTAATATTTGTGTCATTCTCAAAACTTTTGTCCATGACTGTAGGTATTAGACCTACCGGTAATTATGTTTCCAGGAGTCCATCCTGACAGCACCAAGGAGGACGTCCTTCATCTCCTTGCAGGGACAGGAAGAACACACAAGAGGTTAAAAGGCCCTCCCCGCCCACCATTCCTCAGTGATTTAACATGTACCACACTGTGGCTGATGCAACTTAACACTTTATTTTACATTATCATATTACAGTATATGACAGAACATTTCATCAGGGAGGGAACTATCCGTGCTCTCAGGATGGACTCCTGGAAACATAATTACCGGTAGGTCTAATACCTATTTTCCAGGACGTCCCTCCTGACAGCACCAGGGAGAATACCAAAGTACCTCCTCAGGGTGGGATGACTGCCTGTAGAACCATCCTACCAAACGCAGTCTGTTGATTGGACAGAACGTCTAGTTTGTAATGTTTACAAAATGTATCTAGTTTGGACCATTTCGCCCCTTACAGATCTGGTTTACTGATGCCCCTGCCCTCTCCGCCCAGGAGGTTGATAACGCCCGAGTCGAGTGAGCTTTTAAACCTTCTGTTGGGCTGATGCCTTGGGAGAGATAGGCATGACTAATTAATGATGCTATCCATCTCGCGATAGAGGATTTTGAGGCCTTTTCCCCCTTATTTTTCCCCCCAAATAAGACAAATAAGTTGTGGTCCTGCCTCCAACTGCGTGTTGCCTGGTGTGAGACAGTGAAAGCATATGTGTTGAATGGGGTGTACATTTCACCTAGGTACTTTGCTGACTGGTATAAGGGAAATGTATGCCTTTGTAAAACTAGTGGTGGAGAAAGGTCATTGCACCATCCATTCAGTACACGCTTGCAGTTCGAACCTGAAGTCACTCGGGTGTTGATTGGGAAGCCAGAAGTGGGTGTCTGAGAACACAGACAGGGAGCTCGCTTAGTCTGGACAGGAGTCCAGGCACAGAAGGAGACTCCGGGAGGTGAGCTCTCTCAGTCTGGGCGCTCAAGGTGCCCCGGACACAAGAGGAGTCTCTGCGACACTCCATGCTGGTAACTACTGAATAGGAGGGGAGCTCTCTCAAGTCTGGACGCTGGATGTGCCTTCAGACACAAGGAGGAGTCTCTGCGAACCTCCATGCTGGCAACTGCTAAACATATGTGTTGTTTTGGCCCAGGCTGTTAGAGTCTGGTCCCTGATAGAGAGGGAATTCTATCTATGTGAAGTGAGTAGCAGAGAGGCTTAGGATTTCTGTTTATGAGTTATTTTTATCACCTATTGTTTGCTGTGGACTTTAATAAAGCTGGTTATGGCCAGTTTACACCAGAACTGCTGTCTGAATGAACTGTTTCTATGCCACTCCGTCTGCCCGAGACGGCGATCCCAGAGCTAAATCCCCTGAAAAGCTTACAATTGGTGCTAGAATGCGCGGGCAGCACAGTGGCTAAAGACAGCAGCAAAGGAGAAGTCTGTTGAAGCAGCAGTAGAGAAAAAAAAGTGTGTCAGCAAAAGAAACGTCTGTTGGAGCAGTCTTAAAGAGACAGTAGCCCTAATAGACTTTGCAAAAAAAAAAAAAGGTGTCTGCACAGCAAAGCTGAACTTTCTGTGAAAAAGACTTTGGAGTGTGTATGTCTTGAGTGAAGACTGCCGTTGTTGAGACAGAGAAGTCTGACAGCATGGATGACAGCCTGGAGGCGCTGATTAAATAAATGGCGCAAGTTAAGGTGCAACATAAGACTGCCGTTGTTGAGACAGATAAGTCTGACAGCATGGACGACGAGTGTGGATACAAGCATCTTGCTGTGACTCAGTGGGGTCACGAAGGCATCTTGCTGTGACTCGGTGGGGGTCACGAAGGTTAAAGCATCTGGCTGCAACTCGGCGGGGTTGCGAAGATTGTCGTCGCACTCAAATCCAGTTTTGCTGTGGCTCGGCGGGGCCACGAAAAATTTTCAAGGGAAAGCGGTGAAGTTCTGGTGTGAACAGTGCACCGCGATGACTGTGAATGGAGCAACTAATGGGTCTGACGAGTCGGACCGCATATTTGAGAAATGTCTACTGGACATGAGACTGGACATGTTGCGGGAGCTGTGGGCACCGTATGGAATGGCGGCAGTAGACCATTCTATGGACTCTCCGGGGGTGCCAGTGTTGTCACAGAGTGCCCGGGGAGGTGGTAAGAGATGTTGTGAACTGAGTCCTAAGACTACTGCTGATTTTTTGTGTAAAAATTACCCTGCCGGTGTGGTTGTTAAAAAGGGGGCGGAGTCTAAAAAGGGGCGGATTTTCACAAGAGTGTAGAGTGTGGAAAACTGAAAATTGTTACTGGTGGTGGGTTGGTACCTCCTAAAAATGACAATGTGACCGTTGATAACGG
Source organism: Oophaga sylvatica (assembly GCA_033576555.1). Classification (NCBI taxonomy): domain Eukaryota; kingdom Metazoa; phylum Chordata; class Amphibia; order Anura; family Dendrobatidae; genus Oophaga; species Oophaga sylvatica. The sequence goes on along the minus strand of JARQOD010000003.1, from coordinate 396,319,387 downwards.
GGTAGCTCCAGTAGAAGGGGGTGACGTCAAAGTGGGAGGTGACCTGTTAGTCCACAACACCATGGGGAGTGACACAGACCCGTAGCTGACTGGGACACTATGAAAGTAAAAAGTGAGGTCAGTCAGGAGAGGCTAGATGAGGGAAGAGAGTCCCCCTCTCGTCGTCGACGGCGCAAGGGCCACAAAAAGGTTGTTCCGGTAGTACTCGCTGAAAATGAAAATGAAGAGAATGTAGTACTGTCTGCCTATGCTTCAAGTGTGGATTCTCCTTTAGAGGTAGAAGAGGAGGGGGCCAGTCATGGCCAAGAGCTGGAACCTATTCGGCTGCAGTATCAGAGTGACATGCTGCAATTATGTAAAAACCTGGAGGACGTGTCCTCAGACCAGCGAGATCTAGAAGGAAGCAACGAGGAAGTTACCCTGTGGAAAGAGATGTTCCACGCCATTAAAGAGGACCGCCGCAAAATCAAGGAAGAGGTTTTGCAGTTGAAGCGTGAGAAGGAGGCGCTGCAGGATGGAGTTTCTGGAAGTGAACAAATCCTAGAACGACTGCGCGAACAGCTCAACCAGGAGCTGTGTGACTCCAAGAAGGAGTGTGCTGAACGCAGTAGGGAACTGCAACAGATTAAGAGAGATTATGTGGATCTCCTCAGGGTCAAAGAAAAACTAGAAGAGGATAAGATGGATGCAGAGCAAATGCGCCAGGTGGTTGAGACCACTCTGCAGGACACCCGTGATGAAAATGGTGATCTGCACAGAAAGACCCTAGGTCTGGAAGCTCAGGTGAAGGAGCTACAGATGTCCTGTGATACTCTCCAGAAGGCGGAGAGGTGCCTTAAGGAAAAGCTCAGCCAAATGGAAGCTGAGCGGGAAAAGATGGAGGAGTCCATCAGAGAAGCTACAGACCAGGGCCAGGAGTTGGCCACTGGAGATGGGAGGTGTAAAGCAGATACTTCCTCGAGTGATGTGAGTTCGGATGATTCGGTGGATGTCGGAGCCGAGATCAAGGAGCTCAGGAAGTGGTTACAAGCCCAGTGGACGCAAGAGAAGCTTCAGAGACGGGCAGCTGAGAGGCGAATGCGAGAACTAGAGGAAGAAGTTCTCGGGCTTAAAAGTCGCCTGATTAAGTGTCACTCGGTGAACAAGGCCTCCTTGGAGAAAGAAAAGGGCAAACACATTACACTCGCTCCCTTTTGCCAGGAAAAGATAGACCTGAGGAGAGCTAAGAGTGTGGTAACGGAAGATAAATGTGAAATGGAAGTGGTCAGGATGGAAATTCGCAAATTTGTAGCAGTGAGTCAGCTCAGAAGAAGCGAAAAGGGGGAAGAAGCTGGAAGTCAGTTGTCCCTGAACCCTGAGCTGGTTGATCGTCTGGAAACCACGGGTGAGACCGAAACGTGTCGGTACAAGTGCCTCGTAAATGTACCCGAGGACTTGAGAGAAGAATGCACCTGTGAGTCTGTGCATGAAGCGTTTAAGAAGGCCGTGGGAGCCTGTAAGGTGTACTCGACCTCAGGAGCTAAACAGCTGGTAGTCTTGTCCACGACCGAAGTTACAGTGAAGAGGGTGACAATCCTAAGTGACATGCACTGGCGATGTATTCGCACAAAGCGGTTTCTCCGGTTGAAGACAGAACAAACCGTTAGACAACTGAAGCTTATGAGAAAAGCTCACAGTCTGCGGGAAAAGGTTATCCGGGTGCCTCATGTTCTGGTGAGAAAGCTGATTGGGAGAAATGGCCGAGCCATGCAGATGATGGTGAAGAGGTCTGGTGTGGTGAAAGTAAGCAGTCCACGTGATCGTCGGGACTGGATACCAGATGAAGACGGCATGGTGTCATTCTACGCTATAGGAACGGAAGAAAGTCTGGAATATGTGCGCATGCTGGTGGCGTACCGTGTGACCTATCTGCGAGAGGTAGAACAATTGAATCTCGCTAGACAGTGAGTAGATAGACAGCATCATCTGAGCAGCAGAAGATGGCAGCCGTCTAAGAATAGTGAGACCCGACAGAGAAAGGGCCCCTAAATAACAGAACAGCTAAGGCTGAAGTTAGGGACCTTTCAAGACGTCCTGAGGGTAGTGGGCGTGGGTTTACAGGTAGTGAGACCTCCAGTAACTCAGGTTTGAGAGGCCCATACAGACGACCCGATAGAGTACGGGACAGTACGAAGTCTAACCGGACCTTAGATACCCAGGCAAGACCTGACAAGGTTACGATTGACCGCTGGGAGCGAAGGGGAGACCTGACAAGGTTACGACCCAGAAATGTGACTGGACGAAGTCTGTGACAATGACGGTAGGTCCCTAAGGAATGAGCGAATGTCATTGACTAATATTCCGGGGGGCTGAACAGAGCAATGGACAAGTACATGGTCTCTGTGTGAACTGTGGGTTGATGTGATTGGATGTATTTTGTGTTCAACCCTATAAGTTTGAAAAAGGGGGGGAATATGTAATGCAGCCCTTGGCTGGCATTCATTTAATGGCTCAGGGTGTGTGTTTTGACTGTCCATGTTCCTTCCCCCAGCTGACTAGTCACATGACGGTGACATCACACAGGTCCTTTTACACACACACAAGTCTGAACACATGACTATGACATCAGCTCAGGTCCTGTGTGTGTGTGTGGGTGTGTGTAAGGGTATATAAACCCTGCTTAATTGGAGACAGATGAGGCCTGTTTCCTGTTCCCCTGGTGTAGGGGGCACCGTTTGTGTGAGGCCTGGTGAGGCCGAGTGAAGCCTGACTGCCTGAAAGGTCAGAGACTCGATCCTGTGTGGATGCTAGGAAGCTAATGATGGCCAGGCTTCAGGTGAAGATGAAGTTGATGATGACTATGACTGGTCCGGAGTTCACTGTCTCTTTAGGATTGTTGACCAGCCCTCCGGTCTGGATGACCAGCCCTCTGGTCTGGAGAAGAGGGGGGGATATGTGAGACAGTGAAAGCATATGTGTTGAATGGGGTGTACATTTCACCTAGGTACTTTGCTGACTGGTATAAGGGAAATGTATGCCTTTGTAAAACTAGTGGTGGAGAAAGGTCATTGCACCATCCATTCAGTACACGCTTGCAGTTCGAACCTGAAGTCACTCGGGTGTTGATTGGGAAGCCAGAAGTGGGTGTCTGAGAACACAGACAGGGAGCTCGCTTAGTCTGGACAGGAGTCCAGGCACAGAAGGAGACTCCGGGAGGTGAGCTCTCTCAGTCTGGGCGCTCAAGGCACACAAGAGGAGTCTCTGCGACACTCCATGCTGGTAACTACTGAATAGGAGGGGAGCTCTCTCAAGTCTGGACGCTGGATGTGCCTTCAGACACAAGGAGGAGTCTCTGCGAATGTCAGGAGTCGAACCCAGTACCTCTTGTCCACTGGCCAGCAGCTCTACCATCTGAGCTATTCTGCTGGCTGCAAAGTTCCTTGCTGAACCCAGATACCATTGACTGTTCTTCCTGATTGGCTACACCTAGTGCTCTCTTGATTGGGCCTCTGATTGCCAATTACACACCCTATATAAACCTGGCCCTGTGGGTGTGTCATTGCGAGATTATTGTGCTTCCAGCCTTTAGTCAAGCTCTTTCTCCTGCTGTTCCTGCTGTTACAAACACTGCTCTCCTGTGTACCGACCTCCTGCTGCCACCTGACTACGTTATCTGCCTGCTCCTCTGCTACCGAACTGCCTTTCCTGTGTACCGACCTCCGGCTGCCACCTGACTACGTTATTTGCCTGCTTCCCTGCTACAAACACTGCTTTCCTGTGTACCGACCTCGGCCTGCCTTCTGACTACGCTACCTGCCTCTGCTTTCCCTAGTGTTTGCAGTAACATCGGCTCCAACCCAGACGGGATCCTGACAGAATAATCTCGCGCCAAAATGGAGTCCGCTGTGAACACCCTGAGGCGGCAAGTTACGGAGCTTCAAAGTTTTTGTACTGACTCTCAAGGAAAATATGCCAAGTTACAAACTGATTTCACGGCGATACAACAGGAAGTAATTGAGCTACAAAAACAACTACTGGACGTGCGCAATTCAGGGTCCGAATCAAATGCGCGGCTGCCGCTGCCTGCAAAGTTCAGTGGGGATCGCAAGCAGTACCGAGGATTCCTCAATCAATGCCGCATATACTTCCAGATGCAACCTGATCCCTTTACCAGTGAGAGGAAGAAAGTTTTTTTCATGATAAATCTCCTGACGGATGAAGCTCTTGCTTGGGCTTCACCTTATGTAGAAAAGGACTATGCCCTCCTTAATGACCTGGAAGCTTTCATCGCAGCTATGAATCAAGTTTTTGATGACCCAAACCGCTGTGCCACAGCAGAAACCAAATTACATAATTTGCGCCAAGGACGTCGCTCTGTTGCGGAATATACATCGGAGTTCCGTCGCTGGGTGGCCGACACCACCTGGAATCCAGCGGCCCAGAGAAGTCAATTTCGACGAGGGTTATCAGAACCAGTGAAAGACGAGCTTGCCAGGGTTGAGACCCCTGACCAGTTGGAGGACTTTATTCAACTATGTATCCGGATTGACCAGAGACTTACTGAAAGGAGAAAGGAGAGACTGCGAGCACTTGGGAATAGCCCTGGCTTCTCATTTTCAGCATCAGACCACCAAGAAAAGACGCAAGTTGTGTCTGAACCGATGCAGATCGACGTCATCCGAAGACCACTCTCTGCACAGGAGAAGGAGAGGCGACGTGCAGAACATCTCTGCCTCTATTGTGGGGACCCTGGACACTATGCCATCAACTGTCCTAACAAAAGGACTATAGCCTTTACCAACAACAGGTCTGCCAGCAATACGGACCTTTCTCAGCAGTCGGATTCCATCTTGCAGACTATCTCATCAGTAACGCCAGAAATAGACAAAATACATACCACATCATCTCATTTTGTAATCCCCATTCAGGTTGTAATGGGCACCCAAAAAATACAATGCTCTGCCCTGTTGGATTCGGGAGCAGGAGGAAATTTTATGGACTTAAAATTTACACGTGATAATGATATTTCCAGTAGGACCAAATCCACACCAATTGAAATGGAAACTGTGGATGGATCACCTTTGTCTTCTGGACCTGTCACGCATGAGACAATCGAACTGGAGATTTGTATCGACCCGGATCATCATGAAGCTGTCAGTTTCCACCTTATTTCATCTCCGAAATTTCCGGTTATTCTAGGGATCCCCTGGTTTTCAGTCCATAACCCTTCTATCAACTGGGCATCAAGGACCATCACCTTTCCATCTGACTACTGTAAGAATAATTGTCATAAGGAACCCCCTGTTCTCCAACAAGTCCAAATCTCTGAGATTTCGCATGAGAAGGAAGAGAAACTACCACCTCAATATCAGCAGTTCTCTGATGTCTGCAGTAAGAAGAAAGCAGATCAATTACCTCCTCACCGTCCTTATGACTGTCCCATTGAATTGCTGCCAGGAGCAACCATTCCATTTGGACGGATTTACAATCTTTCCGAACCTGAATTGAAGGTATTAAGAAAGTTCCTGGATGAAAATTTAGAGAAAGGCTTTATTCGACCTTCCACATCTCCAGCTGGGGCACCCCTGTTCTTTGTTGAAAAGAAAGACTCCACTCTGCGGCCATGTATTGACTACAGAGAGATGAATAATATCACTGTCAAGAATCGCTACCCGCTACCCTTGATTCCTGAACTATTTGAGAGACTCCGTTCTGCGAAAATCTTTACGAAGCTGGATCTTAGAGGGGCTTACAACCTCATACGGATTCGCCCAGGAGATGAGTGGAAGACCGCCTTCAGAACGAGATATGGACATTTTGAATCTCTTGTTATGACCTTTGGCCTTAGCAATGCCCAGCCACCTTTCAACATTTTATTAATGATGTATTTCGAGATTTCTTGGACCAATTCGTTGTGGCTTATCTCGATGACATTCTTATATTTTCAGACACCTTGGAAGAGCATCGCAGGCACGTCCAGTTAGTCTTGGAACGACTACAGGAGAACCATCTCTACATTAAACTTGAAAAATGTGAGTTTGAACAAACCAGTATCCAATTTCTGGGATATATCATCTCCCCAGAAGGTCTGAGCATGGATCCCGGCAAAATCAATGCTGTAGTGGACTGGCCTGTTCCAAGAAATTTAAAAGACGTCCAGCGTTTCATAGGATTTGCAAATTTTTACCGAAAATTTATAAAGAACTTTTCACGGATCATACTACCAATTACTACACTAACAAAAAAGACAAAAGCATTTTTCTGGTCTCCAGAGGCACAGGAGGCTTTTGACAAGTTGAAAACTCTTTTTACGTCTGCTCCATTGTTAGTACACCCAAATCCTGAATTGCCATTTACTGTCGAAGTGGACGCCTCGGACTCTGCAGTGGGAGCTATTCTGTCTCAGCGAGTTGGGGACAAGATGCAACTTCACCCATGTGCGTTTCTTTCCCACACCATGTCATCTGCAGAAAAGAACTACGACATTGGTAATAAAGAACTGTTAGCCATTAAAGTTGCCTTCTCCGAGTGGAGACATCTTCTGGAAGGTGCCAATCACCCTGTGACTGTCCTCACGGACCACAAGAATCTTGAATTCCTCCGTACAGCAAAAAGATTGTCTGCAAGACAAGCACGATGGGCCTTATTTTTCTCAAGATTCAATTTTATAATCTCTTACCGGCCTGGTTCAAGGAATGGCAAGGCTGACGCCCTGTCCAGGATGTGTTCGGAACCTCAGGAGAGGTCTAGTAATGATGATACAATTCTAGGCCCTAAAAATTTTTTGGGAATATTGCACTCTAGAGGACTAGGTAATAGAATTAAAGATGGATATCAAGAGGACTCTTTCCTTAACCATCCTTCGGAAGACATCGATCTTTCATTCAAAGAGGGGTTTTGGATGCAGAAACACCAAATATATGTACCTGAATCTTCTCGCCTAGAAGTCCTCAAAAGTGTCCATGATTCTAAACTGGCAGGACATCCTGGAGTTGCAAAAACACAAGACTTACTACTTCGTTTCTTTTGGTGGCCTAATTGTAGGAAGGACGTGAGGAAATATGTTTCAACCTGTTTAACATGCGCACGAAACAAGACCCCACGATCGTCTCCTCTAGGACTCTTGCAACCACTCCCAGTTCCATCCAGGCCTTGGGGATCTATTTCCATGGATTTTATTGTGGAACTACCCCTTCCAAACAGATGACCGTCATCCTTGTCATAGTGGACCGACTCACAAAAATGGCCCACTTTATTCCAACTGAAGGAATTCCTACTGCTGAAAAAACTGCAGAACTGATGATCAAAGAAGTATTCAGGTTACATGGAATTCCTGACAGCGTGGTGTCTGACAGAGGCGTTCAGTTTACGTCAAAATTTTGGAAGAGTTTCTGTACAGCCTTGGGAGTCACGGTGAATCTTTCTACCGCTTTCCATCCTCAGTCCAATGGCCAGACGGAGAGAACGAACCAGACTTTGGAGCAATACCTCCGTTGCTTCATTTCCTATCTTCAGGATGACTGGGTGGACTATTTACCAACAGCAGAGTTTGCCTACAACAACTCCATACATAGCGCTACATCTCAAACCCCATTTTTTGCTAATTATGGAGTACATCCAGTATTTATCCCTAATCTGCCAGTGAACACTCCCATTCCTGCTGTTAATGACAGGCTTACAAAATTACAGGAATCCCAGAAGGAATTATCAGAGATATTGCTCAAGACCCAGGAAGAATATAAGGAAGCAGCAGATAAACATCGAGAGTGCCCCCTGCTCTTCAGGTTGGAGACAAAGTTTGGCTGTCCACTAAAAACCTTAAGACACATGTGCCATCCTCCAAATTGGGTCAGAAATTCATTGGACCTTTTCAAATTTCTGCAAAAATTAACCAGGTTGCTTTTCGTTTAAAACTTCCCAACAATCTAAAGATTCATCCAGTGTTTCACATATCCTTGCTCAAACCCTTCTGTGAAAACCCGTTTCCAGGAAGAATTCAGCCACCTCCTCCACCAGAAAGGATCCGTGGTGAAGAAGAATACATTGTGGATAAGATTCTGGACTCCCGAAAATTCAGAGGTAAACTGCAGTATCTGGTGCAGTGGAAGGGTTACGGACCAGAGGAAAATTCATGGGAACCAAGGGACAACGTCCATGCTCCTAGACTAACAAGAGCCTTTCATCAAAGGTACCCGGATAAGCCAGCTCCTGAGATGTCCAGAGGCCATCCTGGAAGGAGGGGAGTACTGTCAGGAGTCGAACCCAGTACCTCTTGTCCACTGGCCAGCAGCTCTACCATCTGAGCTATTCTGCTGGCTGCAAAGTTCCTTGCTGAACCCAGATACCATTGACTGTTCTTCCTGATTGGCTACACCTAGTGCTCTCTTGATTGGGCCTCTGATTGCCAATTACACACCCTATATAAACCTGGCCCTGTGGGTGTGTCATTGCGAGATTATTGTGCTTCCAGCGTTTAGTCAAGCTCTTTCTCCTGCTGTTCCTACTGTTACAAACACTGCTCTCCTGTGTACCTACCTCCTGCTGCCACCTGACTACGTTATCTGCCTGCTCCTCTGCTACCGAACTGCCTTTCCTGTGTACCGACCTCCGGCTGCCACCTGACTACGTTATTTGCCTGCTTCCCTGCTACAAACACTGCTTTCCTGTGTACCGACCTCGGCCTGCCTTCTGACTACGCTACCTGCCTCTGCTTTCCCTAGTGTTTGCAGTAACATCGGCTCCAACCCAGACGGGATCCTGACAGCGAACCTCCATGCTGGTAACTGCTAAACATATGTGTTGTTTTGGCCCAGGCTGTTAGAGTCTGGTCCCTGATAGAGAGGGAATTCTATCTATGTGAAGTGAGTAGCCGAGAGGCTTAGGATTTCTGTTTATGAGTTATTTTTATCACCTATTGTTTGCTGTGGACTTTAATAAAGCTGGTTACGGCCAGTTTACACCAGAACTGCTGTCTGAATGAACTGTTTCTATGCCACTCCGTCTGCCCGAGACGGCGATCCCAGAGCTAAATCCCCTGAAAAGCTTACACTGGATATAGTCTAAAGGGTATGCCACACTGAACAATATCGCTAACGGGATCGCTAAAAAACGTCACTATTTAGCGATCCCGTTAGCGATGTTGTTCAGTGCGGCATCTGCCAGCGACGAGCTTCCTGCTGTGATCTCGCTCGTCGCTGGAATCATTCCGGACCCTATTTTCTCGTCGGCGCTCCCGCTGGGTAAGTATATATTGCTAGTGTGGCACCTTTTCTTAGCGATTTAGCGGTACTTTTGTACCGCTAAAGTCGTTAAGAAGATCGCTAACGGCAATAGCGTCGTTAACTATATCGCTAAATGTGGCCGCACTTAGCGATATAGAAACAATCCCGCTAGCGATCGCATTAGTATGCGTCGTTATCGTGATCGCTAGCGGGATTGTTTAGTGTGGCAGTACCTTAATACTGCCTGACGCACATCTAATTTGTGTAGAGCTCGCTCTTTATTATTTGTGGGGTTTTCGCAAAATGAGGGCAGGATGATTTCTTGGTTTAGGTTGCTTGTGGATGCTACCTTGGGTAGGAAAGTGGGGTCTAGTTTCAAGATTAACCGGTCCTCTAGGATTCGGAGATATGGCTCTTGGATAGATAAGGCCTGTATTTCACCTATGCGTTTGGCCGTCGTTTTTGCTACCAGGAATACTACCTTCATCGTTTGATAAGAAATAGACATCTGCGGCCCCTGAATAAACGGGTCTGAACACAGGGACCGAAGAACAAGGCTAAGATTCCATGGGGGCACTGATCTCCTAACCGTAGGGCGTAGTCGCTGGGTTGCCCTGACAAATCTTATTACCCAGGGATGAGATGCCAGGGGATAATCAAGGAAGGAACTTAAGGCCGAGATTTGGACTTTTAGCGTACTGGGCCTAAGTCTTTATTGAAACCTGACTGAAGGAAATCTAAGGTCTTTGGGATATCAGGCTTCCCTTCTAGAGGATAGGACCTGCCACTGTCAGGAATTGAACCCAGTACCTCTTGTCCACCGGCCAGCAGCTCTACCATCTGAGCTATTCTGCTGGCTGCAAGGTTCCTTGCTGAACCCAGATACCATTGACTGTTCTTCCTGATCGGCTCCACCCAGTGCTCTCTTGATTGGCCTCTGATTGCAAATTACACACCCTATATAAGCCTGGCCCTGTGGGTGTGTCATTGCGAGATTATTGTGCTCTTAGCCTCTAGTCAAGCTTTTCCTGCTGCTACCAATACCGCTCTCCTGTGAACTGACCTCGGCCTGCCCTTCTGACTACGCTCTCCGCCTGATCCATTGCTACCAATACCGCTCTCCTGTGAACTGACCTCGGCCTGCCCTTCTGACTACGCTCTCCGCCTGATCCATTGCTACCAATACCGCTCTCCTGTGAACTGACCTCGGCCTGCCCTTCTGACTACGCTCTCCGCCTGATCCATTGCTACCAATACCGCTCTCCTGTGAACTGACCTCGGCCTGCCCGTCTGACTACGCCCTCCGCCTGATCCAGTGCTACTAATAACGCCTTTCCAGTGTACCGTCCCGGCTATCTCTGACCACGTTACCTGCCTCTGCTTCCCCTAGTGTTTGCAGTAACATCGGCTCCAACCCAGACGGGATCCTGACAGCCACCTTCTAAGCAGAAACGCTTCCAGATTTTTTGATAGATTGCCGACGTGACCGGCTTTCTACTGGCCTGCATTGTTGAAATGACTTGATCCGACAGACCTCGAGCTTTCAGGATGTCCCGCTCAGGATCTAGGCCGACAACTGGAGTCTCTTCAGATCCTGATGGTAAACCGGCCCCTGGTGGATGATGTCTTCTCTCTGTGGAAGCAGGAGTGGTTGATTTTCTGCCATGATTCCCAGTAGCGGAAAACAACTCCTTCTTGGCCAATATGGTACGATCAGCAACACTCTCGCCTGATCTTCCTGAATCTGCCTGAGGATGGCTGGAATGAGAGCTATCGGAGGAAACGTGTAGGAGAGGGCCCGACCCCACTTCTGACTTAGAGCGTCTACGCCTTCTGGGCTGTCCAGCAGGTTTAGTGAATAGAATCTCTTTATCTTGGCATTCTACCTGGTTGCGAAGAGGTCTATGCGGGGTTTTCCCCAACGAGAGCAAAGCTCCTGAAATATCTCTGGGTTCAGCTCCCACTCCGTTGGACAAATCTTCCGCCTGCTCAAATAGTCTGCCACCGTGTTCTGAGACCCTTCCAGATGAACGTCCGTTATGGACAAGACTCTCTTCTCCGCCCAAGAAAATATTCTTGAGAGTTCCTGGAGCTTCCAATGTCTGGTCCCTCCTTGATGTCGGAGAAAAGATACCGCTGTCACGTTGTCCGACAGGATCTTTACATGTTGGTCTTTCAATCGTGTCTGATTTTGTCTTAGGGCTTCCCATATGGCATAGAGTTCCTTGTAGTTGGATGAGCTGGCCTGCAGGTGTATCGGCCACTCTCCCTGAAGAAACCTTCCTTCCAGGTAGGCCCCCCAACCCCACTTGCTGGCGTCCGTGGTGATCACTACGCCAGGGGATGTAATCCAGGGGACCCCTTTCCTTAGATTCTTCAACTGCATCCACCAATCCAGGGATATTCTGGAAGCCCAGGACAAGGATATTTTCCTGTCGAGGGAAGTCTGACGACGGTCCCAGATGGTCAAGATCTCTTTCTGTAAGGCCCTTGAATGGAAATGAGCCCAGAGCACACAAGGGATGCATGATGTCATGAGTCCCAGTGCTCACATTGCCGACCTGATGGAGACGCCGGTCTTCTGGAGTTCTTTCATGCTGTTTTTAACCACCATCTGTTTCTCTGGTGGTAAAAAGGAGGTTTTGGTGCTGGAATCCAGAAGTACCCCTAAGAAGATCTTCCTTCTTCCCGGCACTAGATCTGACTTCTCCCCGTTTATTATCTATCCTAGGGCTTTCAATACCGTCATCGTCTACAGCTTGTGTCGCTGTAGCTCTTCCTCTAATCTTCCTACTAAGAGAAAGTCATCCAGGTAAGGGATGATTATTATTCCTTGATCTCTTAGGAAGGCTACGACCTCCGAGATTAGCTTGGTAAAAACCTGCGGAGCCGAGGCCAGGCCAAAGGGAAGACACTGGAATTTAAAATGACAGGTCCGATCGGGGAGTTCTACTGCGAACCTTAAGAATTTTTGTGATATTGGATGGACTGGCACCTGATAGTAAGCGTTCTTTAAGTCTAGCGTGCACATCAGGGCATTTTTGTCTATCAGGGGAATCGTTGATCTGATTAACTCCATACGGAATCTTTTGTACGCGACCCAGGTATTTAATGGCTTCAGGTTTATAATTGTGCGGGATTCTCCGGATGGTTTTATTATGGAGAATAGGGATGAATAGTGGCCCGCTCCTACTTCTGTTTGAGGTACTGGGATAATGACGCCTGATTCTGCTAAGTCCCGTATGTCTTTCCACATCTGAGATTGCGTTTTTATAGGCTGGGGCGAAATGAATCTCTCGGGGGGAGGGGAGGAAAATTCTTTTCGGTAACCCTTTGATATGGTCTTCACTACCCACTGATTTTGGGTGATTTTGGACCACTGGGCTCTGAACTCTCTGAGCCGACCCCCTATATGAGCATAGTCATGGTCTTCTGGGCCTTGTACGTGATCCAAACAAGGATCCTCTATTTCTTCCGACTGTAGGTCGGGTGCCTCCAAAGGGCTCGCTCTGAGGTCTACCCTGCACTATGTAATCCTGCTGCCTCCTAAGCCCACCAGGTCTACGACAGGACTGATCCCTTGACCTTTTTTCTTCTGGAAAACCTCCCTTTTTATCCGACGCCTTCTCTAGAATTTCGTCTAGAGCTGGTCCGAAGACCTTTAATCCAGAAAAGGGAAGGGAACAGAGCTTATTCTTGGAAGCTCCATCTCCTGACCATGTCTTTAACCAAATAGCTCTGCGTGCTGAATTAATCAGCGAGCTATTTCGAGCTGAGAATCTTATGGATTCTGCCGATGCATCTGCCAAAATGGCCATAGCGGATTTCATGAGTGGCAGGGAAGCTAATATTTCTTCTCTAGGGGTCTTGTTAGTAAGGTGTCCTTCTAACTGCCCCACCCATAAAAACATAGATCTTGCCACTGAAGTGGCAGCTACATTTGCTTTAATTATGGCTGTAGAGGCCTCCCAAGCCCGTTTTAACAAATTGTCCGCTTTCCTTTCCATCGGGTCCTTGAGGCTGGATGAATCCTCAAAGGGGATGGATGTCTTTCTGGCGACCTTAGCCACCGGAACGTCAATTTTGGGAACTTCTTCCCTGATTTTTACATCATCTGGGTTGAAGGGAAGGCGTCTTTTAAAGTCTCGGGGAATCACAAAGCGTTTTTTCCGCCTCTTCCCACTCTTCCAGGACCATAGCTCGTACGTGGTCATTCACCAGGAACACACACTGTCTTTGAGCCCTGAGGCCACGAAACATCATGTCCTGTCTAGACTGCGGCTTCTGGACCTCCTCTATTTGCATTGTGTCCCTGACAGCCTGAATCAGCTCGTCAGTCTCGTCGGCCGAGAAGAGAATATCTCCGGTTTCGTTCTGGTTCGTCTGTATACACCTCGCCTTCTTCCTGATCCGACTCTCGGGAATATGTTTCCTCCTCTGAGGTGAGCTCCATCTCCCACCTAGTTAGTTTTGCCGTGGGACCTGGACTGGGTAGTTGTGGACGAGAAAATGTGGTCGTGGAAGCTTGGACCTCGTCATGTATCATGGACCTCATTTCTGTCAGAAGAGATGGCTGTTCCCCTTTCATGACCTTAGCTGTGCAGGTGTCACAGAGGCGCTTTTTGTATTTGTTGGGGAGCTTCATAGTGCATATAGGGCATCTGTTTGATTTGCCCGTGGCCTTCCCCATCTGCTTAATCGTAGGTAGGAAGTCGCTTGTGGTCCCTTTTCCTGCATAGTGCAAGAAGGGATCGTCAGGGCTCCGGTCCATTAGTGTCAGGGTTCAGAGGGTCCTTTGCGCATAGCGCACTTACCACCTCCGGCTCGATCTTCCCCGGTCCTCCATGGAGTCTGCGCTGCCGTGAGCCCTCTTGTGAGATCAGGGGGGGGGAGAATGCCGCCTGACTCGCTGTATCGCGCTCGTTTTCTTCCCAGAGTACACGCTGGCCTTCTCACTTCCGGGTTGTGACGTCACCGGAAGTGCGTCGCGCGTCACATGCACCTGACTTCGGGTCCTCGCTGCGGCCGGCGTCGGAGCAGAGAGCCTCCCTGTGGGAGGAAGCGGCTCAATCCAGGGGCCTCGTCCCACCCCTGGTCTTTAGGGCTGAGGGACCCCCAACCAGGAGGGTTTCAGCGCCGGGGCCGCTTCACAGGAGGGAGGGTTTGGCCTCACCGCACCGATCCTCCTGGACCCCTCCGGTAAGCTGGATCTGTCTCTCTTCCTCCTCTTGCGTATCCCTCCATGAAGGGACAGGAAAAACACTGAGGAATGGTGGGCGAGGAGAGCCTTTTAACCTCTTGTGTGTTCTTCCTGTCCCTGCAAGGAGATGAAGGACGTCCTCCCTGGTGCTGTCAGGAGGGACGTCCTGGAAAATAAAAATTGTCTACATTTCTCGGGAGCCTCTCCATGTCTTTATGAACCCGCCGGCCCATCCGTTGCTCATCATGCCGTCTGACAACTTCCTATATAAAAGGTAATTGTAAGTTAGAAGCTGCGATCGCCCGGCACACATCAGACCAGGCTGTCACATTCGCAGAGGACTTTCCAGGTCAGTCATCACGTTTGTTGGCTTCATAAGAAAGAAAAAAATAAATGTAAAGTACAGTATATACTCGTGTATAAGCCGAGTGCTAAAAACACTCCCCTTGGCTTATACACGAGTCATTGACCCACAAAGGCGGCGTGGGAGGGGGAGCGGCGGTTCACACTGCGCTGGCAGTGAATATTCATTTCTCTTATAGCGCGCACAGTTACAGCCGTAGCCTTCCAGCACACATTCTACTTACATTCCCTGCGCGACATTGCTACATCTTGTTAGTTCTGGCGCCAGCAGATCTTCCGGCGGAGCGATTACGTGGCCCCGCTCATTAAGATAACGAATATTCACACCTCTCCACTTCCATAGGCATGGAGTGAATATTCATTACCTTAATGAGCAGGGCCACATGATCGCTCAGCCGGAAGAGCTCCTGGTGCCGAAACGAGATGCAGTGAGGGAAGGTAAAGAGGATTTTTTTTTGTTATAGGGACCATGCATAGTAGCATAGTGGATAAGGAGCCATGCACACAAGGACAAGGATGGGGGAGCCATGCACACAAGGACAAGGAAGGGGGAGCCATACATACAAGGACAGGGAAGCCATACATACAAGGACAGGGACGGGGGAGCCATGCATACAAGGATAGGGATGAGGGGACAATGCATACACAGCTTATACTTGAGTCAATAAGTTTTCCCAGTTTTTTGTGGCAAAATTAGGTGCCTTGGCTTATACTTGAGTATATATGGTAATAGAGAAAAATCTGCTATCCCCAGCGTTGCTGATGTAGAAAATAGAATTAGTCTTACCGGTAATTCGGTTTCTCGGAATCTTCCACGCAGGGCCGGCGTTAGGGGCAGGCAGACCAGGCAGCTGCCTAGGGCCCTCGCTCCCCAGCTAGTGGCACATCACACAGCCGCTATAGGGCCCTCCTGTCTCCAGCGCCGACTCCCCTGCCACCGCATTGAACTTTACCGGCGTCATAGACGCTGGTACAGTTCAAAGCAATGATGGAGGAGAGAGCGTCAGCTGATGCTCCCTCTCCCATCATTCCACGCTCTGCCTTTGACACAGTGGGTGCACGATGACGTCATTGTGCACTCACTGTGTACCAGGAAGTGCAGGCTGAGCCAGTATACAGCCGGAAGCAGTGTGGGCACGAGGAGAGGAGTGTTTTGTTTTTTTTATTTAACAGCGAGTACTGGACTATGGGGCCATTCTAGGGAGGGGGGTGTTATTTGCTATGTGGTGCTGTGCTATAGACAATGTGGTGCTGTGCTGTATACCATGTGGTGCTGTGTTGTACACCATGTGGTGCTGCGCTATATACCATGTGGGGCTGTGCTGAATACTATGTGGCTGAGTTATATACCATGAGAGGTACATTATACATTATTCTTTGGGGGAGGCTGTGTTATATAATATGGGGGGGCTACATTATATTCTATGGGGAGGTGGGCTGTATTATATTCTATTCGGGGCCACATGATATTCTATGGGGGGCTGTATATTTATTATATTCTCTGGGGGGTGATTGCATCATACTCTATGAGGGGGCTACATTATACTATATGAGGAAGCTACATTGTATTATATGGGGGGCTGCATTATATTCTATGGGGGCTAGATTATATTGTATGGGGGCTTCATTATACTTTATGAGGGGGCTACATTATATTCTATTGTGGCTGCATTATACTATATGAGGAGGGCTACATTGTATTCTATGGGGGGCTGCATTATACTCTGAGGGGGCTGCCATATATTCTATGGAGAGGCTGCATTATACTATAAGAGGGGGGCTGCATTATATTCTATGGGGGGTTACATTATATTGTATGGTGGGGCTGCATTATACTCTGTGGTGGCTGCATTATACTCTGTGAGGTGGCTGCATTATGTTTTATGGGGTGGCTGCATTATACTATATGTGGGCTGCATTATACTGTATCGAGGACTATGGGGAATACATTATACTATATGAAGAACTATGGGGTGCATTATACTATGGGAAGTGAATTGTACTACATGGATGACTGGTGGTGTATTATACTATATGGAGCACTATAAGGAGTGTATTATACTACATGGAGGACTGAGCAGTGTATTTTAATATATGGAGGGCTATGAGGAGTGTATTATACTATGTGGAGGACTATGAGGAGTGTATTATACTATATGGAGGACTATAGGGAGTGTATTATATGGCGGACTATGGGGCACATTATATTATCTGGAGGACTATGGGGTGTAAACTGTAGATGTGCTGCTGATAACATGATACAGTATGGTGATCTGTTAGTGATCCATTAGTGATCATTCTGTCCCCATCATTCTTTCTCAGACTGTGGAAAGAGGCCGGGAAACAAGTGTTGAACGACTTCAATATTGTCAATCACACTCATTTAGTGGCCTGAACTCAGCACATGTAAATACAATCGAAATGCTTCTGTGTGATGGTGCAATATGTTAGCATTTGGGGCCCCATTTTAAACTTTGCCTAGGGCCCCACTTTGCCTAAAACCAGCCCTGCTTCCACGACAGTCACCTTGGAGGATGTCTCCCCGCCCTAACGGGGGACAGGAAACACAAAAGAGGTTAAATACCCCTCCCCTTCCTGCTACCTCCAGTGTTTTTTTTCTGGACACATTAGCATGTATAGTTACCACCAAAGTGCAGGAATCATCCAGTAAAAGTATCTGATAGGGAGGGAAATTAGTGCTGCCGTGAAAGGTTCCTAGAAACCGAATTACCCGATTACCCGTAAGACTAATTCTATTTTCTCCAGTCACCTTGGAGTTATACCAACACTAATTTCTTTTAGGGAGGGACCACAGCTTGCAGAACTCGTCTGCCGAATGTTAGATCCCTGTCAAAATTTAGTCTATAGTGTGTGGTGAAAGTATGCACGGAAGACCAGGTGGCGGCTCTGCATATCTGCTCAGATAAAGCGTTCCCTCTTGCTGTCCATGATGTAGCGACTGATCGAGTGGAGTGAGCCTTTAGCGAAGCAGGAGGGTAAAGATCTCTTGCCAAATACGCCAAACAGATGGCCTGTTTGATCCAGTTCGCAATTGTGCTTTTTGCCGCTTTCTTTTCTTTATTTCAGCCTGAAAACTGAATAAAAAGATTCTGCTCAATCCTCCAAACCTTGGTTTATTCAAGGTAATAGAGAACCACCCTGCGGACATCCAGAGTGTGGAAACTTTCTTCCTTCGTATTGGAAGGACTTGGGCAAAATGAGGGCAACACAATATCCTGACCCCTATGAAAGTCTGAAACGAAGTCTGCGCATAAAGGAGGGGTCTAAACGCAAAATTATGCTGTCAGAATTCAGAGACAGGTAGGGCTCTTGAACGGACAGAGCCTGTAATTCTATACGTCTAGCCGTGGTGATTGCCACAAGGAAGACAGTTTTAAGTGTTAGGATTTTTAACGATATTGAAGACAAGGGTTCAAATGGGAACTGGGTTGGACTAAATTTAGTTCCCAGGGGGGGAACCCGGCTAGGAATTTTAGGACGTATTCGGTTTGCGGAAATCAAAAATCGTTTGATCCAATGGTGCCCCGCCAGATCCTGGTCAAAAAAGGAACTGAGAGCAGAAACCTGAACTCAGTGTGCTTGGGGTAAGCCCTAGCTCTAATCCCTTCTGGAGAAAGTCTAGGACCTAAGCAATGTTGGGATGGAAGGGATCAGGAACATTAGAAAGACACCAGGAAAATAACTTCTTCCATACTTTGCCATAGATGTCATTGGTCACCGGTTTCCTGCTTTTTTGGAGAGTCTGGATTACTCTGTCCGAGAGACCTCTGGCCTTTAGGATGTTGGCTTCAGTAACCAAGCCGCAAGGTTTAGTCTGTTGAGGTTTGGGTACAGTAGGGGACCCTGATAAAGGAGATCGGGCTTCTGGGCCAGGAGCAAGGGACCGTACTGGGCCATGCCCCTCAAAGCGCTGTACCAGCTTCACCCTGGCCACATTGGAGCCATCAAGATTGTCGTGACCTGGTCCAACCGGATCTTCTGCAGTGTCTTCGCCAGCATAGGAATTGGTGGGAAGGCGTAAGCCAGGTTGAAAACCCATGAATGGGCGAAAGCATCTATCCCCCGAGCACCGTACGAAGGACTGAGGAGAGAAAAATGTTTTTTACCTTTGTATTTTGAGCATTCGCAAACAAATCTACCTCTGGGTTCCCACATCTTGATGTCAGAAATAGGAAGACCTCTTGGTTTAGACACCATTCTCCGGGATGGACGTCTGTTGTGAATGGACTTGAAATGAGTTCTGAGCAGAGGCTCCCTCTGGTGGTTACAAGCGGTACTGGACTGTCCAGTGAAGATTGTGAGGATTGGGAATCAGGTGTTACTGACTGGTCTTATATAAGGGAGTCGCCTTCCCATCAGGGTTGCCGGTGATCAATTGTTCTGGTCTCAATCCTTGATTCCTGTTTCCTTTGTAGCCTGCTGTGTCGTGTCTTCATCTCCTGCTAACAGATAACACATTTTCTTCTTTTTGTTTTTGTGCTTGATTTTTGTATTTTGTCCTGCACTTGTGTGGGGTCTTCAGGGTCCCCTCCGGGGGCTTTTGCCCTCTCAGTTTAGTTCAGCCACTGATGTTTGTACATTTGCTTTTTTCAGTTTTTTCAGTGGCTGCTGTTTTGATTTTGTTACACCAGAGAACTAATTTAGGTGGTAGAGGTCGTGTGATCTCAGGTGTTTTTGAAATTAGTAGAGTTGGTGCTTTTCAGGGTTTTTTGGGATTGCAGTAAGTGCCCTTCCTATCCTTTTCTATTTAGGTAGTTTGGGCCCCAACGTTTGCTCATACTATTTTCTGTCTGTGTCAGTATTTCTTCTTGTCTAACCGCCATTACATGTTTGGGGGCTTTCTATGTTCTTTGGGGATCTGCTCCGGGGCAGATAGCTTTCCTCTTTCTATCTTTAGGTGTAGTTAGTTTCTCAGGCTGTGACGAGGCGTCTAGGACCAACGTAGGAACGCTCCACGGCTGCCTCTAGTTGTGGTGGTTAGTCAGGGTACTGCAATCTCATAGATTCCAACTGCTCTGGTGTATTGCCTTTTTTACCTGCACTCCTCAGCTACCGAAACATAACAGTATCACCGGCCCAAAAAATTGAAAATTGTATGGTACTCACAGAAGGGAAAAAATATTGTGAAAGAAAAAAGGTTGTCAGAGTTGTCAGAGATATTTTTCGGTTTGTTGCATTTTTTTTTTCCCTCTGTATCTCTGGGTGCTGGGGAGGATTTTTTCTCTCAATGGAGTTTGCACAGTTGTCTGGCCGTGTGGATCAGCTTGCCACTGAGGTTCAGAGTATTGCTACCTATCTTGCTAGGTTGCCTGTTGTGGAACCTAGGATTCCCATGCCAGATTTGTTTTTGGGGGATCGAGCCAAGTTTCTGAATTTCAAAAATAATTGTAAATTGTTTTTTGCCTTAAAATCTAAGTCCTCAGGGAACGCAGCGCAGCA
The DNA here is from genome assembly GCA_033576555.1 of Oophaga sylvatica. Taxonomy (NCBI): domain Eukaryota; kingdom Metazoa; phylum Chordata; class Amphibia; order Anura; family Dendrobatidae; genus Oophaga; species Oophaga sylvatica. Next base: position 396,299,164 of record JARQOD010000003.1, on the reverse strand, counting down.
GGTTCAAATTGTCATCTCTCTCCTGCGCGGCGATCCTCAGGATTGGGCTTTTTCCCTGACACCTGGGGATCCTGTTTTGAGTGATGTTGATGCATTTTTTCAGGCCTTGGGGTTATTGTACGATGAGCCTAATGTCACTGATCAAGCTGAAAAAGCCTTGTTGGCATTAAATCAGGGGCTTGATGACGCTGAGTTATACTGTCAGAGATTCCGTAGGTGGGCAGTCCTGACCAAATGGAATGACGACGCTTTGGCAGCCCTTTTTCGGAAGGGTCTGTCAGATAATGTAAAGGATGTTATGGTGGGATTCCTGTCCCCTCTGGTCTTAATGATTCTATGTCATTAGCGATTCAAATTGACAGACGTTTGCGTGAGCCGAGAAGTATGCGTGGAATAGTGTTGCCTTGTGAACCTGCTTCTGAATCCATGCAGTGTGATAGAGTGGTTTCTGGGGCACAGCGTCATGAGTTTCGAAAGCGCAATGGGTTATGTTTCTACTGTGGTGATGCCTCTCATGCTATTTCAGTCTGCCCTAAGCGGGGAAGACGTTTTGCACGCTCAGTTGTCTTGGGTAGTGTTCAGACTAAGTTTTTATTAACTGTTACTCTGATATGCTCTCTGTCCTCATTTTCTGCTCAGGCTTTCGTTGATTCGGGAGCAGCTATTAACCTGATGGATTTTGATTTTGCTAAACGTTGTGGGTTTCCCTTGATACCCCTACGGAAGTCTATTCCCCTACTGGGGATCGATTCTACCCCTTTGGCTGAGAATAAACCTCAGTTCTCTACTCAGGTGATAATGAGGGTTGAACCTGATCATCAGGAGAGCTGCAAATTTTTGGTTCTGTATAATCTGCATGACATTATCGTACTGGGTTTCCCTTGGTTACAGTCTCATAATCCTGTTTTGGATTGGAAATCTGTGTCTGTAACCAGTTGGGGCTGCCAATGTGTTAATACCAACACTCCTGTTTTTTCTGCCTCCCCCCAGGCTCAGGATGTTCCTGACTTTTTGATTGATTTTTCTGATGTGTTTAGCGAAAGTAAATCTGCATCCTTGCCTCCCCATAGGAGCTATGACTGCGCTATTGAATTAGTGCCTGGTAGTAAATTCCCTAAAGGTCGCCTTTTTAACTTGTCTGTACCTGAACATGACGCTATGCGGTCTTATATCAAGGAGTCATTGGAGAAGGGTCATATCAGACCATCCTCTTCACCCTTAGGTGACGGTTTTTTCTTTGTGGCCAAAAAGGATGGTTCATTAAGGCCGTGTATTGATTATCGTCTTTTGAACAATATTACTGTGAAATATCAATATCCGTTACCCTTGATTTCTGACCTGTTTTCCAGGGTGAAAAACGCTACTTGGTTTACCAAGCTTGACCTCAGGGGGGCATATAACCTTATTCGCATTAAGCACGGGGATGAATGGAAGACGGCATTTAATACCCCTGAGGGGCATTTTGAGTACCTTGTGATGCCCTTTGGGCTCACTAATGCTCCTTCTGTCTTCCGGTCCTTCATGAATGACATTTTCAGGGATTTTGTGGATAAATTTCTGATTGTTTATTTGGATGATATCTTGATTTTTTCCAATGACTGGGACTCTCATGTGAAACATGTTCGAACTGTATTCCAGATTTTGAGAGAGAATGCTCTGTATGTGAAGGGATCAAAGTGTCTTTTTGGCGTACAGAGGATCTCATTTTTGGGATTCATTTTGTCCCCATCTGTTATTGAAATGGACCCGGTCAAGGTTCAGGCCATCTGTGATTGGGTCCAACCTACTTCATTAAAGGCTCTTCAAAGATTTTTGGGTTTTGCCAATTTTTATCGTAAATTTATTGGTAATTTCTCGGTTATTGTTAAACCATTAACTGATTTGACCAAAAAGGGTTCTGATGTGGTGAATTGGCCTCCTGAGGCAGTCTCTGCATTTCAGGAACTTAAGCAAAGATTCACTTCTGCTCCTGTTCTACGGCAGCCTGATGTTTCTCTGCCATTTCAGGTGGAGGTTGATGCCTCTGAAATTGGGGCAGGTGCCGTTTTGTCCCAAAGAGATCCAGAGACCTCTAAAAGTAACCCTTGTGCCTTTTTCTCTCGAAAATTTTCTCCTACTGAACGTAATTATGACGTGGGTAATCGGGAGTTATTGGCCATGAAGTGGGCTTTTGAAGAGTGGAGACATTGGCTGGAGGGAGCCAAACATCAGGTGGTGGTCCTTACGGACCATAAGAATCTGGTTTATCTGGAATCTGCCAAGCGACTTAATCCTAGACAGGCCAGGTGGGCCTTGTTTTTCACACGTTTTAATTTTGTGGTTTCCTTTCTTCCTGGCACTAAGAATGTTAAGGCAGATGCCCTCTCGAGGAGTTTCCTTGCGGACTCTCCTGAGTTATCTGATCCTTCTGTTATTTTGAAAGAAGGTGTAGTTCTTTCCGCCATCTCGCCCAATTTGAGACTGGCTCTGGAAGGGTGTCAGGAGGATAGGCCCGAGCGCTGCCCTGTTGGGAAATTGTTTGTCCCGGACCAGTGGAAAAAGAGTGTGATGTCTGAGATTCATTGTTCCGCGTTGGCCGGTCATCCCGGAATTTTTGGTACTAGAGACTTGGTTAGTCGGTCCTTTTGGTGGCCTACCTTCTCTCGTGATGTCAGGGAATTTGTGCAGTCCTGCGGGACTTGCTCTCGCTCCAAGCCTTGCTCTCGCTCTAGTGGTTTGTTGATGCCATTGCCTGTGCCCAAGAGACCATGGACCCATATCTCTATGGATTTCATTTCCGACCTCCCTGTTTCTCAGAGAATGACCGTCATCTGGGTGATTTGTGATAGGTTTTCCAAGATGATACATCTTGTGCTATTACCTAAGTTGCCTTCCTCCTCTGAATTGGTGCCTTTGTTCCTTCAGCACGTGGTTCGTTTACACGGCATTCCTGAGAACATTGTGTCTGACAGAGGAGTCCAGTTTGTTTCCAGATTTTGGAGGACCTTTTGTTCTAAACTTGGTGTTCAATTGTCTTTCTCCTCGGCGTTTCATCCTCAGACCAATGGTCAAACTGAGAGAACAAACCAGACATTGGAGACTTATCTAAGATGCTTTGTGTCTGCTGATCAGGATGACTGGGTCTCTTTTTTGCCTTTGGCTGAGTTTGCTCTTAATAATAGGGCTAGCTCTGCCACTTTGATGTCTCCATTTTTCTGTAATTCTGGGTTTCATCCTCGATTTTCTTCAGGACAGACGGAGGCTTCTGTCTGTCCAGGTGTTGACTCTGTTGTGGAGCGTATGCAACAGATTTGGGACCAGGTAGTGGAGAGGTTGTCCCTCTCTCAGGAGAGGGCCCAGCGGTTTGCTAACCGGCATAGGACTGATGGTCCTCGGTTGAAAGTGGGGGACTTGGTCTGGTTGTCCTCAAAAAATATTCCTATGAGAGTGGCATCTCCTAAATTTAAGCCTAGGTTCATTGGACCTTATAAGATCATGGAGATTCTTAATCCTGTTTCTTTTCGTTCGCTTCTTCCAGGGACATTTAAGATCCATAACGTGTTCCACAAGTCCTTGTTGAAGAGGTTTGTTGAGCCAGTGGTTCCTACTGCTTTGCCTCCTGACCCTGTTCTGGTTGAGGGCAATATGGAGTTTGTGGTTGAGAAAATATTGAATTCTCGTTTTTCTAGACGGAAACTCCAGTATTTGGTTAAGTGGAGAGGTTATGGTCAGGAAGACAATTCTTGGGTGTTTGCTTCGGGCATCCATGCTAGGAGACTCATCCGTGCGTATCATAGAACTCATCCTGACCGACCTGGTTGCTCAAGTGAGGGTTCGGTGACCCCTCCTCAAAGGGGGGGTACTGTTGTGAATGGACTTGAAATGAGTTCTGAGCAGAGGCTCCCTCTGGTGGTTACAAGCGGTACTGGACTGTCCAGTGAAGATTGTGAGGATTGGGAATCAGGTGTTACTGACTGGTCTTATATAAGGGAGTCGCCTTCCCATCAGGGTTGCCGGTGATCAATTGTTCTGGTCTCAATCCTTGATTCCTGTTTCCTTTGTAGCCTGCTGTGTCGTGTCTTCATCTCCTGCTAACAGATAAGACATTTTCTTCTTTTTGTTTTTGTGCTTGATTTTTGCATTTTGTCCTGCACTTGTGTGGGGGTCTTCAGGGTCCCCTCCGGGGGCTTTTGCCCTCTCAGTTTAGTTCAGCCACTGATGTTTGTACATTTGCTTTTTCCAGTTTTTTCAGTGGCTGCTGTTTTGATTTTGTTACACCAGAGAACTAATTTAGGTGGTAGAGGTCGTGTGATCTCAGGTGTTTTTGAAATTAGTAGAGTTGGTGCTTTTCAGGGTTTTTTGGGATTGCAGTAAGTGCCCTTCCTATCCTTTTCTATTTAGGTAGTTTGGGCCCCAACGTTTGCTCATACTATTTTCTGTCTGTGTCAGTATTTCTTCTTGTCTAACCGCCATTACATGTTTGGGGGCTTTCTATGTTCTTTGGGGATCTGCTCCGGGGCAGATAGCTTTCCTCTTTCTATCTTTAGGTGTAGTTAGTTTCTCAGGCTGTGACGAGGCGTCTAGGACCAACGTAGGAACGCTCCACGGCTGCCTCTAGTTGTGGTGGTTAGTCAGGGTACTGCAATCTCATAGATTCCAACTGCTCTGGTGTATTGCCTTTTTTACCTGCACTCCTCAGCTACCGAAACATAACAGACGTCCTTCCTGCTGAGGAAGTCCGCCTGGATGTCTCGTGCCACCCTGGTGTCGGAGGTAGGTCACAGCCGTCACGTTGTCGGGAGTAGATACGAACATGATTGTTTTGGATGAGAGCTGAAGCTGCTTTCAATGCTTCCTCCACTGCATTCAATTCTCTCAGATTTGAAGATCTGGCTCTTATCCAGGGACCACTGTCCTTGAAAATAAGATTCCTCCACCACGGCTCCCCAACCTCTTTGGCTGGCATCCGTACAAAGTTCTTTCAGGGGAAGCTGATCCTAGTTCACCCCCCGCCCTAGGTTTTTGCCATTCAGCCACCATGAGAGGGCCGACTTCACGTGTCCGGGAAGTGGAATTCTCCTGGACAGAATATTCGGACACTTCCGTAAATATAGAAGGACGTGGGACTGAAGGATTCATGTGTGTGCCTGAGCCCAGGCCACTGCCTGAATAATTCACACTATGTCATGGAGCCCAGAATGGACATGGATTCTTTTAACGTCGGCGCCCTTTGTTGTTTGAATCTGAAGATTCTCTGACGATGGTCACGCTGACGATCCTCGGGGAGGAAGGATGTCCTCTTTCCGAGTCTAAGAGAATCCCCATGAATTTCTTTCTTGGGGAAGGTGGAGGTCTGGCTTCTGAAGAATCGGGATCCAGCCTAGGGATTTGAGGATCTCCAGGGTTTTTGACACATCCAGGTTCAGCCGAGATATTGATGGAGCGACTATGAGTAAGTTGTCTAAATATGGAACAATACATATTCCTTATAGACGGATAAAAATGACTGCTTCTCTCATGATCTTTATGAACACCCTTGTTGCTGGGGACACACCGAACGGGAGCGCATTGAACTGAAAATGGCTGATTCCCTGGTCGTGAGAGACTGCGAACCTGAGGAACTTCTTGTGATCCGGATGGATCGGTACATGATAGTAAGTGTCCCTCAGGTCTATTGTAGCCATAACCCAGCGTCGTCCAATTAGAGGTATCGCCGATTTGACTGACACCATCTTGAACCTCTGATACATTATAAACTGATTCAGGGGTTTTAAATTTACGATAACCATGCATTTCCTGGAGGGTTTCCTTATGAGGAATTGACGAGAATAATGGCCTTTGCCTATCTCTTGCTGGGCACATATGAAATCACTTCTTCTCGCAACAGATCTTCTGGAGATTTGGAGCCTGTCACGGGGTAATTCTCAGACACTGGAGGGGGGGGGAAGAGACTCTTGAATTCCAACTTTAGCCCGAATTGTATGGTATGGAGGATCCACTGGTCCGTGGATATCGACTGCCATCGGGCGAGGAAATGCGAGCGTCGACTCCCACCGGAGAGTCACTGTTTGTCCGGGGTGTGCTGCTGTTGAGGGACAAGGATGTTCTTGCCTCTACCCCCCTTCGGATAGCTCCACCGTCCAGTTTTACCTTTTCCTCTGAACTCCTTTTGGAAGGTCTGTTCACGTGGAGGATGAAAAAGCCGCCTCCTAGTATTTTTCTGTTTGGGCAGCGACTTTTTCTTATCCGAAGCTTTTTCAAGGATATCATCCAAAACTGGCCCAAATACGTGGTGATCTTGAAAGGGGATGACACAGAGTCTAGTTTTAGAGGTGATGTCACCCCCCCATGATTTCAGCCAAAGAGCTCTTCTGGCTGAATTAAAGAGGACTAGGGATCTTGCCGCAACCCGAACAGATTCCCCTGAGGCATCGGCTAAAAAGCCCGTCGCCTTTTGGAGAAGGGGTAGGGAGTCCAGGATCTCCTCCCTGGAGGTCCCCTGAGAGAGGTGCTCTTCCAACGTGCGAAGCCAGAGGCGACGCATGTAGAGGTTACATTTGTTTTGAGCAAATTAGTAGAGGCCTCCCAGGACTTTTTTAGGTGGCTTTCTATTTTCCAATCCATAGGATCTTTTAATTGGGATGCATCCTCAAAGGGGAGAGACGTCTTCTTGGTTACTTTAGAAACCTGGACGTCTACTTTAGGGACTTCCCAAATTGAATTGTCACCTTCCAGCACACCTCCCAACCGGCCCGGATTGAGCGGGACAGTCCCGATTCTGACCCCCCCGTCCCGCTGTCCCGCTGAGGACACTATGTGTCCCACAGTGAGATGAGCCGCCATGCCCCCATGTACCCCTTCCTACCCTCACTGTCCCTACAGCTCAGCCTCTCACAGCAGAGCAATGACGCTGCTATGCTGTACTCTTCTGTGCCCACAGGACCTGTGATGAGGTCACAGGAGGGAGGAGTCAGGGATCACATGATCTGTGTCCTTGTTGTGTGCAGGACTCTGCTGTGATGGTTGTCATGGTGCTGGATGAGGGTAAGTTTGTGTGTGGGGTCGGGACTCAGGTTTACAGTGTGGATGTAGCAGTGCTGTAGTGTGTACAAGTTGGATGTAGCAGAGTCGTGTGTGTACAAGGGGTACGGAGTGGAGCTATGTGTGTACGAGGTGTACGGAGCGGAGCCGTGTGTGTATGAGGTGTACGGAGCGGAGCCGTGTGTGTATGAGGTGCACGGAGCGGAGCAGTCTGTGTACGAGGTGTACGGAGCGGAGCCGTGTGTGTACGAGGTGTACGGAGCGGAGCCGTGTGTGTACGAGGTGTACGGAGCGGAGACGTGTGTGTACGAGGTGGATGTAGCAGTGCTGTAGTGTGTACGAGGTGTACGGAGCAGAGCCGTGTGTGTACGAGTTGGATGTAGCGGAGCCGTGCGTGTACGAGTTGGAGCGGAGCCGCGCGTGTACGAGGTGCACGGAGCGGAGCCGCGCGTGTACAAGGTGCACGGAGCGTAGCCGCGCGTGTACGAGGTGCACCGAGCGGAGCCGCGCGTGTACGGGTGGATGTAGCAGTGCTGTAGTGTGTACGAGGTGTACGGAGTGGAGCTATGTGTGTACGAGGTGTACGGAGCGAAGCCGTGTGTGTATGAGGTGTACAGAGCGGAGCCGTGTGTGTATGAGGTGTACGGAGCGGAGCAGTCTGTGTACGAAGTGTACGGAGCGGAGCCGTGTGTGTACGAGGTGTACGGAGCGGAGCCGTGTGTGTACGAGGTGTACGGAGCGGAGCCGTGTGTGTACGAGGTGCATGGAGCGGAGCCGCACGTGTACAAGGTGCACGGAGCGTAGCCGCGCGTGTACGAGGTGCACGGAGCGGAGCCGCGCGTGTACGAGGTGGATGTAGCAGTGCTGTAGTGTGTACGAGGTGTACGGAGCAGAGCCGTGTGTGTATGAGTTGGATGTAGCGGAGTCGTGCGTGTACGAGTTGGATGGAGGGGAGCCGCGCGTGTACGAGGTGCACGGAGCGGAGCCGCGCGTGTACGAGGTGCACGGAGCGGAGCCGCGCGTGTACGAGGTGCACGGAGCAAAGATGCGCATGTACGAGGTGCACGGAGCGGAGCCACGCATGTACGACGTGCACGGAGCGGAGCCGCGTGTGTACGAGGTGCACGAGCGGAGCTGCCCATGTACGAGGTGGATGTAGCAGTGCTGTAGTGTGTACGGAGCGGAGCCTTGTGTGTACGAGTTGGATGTAACAGAGCCGTGTCTGTACGAGTTGGATGGAGCGGAGCCGTGTGTCTGTACGAGGTGCACGGAGCCGAGCTGTGCATGTACGAGGTGCACGGAGCCGAGCCGCGCGTGTACGAGGTTTACGGAGCTGAGCGGCGCCGCGCGTGTGCGAGGTTTACGGAGCGGAGCCGTGTGTACGAGGTGGATGTAGCAGTGCTGTGTGTGTATGAAACAGAGCCCTGTGTGTGCGAAGTGTATGGAGCTGAGCAGCGCAGCTCCGTACACACAGAGCTCCGTGCTTGAGCCGTGTGTGTAAAGAGCGGAGCAGAGCCATGTGTGTATGCAGTGGAGCCTTGTGTATATGTAGCGGAGCCGCGTGTGTACGAGGTGTACGGAGCAGAATCGTGTGTGTACGAGGTGTATGCTGCAAAGCCGCATGTGTACAAGGTTTACGGAGTGGAGTCGTGTGTGTACAAGGTGTAGAAAGCGTGGCTGCGTGTGTACAAGGTGTACGGAGTGGAGCCATGTGTATGCTGAGTGGAGCCTTGTATGTGCGAGGTGGACGGAGGGGAGCCGTGTGTGTGTACGAGGCATACAAAGCGGAACCGTGTTTGTATGAGGTGTGCAGAGCCGTGCGTGTACAAGGTGTATGGTGGGGAGCATTCATACCTCCCAACCGTCCTGAATTCAGTGGGACACTCCCAATTTTGAGAGTCTGCCCCGCTGTCCCACCCGGGAGCTTTTGCCGTGGACACAGGAGTAAATACCGAAGCCCCGAGGAGCACTTTAAAACTCGCACGTGATGTTCCACCAGAAGTGACGTGCTGGAAGATGACCGTAAATGAGGTAATTTCAGGAGGAGATTGTGGCGGAACCATGGAGGCACTTCAGGGAATGCTTCAGATCCATCACCATGTCCTCGCCTTGGAATCGGGGATGTCGGCCATGTGAGCGGATCATGATATGTCCTGCACCGGGAGGCTCAGGTGGGCACTACAATGGGAGCCGGGCTGCTATAGTATCTTTATAGAATCTTTATTTCTCTCTCTCTGTTCTTTCTTTCTGTTCTTTCTGTTCTTTCTTTCCCATCTTTCTTTCTCTCTGTTCTTTCTTTCCCCTCTTTCTTTCTCTCTGTTCTTTTTCTTTCTGTTCTTTCTTTCCCCTCTTTCTTTCCATCTCTGTTCTTTCTTTCCTTTCTTTCTCTCTCTCTGTTCTTTCTTTCCCTCTTTCTTTCTTTCTCTCTCTGTTCTTTTTTCCCCCTCTTTCTTTCTTTCTCTCTCTCTGTTCTTTCTTTCCCCTTTCTTTTTCTCTCTCTCTGTTCTTTCCCCTCTTTCTTTCTCTCTGTTCTTTTTTTCTTTCTCAGTTCTTTCTTTCCCTTCTTTCTTTCTCTCTCTCTGTTCTTTCTTTCCTCTTTCTTTCTTTCTCTCTGTTGTTTCCCCTCTTTCTTTCTTTCTGTTCTTTCTTTCCCATCTTTCTTTCTCTCTGTTCTTTCTTTCTTTCTTTCTTTCTTTCTTTCTATCTCTCTGTTCTTTCTTTCTTTCCTCTTTCTTTCTCTCTCATCTTTCTTTCCCCTCTTTCTTTCTCTTTCTCTGTTCTTTCTTTCTCTCTGTTCTTTCTTTCTTTCCCATCTTTCTTTCTCTCTGTTCTTTTTCTTTCTTTCTTTCCCCTCTTTCTATCTCTCTGTTCTTTCTTTCCCTTCTTTCTTTCTTTTTCTCTCTCTGTTCTTTCCCCTATTTCTTTCTTTCTCTCTGTTCTTTTTTCTTTCTCTCTCTCTGTTCTTTATTTCCCTCTTTCTTTCTCTCTCTGTTCTTTCTTTCCCCTCTTTCTTTCTCTCTGTTCTTTCTTTCCCCTCTTTCTTTCTCTCTCTATTCTTTCTTTTTTCTCTGTTCTTTCTTTCCCTCTCTGTCTTTCATTCTCTGTTCTTTCTTTCCCCTCTTTCTTTCTCTCTCCTCTCTGTTCTTTCTTTCTCTCTCTGGTCTTTCTTTCCCCTCTTTCTTTCTTTCTTTCTTTCTTTCTTTCTCTCTCTCTGTTCTTTCCCCTCTTTCTTTCTCTCTGTTCTTTTTCTTTCTGTTCTTTCTTTCCCCTCTTTCTTTCTATCTCCGTTCTTTCTTTCCTTTCTTTTCTCTCTCTATGTTCTTTCTTTCCCTCTTTCTTTCTCTCTTTCTTTCTTTTCCCTCTTTCTTTCTTTCTCTCTCTGTTCTTTCTTTCCCCTTTTCTTTTCTCTCTCTGTTCTTTCCCCTCTTTCTTTCTCTCTGTTCTTTTTTCTTTCTCAGTTCTTTCTTTCCCTTCTTTCTTTCTCTCTCTCTGTTCTTTCTTTCCCCTTTCTTTCTTTCTCTCTGTTGTTTCCCCTCTTTCTTTCTCTCTGTTCTTTCTTTCCCCTCTTTCTTTCTCTCTGTTCTTTCTTTCCCATCTTTCTTTCTCTCTGTTCTTTCCCCTCTTTCTTTCTTTCTTTCTTTCTTTCTATCTCTCTGTTCTTTCTTTCTTTCTTTCTTTCTTCTCTTTCTTTCTCTCTCTTCTTTCTTTCCCCTCATTCTTTCTTTCTCTCTGTTCTTTCTTTCTTTCTTTCTTTCCCATCTTTCTTTCTCTCTGTTCTTTTTCTTTCTTTCCCTTCTTTCTATCTCTCTGTTCTTTCTTTCCCTTCTTTCTTTCTTTTTCTCTCTGTTCTTTCCCCTATTTCTTTCTTTCTCTCTGTTCTTTTTTTCTTTCTCTCTCTGTTCTTTATTTCCCTCTTTCTTTCTCTCTCTGTTCTTTCTTTCCCCTCTTTCTTTCTCTCTGTTCTTTCTTTCCCCTCTTTCTTTCTCTCTCTATTCTTTCTTTCTTTTTTTCTCTGTTCTTTCTTTCCCCCCTCTGTCTTTCTTTCTCTGTTCTTTCTTTTCCCTCTTTCTTTCTCTCTCCCTCTCTGTTCTTTCTTTCTCGCTCTGGTCTTTCTTTCCCCTCTTTCTTTCTTTTTCTCTCTCTCTGTTCTTTCCCCTCTTTCTTTCTCTCTCTGTTCTTTCTTTATTTCCCCTTTTTCTTTCATTCTCTGTTCTTTCTTCCCCCTTTCTTTCTTTCTTTCTCTCTGTTCTTTCTTTCCCCTCTTTCTCTCTATTCTTTCTCTCTCTGTTCTTTCTTTCCCCCTCTGTCTTTCTTTCTTTCTCTGTTCTTTCTTTCCCCTCTTTCTTTCTCTCTTCCTCTCTTTTCTTTCTTTCTCACTCTGTTCTTTCTTTCCCCTCTTTCTTTCTCTGTTCTTTCTTTCCCCCTCTGTCTTTCTTTCTCTCTGTTCTTTCTTTCCCCTCTTTCTTTCTCTCTCCCTCTCTGTTCTTTCTTGCCCCTCTTTCTTTTTTTCTCTCTGTTCTTTTTTCTGTCCCCTTTCTTTCTCTGTTCTTTCTTTCTTTCTCTCTGTTCTTTCTTTCCCATCTTTCTCTCTCTGTTCTTTCTTTCTTTCCTGTCTTTCTTTCTCTCTGTTTTTTTTCCCCCTCTTTCTTTCTCCATCCCTCTCTGTTCTTTCTTTCCCCTCTTTCTTTCTCCGTCTCTGTTCTTTCTTTCCCCTCTTTGTTTTTCTTCTCTCTCTGTTCTTTCTTTCCCCTTTCTTTGTTCATTTCTTTCTCTCTCTACTTTCTCTCTGTTCTTTCTTGCTTTCCCCTTTCTTTCTCTCTCCTTTCTCTCTGTTTTCTTTTTGCTCTCTCTGTTCTTTCTTTTACTCAGTACCAGTGTGCCCACAGTACCAGTCACTGTGCCCTCAGTATCAGTCAGTGTGATTACCAGTGCTAAATGGGTGTGGTCGGGGCGTGGAAATGGGTGTGGTCGGGGCGTGGCCTAAAATTTGCCGCAGCGCGCCGCAACCTTTGTCCCTCTTTCCCATCTTCAAAAGTTGGGAGGTATGCCTTCCAGGGAAAAGCGATTTCTTAATTCTGGAGAATAAGATTTTAGACATTTTCATGAATAAGAAACCCCTTTCTACCTCTGGGTTTTAGCCACCCAAACATCTCATCTTGAACGGAGTACCTCACCTCCTCAACCCCCATGGTGTTTCTCAACATGGAAACAAGCTCTTCCGTATCCTCTGAAGAGAAATAATACTTTTTACTATCGGGTTTAGGGGTGGATGTGGAGACCTCATTTTCCCAAATATCCTCTGACCCCGAGGTACGAATTTCACCCGACTCAGAGTCGGTTTCAGCAGGTGCCATTAGGGAAAGGGGGATGCGGCACCGGGGTCTGGGAAAGGGCTGCCATGGAGGTCTGCACCTCCTGTTTAATGAATTTTAATACTGTCCAGGAGGGAGGGCTGCTCGGCACGTAGTAGGTCATCCGTGCAAGGTTGGCCCAGCTTCTTTTAAGCAGAGGGAAGCCTGGAACCACAAACACCACACTTGCGGCTAGGTTTACACTTTGGGGCAGAGACCTTTTCTCCCTAAACGAGAGAGAAGGTATACTAAATGACCCATAGCTAGCATGCCTGGACAGTCTGGGACCAACCCCGCTACTCACGGTAGGAGGGTGAACGCTGGGCTCCGCAGACGCAGCTGTAAGAAGTTTGTCGCCATCCATGGTCAACTGTCAGCAGTCACACAGAGACAGGGACACTGCGTCTTACCTGGAGGCTCCTGACCAGGATATGAAGGATCGTGGTCCAGCGTTCAACTATGTGCCGCTCCTTCCTTATGGTCCGCAGGGTGGAACCGAAGGAACGACCCAGGAAGCTGCACCAGCGCCGGAGCTCCAGCGGCGTGTAGTGCGTGCGTTCCATTGATGAACGCATCAGAACGCGAAACCGGAAGTGCCCGCTGATGACACTTCCGATGCGCGTGGACTCCGGACTCGGCGGCAGCGGGAGGAGGACGCCGGGGAGCTGAGGAGGACCCTGGCCGCACATCTCCGCCCCGCTTTACCTCTCTAAGAGGCGAAGGAGGGGGTCCCGAGTCACATGGAGCCGAAAGCAGCCACATGGAGGAGAGGCGAACCCCCCGACCTCGACTGCCTGGCGGTAAGATCTTCTTAGGAGCTCCGCTCGCCGGCCGCGGCAGCACTGATGAACCTCTTCATGCCCCACTGGGGGACAGGAAAAAACACTGGAGGTAGCAGGAAGGGGAGGGGTATTTAACCTCTTTTGTGTTTCCTGTCCCCCCTTAGGGCAGGGAGACATCCTCCAAGGTGACTGTCGTGGAAGGTGACTGTAGAAATCCAGAACCAGGGAGTCCAGCATTGCAGGAAACAGGCTAATAGTTTCAGCACCGGCTGGTGCCATCATCAGGCCCTGCACCTGCCAGCTAATCTTACAAACTCTGCGGTCAGAGGAATACACCGGCCGTGTTCTCATGTAGCGTTACCTTAGGCAGGACGGACCTGGAGGTCACAAATCATTGTCTTACAGTAAAATGCTCTGTTGCCCATAACTACCCATCACAGCGCAGCTTCCGTTTTACAACAGCAGCGGTACAGATGAGCGCTGCGATGTGTTGCTAAGGGCAACAGAGCATTTTACTGTAAAACGAGTTTGATAAACCTGTCCCCATAATTAATATACAAAATCTGTAGTAGAGCGTGTGAAAAGTAGAAATTAAGGGGGGTATGGACTCACCTGATGAGAGGATCATGTACCCCGAAGATCAGGGCAAGCAACACAGATGGCAATTGCAGCAGTACGTGGATCAGGACAGCGGAGACAATAAGACAGACAAGCGGAGCACGAAATGCCACAAGACACAGCCAAGAGCGAGGATATATACAGGAACCGTAGTTGTAAGGTCACACCACGGCCTTCCTGTAGTCACATGGTTAATGGCAGAGCTGTTTGCTACAAGAAGACAGATGGACAATGGCAGACAGAAGAAATCAGCAAACAAATGGTTAACCGCAGGACAAAGGTAATGAACAGCAATGTGAATCCTTGATTAGAGGAAAGGTCACACATGGTCGCAGAGCTGGAGTGTGAACGGCACCAGACATCATAATGCTTCTAAAAAACAAATGGTTATCAGCAGCGAGAAACAGCCAGTGATGGTGAGGGAAACGCCAGACACAGACGTGATGACTGAACATAGAGCACGTCTGACACTCGGGAGGGCGAGTCGATCGCTTGGGAGGTGAGACGGACGATCGCGAGGGCATTCAGCTATCATAGCTGGCATTAAAACACTGACGCACTTTTTTCCTTCTGGTTCCGCACTCTGAAGAATAGTTTACTCTGCGATGTCGCAAAATCACTATGTATCTATAAGGGTACCGTCACACTCAGCAGCGATCCCGACAACGATACGACCTGGCAGGGATCGTTGCTGCGTCGCTATGTGGTCGCTGGTGAGATGCCAAACAGTTAGATCTTCCCAACGACGCAGCAACGATCGGTGTCCCGTAGCGACCTGTGTAACGATGTGTTTCCCTGTGTGTCTCAGTGCTGAGTCGCTAGTGAGATCGCTGGTAAAAGGTGTCAAACACACTGATTCATGATACCCAGCGGGATCTCAACGACCAAAGAAAGGTCCAGGCATTTCTGACATGACCAGCGATCTCACAGCAGGGGCCTGATCGCTGGTACGTGTCAAACTTAGCAAGATTGCTGCTGAGATCGCTGTTGCATCACAAAACTTGTGACTCAGCAGCAATCTCGCTAGCGATCTCGCTTAGTGTGACAGGGGCTTAAGTATCGGCTGTTACCCTGCGGTGACATGAACAGGCGAGTCTCACCCGATTTACGGAGTACTCCAGCGCAGGCTGCCATTATTTTCACATGCAGATTCAGTGATGTGGCCCCACTGGATAAAATTGGTCGGAGTGTTGTCCATTTTTTCACAGGCAACACTCAAACTGAAAACAGTGATGTGAACGAGGCCAAAGCTAGAGAACGGGAGGGACGACGGACACTGGTAATTTTTCTACACAGAGAACCTAAATCGTGGCTGCCATCATAATAAGTAACGAAGAAGGCGTCACCGGTCAGAACTTATAGACAGGGCTGTGGAGTCGAAGTCGGAGTCGTGGAGTCGGAGTTAGTTTTGGTTGGAGTCGGTAGCAATGTACCGACTCCAACTCCAGCTTTAAAAAAAATGTATTAATATTTCATAATTGAACTTTCATATGAATTTTATAAATGTTACTCAAATATATATGTTCTATCAAACTATGAACAACAGTGATAAGCAGTTCTGCTGGAGATAGAGACATTTCTTAAGGGTATGCCACACTAAACAACATCGCTAACGGGATCGCTAAAAAACGTCACTATTTAGCGATCCCGTTAGCGATGTTGTTGTGTGCGGCATCTACCAGCGACGTGGCCCCTGCTGTGATCTCGTCCGTCGTCCTGATCGTTCCGGACCCTATTTTCATCGCTGGCGTCCCGCTGGTAAGTATCTAATCGCTGAGTGTGGCACCTTTTTTAGCGATTTAGCGGTACTTTTGTACCGCTAAAGTCGTTAAGGAGATCGCTAACCGCGATAGCGTCCTTAACGATATCGCTAAATTAGGTAGCTACTAGCGATATAGAAACAATCCCGCTAGCGATCTCATTAGTATGTGACGCTAACGAGATCGCTAGCGGATTGTGTAGTGTGGCAGTATCTTTACTTCTTGTGTGTCACTGTTCTCCACTGCCCTTATCTAATCTTATCCTTGGTTACCCTCATGCTGCCCCAACCCCCCTACTTACAATGTATGAAACTGAAAGTGACAATGTGTTGCAAATTCTTAGTAGTAAAGCTCCTCCTCTAGACTAGATGTTTACTAGGTGTGCGTCTTCCAAGCATCTCACAGCTGCTACTCACAAGAGGAAGACTGTAAGAAGTATTATCCTTTCAACAAACTTTGCATCAGTTAGGCCTCTTTCACATTTCCGGCGGGCGCCTGGCGGCGCCCCCGGCATTTTGCCGCAGCGCCGCATCTGAAAATCTGATGCGCCGCATGCGGCTTTTTTTCGCATTGACATGCATTAGCGCCGCATAGCGCCGCATGTCAATGTGTTGCATGCGGTTTTGTCCGGATGCGGCGCAAATGTACATTGCGGCGGCCGGACAAAACGCTGCATGTAACGTTTTTTTTTTTTTTGCCGGATGGTCTCTTATCTCTCCAAGCATCAGAAACCATCCGGCAAAAAAACCGCATTTTGGCCGCCGGAAGTGTGAAAGGTTTTCACATGCGGCGCTGCGGCAAAATGCCGGGGGCGCCGCCAGGCGCCCGCCGGAAATGTGAAAGAGGCCTTAACTGTAAGTACATGAGGAATAACAGTATTACTGACCACTATATCAGTTGTACGTCCTGGCAATAATTTTGTACAATTGTTTTTAGGAAAAAAATATTCAGGCAAAGATAAAAATGCTCCTACCAGAGCTTCTAATCTAAAGAGACATTTACAGCACTTTCATCCAGAAGTACTGAAAGCAGTGGATGAGAAAGACTGCATCCAAACCAACAAGCCAAACAAAGGAGCAGAGAACTTTGCAGCCATCAGTTGCAAGATATTTTGTCAGTGACAAAGTTACTGTGACAATGACAGTAGATACATTTAAAAAACAGATCATAGAGCTTGTTGTAAAGGATAGTGTGCCTATTTCATTATTTTCACAACCAGCTTTTATGTGTCTGAATGGGGAAATGGCCCGCAAGCTTGGTGTTTCTCTGGAGAGAGAGAGAGTATTAGAAAATTAGTAATCGAAGAAGCTTTTAAACAAAAGGAAGAACCTAAAAAAACTCTCCAGGGGACGCTTTCTGTTTCTTAAAATGGATGCCTGCACACATCACAGAGTGAACTATTTTGCCATCAATGTCCGATTTGTTTGTGACAAAAATGAAATAGTTACCAAGACATTGGCAGTAAAAGACACCAAAGCTCATCACACCAGTGAGTTTCTCCAGGTCTTGGTGGAAAAGGTTCTGCAAGACTATGAACTTAAAAAAGAGCAAGTTCTTTCTGTCGTAACTGGCAATGCTTCAAATATGATAAGTACTATTGAGCTAATGAATGAGAGTAATGATGGTGACCAGCAGCTAGAAGAACATTCTGGGTCCACAGACACAGAAATGTTTGAAATAGAGGAACACAGTATTGTAACTGAGGAGCAAACTGAAGTTGCTTCAGATGAACAGCAACATGATAGTTTAGATGATCTTGTTGAAACTGTGTCAATACGTTCTTTCATTCATCACATACGCTGTGTTGTGCATACGCTACAGCTGGCTATAAGAGACAGTCTGCAAGAAGGACATGCTGCTGCACTGATTGGCAAGGTGAGAAAATTGGCTACTGTTGCCAGAACCCCTAAAGTTGACTCAATTTTGAAGAGAAGTACTGGAAAAGGGGCAATTATTGATCAGCCACACGATGAGGCAGTACTTACTTAATGATTCAGCGCTTGGTTGAACTGAAAACCTTTCTTGTAGACATGGCTAACCCTCAACTGACGCTAAATGAAAGTCAGTGGAATCAGGTGACTGAGCTGGAAAAATTGCTAGAGCACCCATTTACAGTGACTAAAAAATTACAAGCAGAGGACTTAACTCCAGGTATTTTCTTAAAGGAGTGGAAGAACCTGATGTTTTGCCTGTCCCAAAGAGGAGGATTAATTGCAAGTGGCATTGCAACATCAATGAAACGGAGAGAGGAGCTACTATTACAAAATAACATTCTTTTGGCAGCTGTTTATGTAAACCCAATGCATCGGATTCTTCTAGATGATCAACAAATAACTAAAGGAAAAGAAGCTCTGTTTGAAATAGCAGTAAGGATGAAAGGGTTGCAGAACAGTCAGGATGAACAAGAAGAATTTGGTGTTAGAACTCTCCTGTTAGGTTTTTTCTATCTTGCTGGTCACATTACTTTTTTTGCCTATTTAATCCTGCTCTGCCCTTCTGGCTTTGCTGGACTTCATTGTAATTTCTACTCTTAAGCTAGCCAGGTGCTTTGTTACCTTACTCAATTAGTTTTGCTTGGTCTTCGGACCTCTATGTTCTATGTTGTTTGTCTTTTACTGCTACAACTTCTGTTAGGAGGTGTCCATCTTTTCTCCCAGTCCCTAGATCTTGTAGGGATCCCTCCCTCGCATCTATAGGTCTTCGTACAGACTAGCTGAGGACTTTAGCGGGTCTGATCGCAGGATCAGGTTCCCTGTTACATCGTAGGTGTGAGGTCGGGACCGCCATCATCTAGATAGGGCCTATACCAGCCTCTATTTTGTCAGTTCACAGAGCCACAGACTGCTAACTACACAGGGCCTGTTAGCATATCCAGTACGACCGGTTTTGATGTCCACTATGAATCAAAAGGGCTTTAGTATGCTAATTAGTTTAGGCCAGTGTCTGAATAAGATGGTCATTAGTATGTTAAATAGCTCAGACTCAAGCCAGTATTTCCTGCTCCATATGAATTGCAGGCCAGTTAATATGCGTGCTTCAAAGCAAAGGGGAGGGGCCTAGCAGGTTTAAGAACTGTAGCCATGAACAGGCTGCTCTCAATCCATTTTACACACAGAAGCCAAGAAGATGGTCTAGGAAGGACCAAGGGACAGATTTGATTTGCCTTGCCGAGGGAGCATCAGCACATGCTTTGGGGACTGTCCAGCAACTAAAGACTGTTACCTGGGGACCGCAGAGCTCCCTGCCTCCCCATGCCACTACAACCCGGTAATATTGATCTATAGCTAATACCTTTAAGCCTTGTACATTATTGTGGTATTTTATTCTGACTGCAAATCCATTGTAATTACGTTGTATAGCTTTACTGTATATTTCTGTAATTATCTAGTGCGCCCTTAAGGCAATTAAACCATAAAATTAATCTTGGGCTGATGCTTTTACTCTGATCACGAATCTTAGAATACCCAGTGGGTAACAGGACACCCTCCCCGGCGGCCATTTGCTCTAGGTGCAGTTCCCTTACTGACCTGAGAGACAAAGGGGGCGCCGGAGAGCTGTACCTGTGGAGTTACGTCCCATTGGTGACGTGGGAGGAAAGGGGTCGTCCTTCACATTTGGTAGCGGCGGTGGGATCAGAAGCTGTGATACCCGGACTACCGTGTGGCGGTCGGCTTAGTTCCTCACAGTAGGGATCTAGCCTAGTTCTATCATAGGGACAGATATCCCTTCCTTCCTTAGTGCTTGTAGCAGAACATAACAGTAAGTCCAGCCCAAAAATATCTCTAAGGAAAGATTTCCAGTTTCCATCATGGTGTCGGTTCAGGACTTGGCTCAACGCCTCTAGGGACTCTCTCTGGAGGTGGCCGAGCTCTAGCAACACGTGAGTAGCTGTTCTGGAGCACATTTCGTGGAGCCAAAGGTACGTTTGCCTGATTTATTTTTTGGTGAACAACAAGATTTTTTTTCTTTTAAAAATGCTTGCTTGTTGTATTTTCGTTTGAGACCCAGAATCTCTGGTGATGAATCGCAGCGCATAGGGTTCATAATGTCACTTTTGTGCAAAGAACCTTAGGAATGGGCCTTTTCTCTGCAACCTAGTGATCCATGCTTTAGATCAGTGGATAGTTTTTTTTCTGCTTTGGGGTTATTGTATGATGATCCTGATCGTGTCTCATCAGCTGAGACAGAATTGAGACATTTGAGGCAGGGATCAGGTAATGTGGAAAAATATTGTACTCACTTCCGACGGTGGTCTACTCAGGTGGGGTGGAATGATTCAGCTTTGAAAAGTTTGTTTCTTGCAGGGCTAGGTGAAAGGTTAAAGATTTGCTGATTTCTTATCCCAACCTGGTAACTTGCAGGAGGCTATGCAATTAGCTATACGGGTGGATAGGAGACTGCGTGCAAGGGTTAATGAGAGTAAATCCTCTGCCATGTCAGCTCCAAGTCTTGAGAGGGTCTGTACTGACATTGGAGAGCCGATGGAGATTGGAGCGATGGCACCCCGCTCTCAGGAAAAAGACCGCAGGTTTTCTGAAGGTTTGTGCTTTTATTGCGGCAAATCTGACCATTTCATTAAGAAGTGTGTGCTTCGTATGAGCAAAGAAAAAAAAAAGAGGTCAGTTTCACCCGTATTGCCTGTTTAAACACTAAGGGTGTCTTTCTTTCTGCCTCTACTGTTGTCTGGATTTTTCGTGAAAATTTAAAAAAATTTACTGTACGCAATCCTTCCCCATGCCATTGATTCCTGTTTTTTTAACCATTAGGGGGGGGGGAAAGTGGTTCTCTAAAATTGATCTTGGGGGGATAAAATTTTGTTGTGCATGAGGAGGTGACGAAGGGAAAGATGTTTTTTAACATCTGTGGGTGATTTTGAAAATTTGGGTTATCCTTTGGTTTCCCAAATGCTCCTGTATTTTTTCAGAATTTTTTAAATAATCCTTAGACCTTTTTTTGGAAAAAAATGTGGTTGTGTTTTTGGTGACATTTGATTTTTTCCCCGGATCTGAGTTTTCATTGGCGGGCATTGGAGGTATTCGTTTTTTGACAATTGCTTTTGCAAGGGGGAGAAAAGTGATTTCGCTGTACAGAGAATTAGTTTTTTGGTCATTATCCCCAGCGAAGGTTTTGAGAGGGCCCCGGTGAAAGTTCAAGCGTGCGGGAATGGCCGGGCTTTTGGGTTTGAAACGTTACGAGGTTTTTGGGTTTCGCCAATTTTTATAGAAAATTATTACAAATGTTTCTATTATTGTAAAAACCATGCCCGTTTCCGCCGGGAAAAGGTGCAAATGCGGTTGTGGACTACTGGGCCCCATTAAAGCTTTTTGTGTTTCTAAAGGGGGGGTTCAGCTCTGCTCATCCTTATGCAGCCTGATGTGACAAACTTTTTTGGTTGAGGTTGATGCTTTTCTGTGGGGGTCGGCGGGGTTTGTTTCTCAGGAAAACAGAGTGGAGTACTTCCTGTCCCTTTTTTTTAAAAAAATTTTTTCTGAGCTGAAGAATTATGATTTTGGAATTTGGGGAATTGTTGGCTATTAAACTCGCTTTGAACCTGGCGGCTCCTTGGAAAGGGGCTGAATTTCCCTTCAGGGTTTTTTGATCATAAAAATCTGATTACTTGTGCTGCCAAAAGCTTGAATGCCCCCAGGCTGGTGGGCATGTTTTCTGCGGTTTAAAATTTTTCCCTTACTTTCCCAGGTACTAAAAAATGTTAAAGCGATGCTTTGTCTCGCAGCTTTTCTCCATGGTTGGGGCTGGAACATTTTACAAGAAGGGGTTGGTTTTTGCTTTGGACTCTGTGTTGGAAAGGAGATTTTAAAACAAGGAGAATGCCCCCTTAACATCCCCTGGGGGGTTGTTTGGCCCGGTACCTTTAGAGGATTTTTTTTGTTGGTGTCATGAGTCTCGGTTGGAGGTCACCCGGGAATTTGAGACCAAAGACTTGTGGGTCGCAGTTTTTTGGTGGCTGGATGGAGAAGGAAGTCTTAAGGGGTGCGTCAATGCACTGTGTGTGTAGATTAAGTCTTTACAAAATCCTGCTGGGGTTGCTTTGCCCTCTGGTATCCCCAGTGCACCTTGGACAATTTGGCTAGGCTTTATTATGACCTTCCCCCCTGAGGGTTTCATGTAAACTGGGTGGTCGTGGACCGTTTTTGCAAGAGTGTCACTTTGGGTTTCCTTCATCAAACTGCCTGCGCTAAGACTCTCGCTAAAGGGCCTTTCTGGACTTCATTGTAAATTTCTACGCTTTCTAGCCGGTGCTTTGTTTT
>JARQOD010000003.1:396237581-396277264 GCA_033576555.1 Oophaga sylvatica | reverse complement strand
TGGGGCAGTTGGGCCCCCCTTTGTGGCCGGGGCTGTAGGGTCCCCCGTGTAGGCTGGGGCAGTGGGGCCCCCCGTGTGGCCGGGGCTGTAGGGGCTCCCGTGCAGACTGTGACCGGGGCTGTGGGGCCCTCCTTGCGTACTGTGGCTGGGGTTGTGGGGCCCCTGTGTGGTCTGTGGACGGGGTGGGGTCCCCATGGATTTACCCCATATGTCTTGGTTTTTTCTATTCTTACTTGAGGAGCATCGTCATGGCAACACATGCCCCCCGCAACTTCGGGGTGAGGATCGAATGTGACTCCTGTGCCGCATGGTGTACAGCGTTCAGTCTTAGGGGGGCCTCACTACGGACAAGAGGCCATGACTGATGTTTGGTTCCCGTTTCAGGGGCCACCATGGATCTCGTCCTGAATGTGGTCGATCATCACTTCTTCACCCCTCACGTGTATCCGGCGTCCTGGAGCGAGGACCACCCCCTGCGGCAGTTCCTCAGCCTCTTAGTGGTCACCAATCTGGGGGCGGTGGTCATCTACTTCCTCTTCGGGGCCCTCAGTTACTTCTTCATATTCGACCACTCTCTGATGAAGCACCCGCAGTTTTTGGAGGTGAGCAGGGTGATCAGTGCCGTCTCTGCAGAGCTCCCCTGTAAATAGCGTTTTACAATTACCAAGTGAATCTGTAGGATTCATAACACCTTGTATCTCCTTCTGCTCACAATGTGCACTATCCTCCAGAGCTGCATTTTCTGTTCTGCTGGAACATAATGTCTTTCTCTAGTCGCCTCCAGAGCTGTATTCATAATTCTTCTATTATATTTTCTACACCTGTCACATCCAAAGCAGTATTGTAATTCACACGTCTTCTATTCCATTCAACTCCAGAGCTGCATTTATAATTCTCTCATTACACTATGTCATCCACACCATTAACATCCAACGCGACATTCATAATGTGACTCCATTGTATGTTCTACTCAACTCTCATCCAGAGCTGCATTCGTTATTCTGCTGTGACATTATGATGTCTCCTCTAGTCACATCCAGAGCTGTATTGACAATCTGTACCTTGACCCCGACCATCACATGATCTGAATAGCACTGTGGTCACTGGACCAGACAAGACTACGACCTCCGCTCCCCCATAGGTCAGGCTTAGGAGACCATCAGTAAGGAGGGCATGTATTGGGCCCAGTCTTCCTTACGTCTTGTGCTCAGAGCTGCGCTCACCGTTTTTTTCCTTTTTTACTATAGAATCAGGTGCGACGAGAGATCATCTACTCTCTGAAGTCCATGCCGTGGATGAGTATCCCAACCGTCGGCCTCTTCTTAGCTGAAGTCCGGGGTTACAGCCGGCTGTATGACAACATTGACAGCTCCCCCTACGGTAAGAGAGCGGGGACACTAACAGCACGCACATTGTATTATACTCCAAAGCTGCACTCACAAATCTGCTGGTCTTTTAAACAGTCGGCAAGCGTCCCTGGCTGATTAATGGAGCTGCAGTAATGCCGGGGACAGTTAGTTTCTCGAGTATCAGATTATTGCATAACGCCCGGTGTAAAGACGACACATAGGGGACTGTATTGGAGATAGCTCTGGACAGGCAGGGATTGCTGGGAAAGTTCCGCTCTAAAGCTGCAGAATAGTGAGTATATATTACAGATGTAACTGAGGATCAGTAATGTAATGTATGTACACAGTGACTGCACCAGCAGAATAGCGAGTGCAGCTCTGAGGTATAATGCAGGATGTAACTCAGGATCAGTAATGTATGTACACAGTGACTGCACCAGCAGAATAGTGAGTGCAGCTCTGGAGCATAATGCAGGATGTAACTGAGGATCAGTAATGTAATGTATGTACACAGTGACTGCACCAGCAGAATAGCGAGTGCAGCTCTGAGGTATAATGCAGGATGTAACTCAGGATCAGTAATGTATGTACACAGTGACTGCACCAGCAGAATAGTGAGTGCAGCTCTGGAGTATAATACAGGATATAACTCAGGATCAGTAATGTAACGTATGTACACAGTGACTGCACCAGCAGAATAGTGAGTGCAGCTCTGGAGCATAATGCAGGATGTAACTCAGGATCAGTAATGTAATGCATGTACACAGTGACTGCACCGACAGAACAGTGAGTGCAGCTCTGGAGCATAAATGCAGGATGTAACTCAGGATCAGTAATGTAATGTATGTACACAATGACTGCACCAGCAGATTAGTGAGTGCAGCTCTGGGAAAATAATGCAGGATGTAACTCAGGAACGGATCTTTAATGTAATGTATGTACACAGTGACTGCACCAGCAGAATTGTGAGTGCAGCTCTGGGTGTAATACAGGATGTAACTCAGGATCAGTAATATAATGTATGTACACAGTGACTGCACCAGCAGAATAGTGAGTGCAGCTCTGGGGTATAATACAGGATGTAACTCAGGATCAGTAATATAATGTATGTACACAGTGACTGCACCAGTAGAATAGTGAGTGCAGCTCTGTATATATTACAGGATTAACTGAGGATCAGTAATGTATGTACACAGTGACTGCACCAGCAGAATAGTGAGTGCAGCTCTGGGTATAATACATGATGTAACTCAGGATCAGTAATATAATGTATGTACACAGTGACTGCAGCAGCAGAATAGTGAGTGCAGCTCTGGGGTATAATACAGGATGTAACTCAGGATCAGTAATATAATGTATGTACACAATGACTGCACCAGCAGATTAGTGAGTGCAGCTCTGGAATATAATGCAGGATGTAACTCAGGAACAGGATCTTTAATGTAATGTATGTACACAGTGACTGCACCAGCAGAATTGTGAGTGCAGCTCTGGGGTGTAATACAGGATGTAACTCAGGATCAGTAATATAATGTATGTACACAGTGACTGCACCAGCAGAATAGTGAGTGCAGCTCTGGGGTATAATACAGGATGTAACTCAGGATCAGTAATATAATGTATGTACACAGTGACTGCACCAGTAGAATAGTGAGTGCAGCTCTGTATATATTACAGGATGTAACTGAGGATCAGTAATGTATGTACACAGTGACTGCACCAGCAGAATAGTGAGTGCAGCTCTGGGGTATAATACATGATGTAACTCAGGATCAGTAATATAATGTATGTACACAGTGACTGCAGCAGCAGAATAGTGAGTGCAGCTCTGGGGTATAATACAGGATGTAACTCAGGATCAGTAATATAATGTATGTACACAGTGACTGCAGCAGCAGAATAGTGAGTGCAGCTCTGGGGTATAATACAGGATGTAACTCAGGATCAGTAGTGTATGTACACAGTGACTGCACCAGTAGAATAGTGAGTGCAGCTCTGTATATATTACAGGATGTAACTGAGGATCAGTAATGTATGTACACAGTGACTGCACCAGCAGAATAGTGAGTGCAGCTCTGGGGTATAATACAGGATGTAACTGAGGATCAGTAATGTATGTACACAGTGACTGCACCAGCAGAATAGTGAGTGCAGCTCTGGAGTATACAGGATGTAACACAGGATCATTAATGTAATGCATGTACACAGTGACTGCCTAAGCAGAATAGTGAGGGCAGCTCTGGGGTATAATACAGGATGTGACTCAGGATCAGTAATGTATGTACACAGTGACTGCACCAGCAGAATAGTGAGTGCAGCTCTGGGGTATAATACAGGATGTAACTCAGGATCAGTAATGTAATGTATGTACACAGTGACTACACCAGCAGAATAGTGAGCACTGCTCTGGAGTATAATACAGGATGCAGCACAGGATCATGTATATGCAGTCATCCAGCACTGTCCATATATGACTGATGCGCTTTGTTTCCCCTCCCCCAGGCTGGTTTGGAATCATCCTCAGTATGTTCTCCTTTCTCTTCTTCACGGATATGTGTATCTACTGGATCCATCGCTTCCTGCACCATAAGTTGATGTACAAGGTATGGCTCTCACACCTCACCCCTCGTACACTGAAGCTGCTGTCGTGACCCCCACTCACTGACGACTCTGCAAGCACCACCCACACACTGACAAGATCTTTGGTTGCAGTCACTGTATAGATAAATGTTATCTCCGATTATCAGGAAGGTCAGGCTCTCGATTATTGGGCACCCGATGGTCCGGACTGTCTACACCTAATCGTCCACAGTATCTGATAATCTGGCACCTTTCAGGCCCCACCGGTCCCAGGTTAGAGGAATGTTTATGACGTCGGACCCTGATTGTGTCTTTCAGAACGTGCACAAGCCTCACCACCTGTGGAAGGTGACCACGCCGTTCGCCAGCCATGCCTTCCACCCGCTGGACGGCTTCCTGCAGAGCCTCCCGTACCACATCTACCCCTTCATCTTCCCGCTGCACAAGGTCACCTACCTGGGCCTCTACATCTTTGTCAACATTTGGACTGTGTCCATCCACGATGGGGATTACCGCGTCCCCAAGGCCTTCGAGAGCATCATCAATGGCGCCGCTCATCACACCGACCACCACCTCTACTTCGACTACAACTTCGGTCAGTACTTCACGCTCTGGGATAAAATCGGGGGGTCCTACAAGAACCCGTCTGCCCTGGAAGGGAACGGCCCCCATGACCTGTGCAGGAAACTGACGCAAGAAAACAGCGAAGCCAAGAAGAGCAACTAAGGTGGCGGTGCGGAAAAGATAGCGGCCGGTGTCTTCCGGCGCCGCTTCTATAGTTGGAAGAACTGCGATTTCAGCTGATTAACCTCTTCTTGCCCTGGGCCCGCACAGGGGTTCACTCTGTAACTGTGTAATTACAGCGTTTAATGAATGCCGACTAATCAGGGGCCACAAAGCTCGAGGCTGCGAAGCGAACTGATCAGATAACAGCGTTGATCGCTGACCCTGAGCAGATACCGTATCACCCAGACTATGGCACAAGCAGCAAGCCGGGCAAAGTCTGAGAACGAGTGATTGCGTCACTTCTCCGCCCCGGACTCCACCTGACAACAGGGCGGAAAATATCACCGGCCGAGACAAGACGCCAATATCGGAGCAATGTAAAGTTCTCTGACTTTCTCCCTTGTGCTTCAGAGTCTTCACAATCTCTGCTTGCTGCCGCTCAAAGGTTTCATAGTTATACCCGGAATCCATATAGTTCACCTGCGCTGATACATTGTAACAAACTAAGCAGACAGGAGAGAGGTCAGTGCCATGTGCCTATCTCACAGAGGATCGTCAGAGCTCGATGCCACTGGAACAAACCCTCAGCTCTGTGACAAAGATTGAGTTAGGCCCAGTTTTCTGTCTCTGGATAGATAGGAATGATCCCCGTCACTGCAAGCCACCAGAGATCTTGATAATAGTGAACATTTGAATCAGAAAGTTGCAGAACTCCTGGATCCAGTGATTGGTCGCGGCTCCGACATTACTGGACAGTTCTAATTCCTGGCATTGTACTATATGATCTGTGCAAAGACTTCTGGGATCGGCTGATGCTCCTCAGCCGACCACTGGGTCCAAATGAGATGGCCACGGGCAAGGCCGGGTCCACGTGAGACAGCCACGGACAAGGCCGGTCCACGTGAGACAGCCACGGACAAGGCCGGGTCTACGTGAGACAGCCACGGACAAGGCCGGGTCCACGTGAGACAGCCACGGACAACGCCGGGTCCACGTGAGACTGACACGGGAAATTATGCTGTGGCCGTGATGTGTGACGTGGCTGTGATGTGTGCACTCGGCTGATTCCTAGTGGTCTCAGGCCAGAGCCGGATGTGACCAGATCTTGCTTCTTGCTGGGAAACATAATGCACATACTGCGGCTGTCACCGCGCTCCAGCGTCCTGCGCGAGGGAACGGCCACAATTCACATGTCACTTCATGTATATAATATTATATTGTAGCCGAGAGCCAGTCAGAAGATGGTATATTTTATGTCCGTGACACGAGGACCAGAAATAAAATAGTTTCATAATGAACAATCTTCTGTTTATAAGGAGGGAAGATATGGAGATTACACAAAGGTTCCCTCCACCAGGTGTGCAATGAATGTGCTGACATCACTACAGTCCGCTCCAGCAGCTACACGCTGCAAACACATCACTACAGTCCGCTCCAGCAGCTACACGCAGCAACACATCACTACAGTTCGCTCCAGCAGCTACACGCAGCAACACATCACTACAGTCCGCTCCAGCAGCTACACGCTGCAAACACATCCCTACAATCCGCTCCAGCAGCTACACGCTGCGAACACATCACTACAATCCGCTCCAGCAGCTACATTCTGCGAACACATCACTACAGTCCGCTCCAGCAGCTACACGCTGCAAACACATCCCTACAATCTGCTCCAGCAGCTACACGCTGTGAACACATCACTACAGTCCGCTCCAGCAGCTACACGCTGCAAACACATCACTACAGTCCGCTCCAGCAGCTACACGCTGCAAACACATCACTACAGTCCGCTCCAGCAGCTACACGCTGCAAACACATCACTACAATCCGCTCCAGCAGCTACATGCTGCGAACACATCACTACAGTCAGCTCCAGCAGCTACACGCTGCAAACACATCACTACAGTCCGCTCCAGCAGCTACACGCAGCAACACATCACTACAGTCCGCTCCAGCAGCTACACGCAGCAACACATCACTACAGTCAGCTCCAGCAGCTACACGCTGCGAACACATCACTACAGTCCGCTCCAGCAGCTACACGCTGCGAACACATCACTACAGTCCGCTCCAGCAGCTGTCCGCAACAACCACATGACTACAGTCCACTTACCAGTCGTGTGCTGAGAACACATTGCTACAGACCACTCCACCAGCTATACGCAACAACCGCATGACTGCGTAGACCCGTTTTGGTGTAGGTGGTGCATTCACCCCCCTCCCACTAGACCCCCCCAATAAAAACTAAAACAATCCAGGGATGGGTTGAACAGGTCGGTCACAGTTTATTAATTAAATTACACCATGCGGGGAGGGGCAAATTAAGTTCCGCAACCGACTCGGTCGCCGCAGGCCCCGTCATTACCGCTGTGACTGTGTAACACGACAAAATAATAAGAGAATTTAAAAAAAAAAAAGGGGTAAACGTTTGTACAGGCAACATCAAAAGACAAAGACATATATACAGTCATGGCCAAAAGTTTTGAGAATGACACAAAATTCATTTTGTCAGAATTTTTAGGTTTTTGTTTGTCCACCCGTCTCTTGATGATTGACCACAAGTTCTCAATGGGATTAAGATCTGGGGAGTTTCCAGGCCATGGACCCAAAATCTCTATGTTTTGTTCCCTGAGCCATTTAGTTTTCACCTTTGCTTTATGGCAAGGTGCTCCATCATGCTGGAAAAGGCATTGTTGATCGCCAAACTGCTCTTGGAGGGTTGGGAGAAGTTGCTCTTGGAGGACATTCTGGTACCATTCTTTATTCATGGCTGTGTTTTTAGGCAAGACTGTTAGGGAGCCGATTC
Source organism: Oophaga sylvatica (assembly GCA_033576555.1). NCBI lineage: Eukaryota > Metazoa > Chordata > Amphibia > Anura > Dendrobatidae > Oophaga > Oophaga sylvatica. The sequence goes on along the minus strand of JARQOD010000003.1, from coordinate 396,269,803 downwards.
CCTTGGCTGAGAAGCAACCCCACACATGAATGGTTTCAGGATGCTTAACAGTTGGCATGAGACAAGACTGGTGGTAGCGCTCACCTTGTCTTCTTCGAATGAGGCGTTTTCCTGATGTCCCAAACAATCGAAAAGGGGATTCATCAGAGAAAATAACTTTACCCCAGTCCTCAGCAGTCCACTGCCTGTACCTTTTGCAGAATATCAGTCTGTCCATGATGTTTTTTCTGGAGAGAAGTGGCTTCTTTGCTGCCCTCCTTTAGACCAGGCCTTGCTTCAAGAGTCTCCGCCTCACAGTGCATGCAGATGCACTCACACCTGCCTGCTGCCATTCCTGAGCAAGCTCTGCACTGCTGGTAGCCCGATCCCACAGCTGAAACACTTTTAAGAGACGGTCCTGGCGCTTGCTGGTCTTTCTTGGGCGCCCTGGAGCCTTTTTGGCAACAATGGAACCTCTCTCCTTGAAGTTCTTGATGATGCGATAGATTGTTGACTGAGGTGCAATCTTTCTAGCTGCGATACTCTTCCCTGTTAGGCCATTTTTGTGCATTGCAATGATGACTGCACGTGTTTCTTTAGAGTTAACCATGGTTAACAGAAGAGAAACAATGATGCCAAGCACCAGCCTCCTTTTAAAGTGTCCAGTGGTGTCATTCTTAATCATGACAGATTGATCTCCAGCCATGTCCTCATCAACACCCACACCTGTGTTAATGGAGCAATCACTGAAAAGAGGTTAGCTGGTCCTTTTAAGGCAGGGCTGCAATGATGCTGAAATGTGTTTTGGGGGATAAAGTTCATTTTCTAGCCAAATATAGACTTTGCAAGTAATTGCTGTTAAGCTGATCACTCTTTATAACATTCTGGAGTATATGCAAATTGCCATTAGAAAAAGTGAAGCAGTAGACTTTGTAAAAATTAATATTTGTGTCATTCTCAAAACTTTTGGCCATGACTGTACATAAGGGAGGGAGGGTGGGACAACAGCTACCAGGGGTCAGCCGAGGAGAAAGAGGAAGCACTGACCCCTGGTGCCTGGATTTAACCCCCGTGGGTGTGGCTGTCCGCCCCTTCCTCTTCTCCCCATTGGTCATTCGGGGGTCCCAGTAGAGCGTCACCTGGGGGGGAATAGTGGGAGGGGGGGAACTCTGGCACCGTTATCTGACCCTCTAGCCAAGTCTATGGGGGGCTACGCAGTCAGATGCACGCTCCTTAGTCAGGGCCGTGCCTGCCAGACTGCGTAGACCCATTTTGGCGTAGGTGGTGCATTCCCCCCCTCCCGCTAGACCCCCCCAATAAAAACGAAAACAAGCCAGGGATGGGTTGAACAGTTTATTAATTAAATTACACCATGCGGGGAGGGGCAAATTAAGTTCCGCAACCGGCTCTGTCGCCGCAGGCCCCGTCTGTGATAGACATGCGAGTCGGCCAACGAGGGTTACGAACCCTTGCCCCTCCCAGCATTACCGCCATGGAGGATCCTGTGTATGACCTACACAGGACTCCGACCCCCACCCATCAGCCTCAGGGCCTGTTCATACCCCATCCTGCAAGCCCGACAAAAATATATCAAGGCCAACGTCTGTAAGATGTACTCTATCCGGCCTCAAGAGTCCTGAGCAGTCTCCTTCCAATTGGTAATGTCGTACCACTCCACCAGTCATGTGCTGAAAACACATCACTACAGTCTGCTCCACCAGTCGTGTGCTGAGAACACATCACTACAATCTGCTCCACCAGCCGTGTGCTGAGAACACTGTTATGATTTGGTAGCTGAGGAGTGCAGGTAAAAAAAAGGCAATACACCAGAGCAGTTGGAAACTATGAGATTGCAGTACCCTGACTAACCACCACAACTAGAGGCAGCCGTGGAGCGTTCCTACGTTGGTCCTAGACGCCTCGTCACAGCCTGAGAAACTAACTACACCTAAAGATAGATATAGGAAAGCTATCTGCCCCGGAGCAGAACCCCAAAGACAATAGAAAGCCCCCAAACATGTAATGGCGGTTAGACAAGATGAAATACTGACACAGAAAGAAAATAGTATGAGCAAACGCTGGGGCCCAAACTAACTAAATAGAAAAGGATAGGAAGGGTACTTACTGCAATCCCAGAAAACCCTGAAAAGCACCAACACCACTAATTTCAAAAACACCTGAGATCACACGATCTCTACCACCTAAATTAGTTCTCTGGTGTAACAAAATCAAAACAGCAGCCACTGAAAAAACTGGAAAAAGCAAAAGTACATACATAAGTGGCTGAACTAAACTGAGAGGGCAAAAGCCCCCGGAGGGGACCCTGAAGGCCCCCACAGAAGTGCAGGACAAAAATGCAAAAATATAGCACAAAAACAAAAAGAAGAAAATGTCTTATCTGTTAGCAGGAGATGCAGACACGACACAGCAGGCTACAAGGGAAACAGGAATGAAGGATTCAGACCAGAACAATTGATCACCGGCAACCCTGATGGGAAGGTGACTCCCTTATATAAGACCAGTCAGTAACACCTGATTCCCAGTCCTCACAATCTTCACTGGACAGACCAGCACCGCTTGTAACCACCAGAGGAAGCCTCTGCTCAGAACTCATCTCAAACCCATTCACAACAGAACACATCACTACAGTCTGCTCCACCAGTCGTGCGCTGAGAACACATCACTACAATCTGCTCCACCAGTCATGCGCTGAGAACACATCACTACAGTCCACTCCACCAGTCGTGCTCTGAGAACAGAGCACTACAGTCCGCTCCACCAGTTGTTTCCAGTACTGATGGAGCCACCAGTGACGCCGACCATTCCTGGAGGCTTGCACACAGATGAGACTTGTATAGGGCCCTGGTCACACAGCGCGGTGCACAGTGTCTGGCTTACAGCCATTAGTGACGCAGGCACATTACATGACATATCCGTGTGCATTTGTAATACCAGGCAGCCGCTCCTCCATGATTGGTCGACATTACTGGTGTTTTCTTCAGTGTTTTGCACCTGTGCTGCCTTCACCTTTATCATGGGGCTGCTGCATCCTGACGTGCATTACTATTGTGTCTTGTTGGTTAATAAAATTGTGTCTTGTCAGCTTTTTTGTGATGTTCTTTGAATTTCTTTTCCTTTTCAATGAAATGTGAAATGAATGTGCTATGTGCACATGTTGCGGGTTTTGAAGCGTTTCCGCAGCGTTTTTTGATGCGCAGAATTGCATCAAATCCAGTGTAGTGCACAACCAATGTTAGTCAATGGGAAATTAAGAATTGTGCACATGCTGCGTAAAAATCTGCACTGAATCGCAGCATTTTATTTTCCGCAGCATGTCAATTCTTTTTGTGGATCTGCAGCGTTTCTGCACCCATTGACTTCCACTTAGTCAGGCAAATCCGGAGCAAAACCGCAGATGTAAAAAGATTTGCGGATTTGATGTGGGTGCGAGAAACGCAGATCGGGGAGGAGGAAGAGAGTGTGGGCGGAGACTATGTGCGTGTCTGTCTGCGGGGGTCTGCGTGTATGAGTGTGTGCATGTCTGTGTGTGTCCCTGTGTGTGTGCGGGTCTGTGTGATGGGACTACTGCTTCCTTCCGGCTATGAGTGCTGTCACATATGACAGTGACCGCATTGCCAATGATGGGGCAGAAGCCACAGAAGGCAGAATAAAGGATATGTAAAAACCACCAACCTGTGAAGCGCTGTCTGTACTCTGTGATGGTGGGGCAGTAGTCCCATCACACGATGCATGTGTTCAATCTATTCTATTATTTCTAATCACTGTTTTTCGGTGATTACTTTGTATCTCCTTTAGTACTGCACTCACACACACAAATGATACACCATTTGAAAGGTAAACTTGTCCCTTGAGCAACAAAATGGTCGAACAAACCACACATCCACGATTCGATCACAAAATACAGTTCAAACATTCATTTTCATAAACCTGCAGTAAGGAAAAATGACCTGCAGGTGGCAGCACACTACCCCAAAGCACACTACCACAAAGCTGCTTACAGACCTCACAAACAAATCCAAACATTTGCCTTGGGGTCTTTCCAGCTTGCCCTGCCGATTTCAGGCACTTTGGAGTATTGCACACTTCACTGCAGGTGAGTCACATATGCAAACACATTTGTATACATGCACTGCTTTTTCGGTGATTACTTCGCCCCAGACACACAAATGGTGAGTCACATATGCAAACACATTTGTAAACATGCACTGCTTTTTTACTGATTACTTTGCCCCCACACACACAAATGATACACCATTAGAAAGGTAAACTTGCTCCCTTCAGCAAGAAAAAAGCCAAACAAACCACAAATCCACAATTATATCACTAAAGACAGTTTAAACATTTTCATAAACCTGCAGAAAGAAACAATGACCTGCAAGTGGCACCTCAACCGGAAGACATTTTTTGGCCTCAACTTATCAAACCAATTTATTGTATTACCAAGCTACATATAAAATACCTATAGCACAAACCACTTATTAATGATAAAATAGGGGAAATGAAGCGATCCATAATAACATTCAAATTTTATTTAACCCCTTCACCCCCAAGGGTGGTTTGCACGTTAATGACCGGGACAATTTTTACAATTCTGACCACTGTCTCTTTATGAGGTTATAACTCCGGAACGCTTCAACGGATCTTCGCGATTCTGAGATTGTTTTCTCGTGACATATTGTACTTCACGTTAGTGGTAAAATTTCTTCCATATAACTTGCGTTTATTTTTGAAAAAAACGCAAATATGGCAAAAATTTTGAAAATTTAGCAATTTTCAAACTTTGAATTTTTATTCCCTTAAAACAGAGAAATATGTCACACAAAATAGTTAAGAAATAACATTTCCCACATGTCTACTTTACATCAGCACAATTTTGGAATCAAAATTTTTTTTTGTTAGGAAGTTATAAGGGTTAAAAGTTGACCAGCGATTTCTCATTTTTACAACAAAATTTACAAAGCCATTTTTTTTAGGGACCACCTCTCATTTGAAGTCACTTTGAGGGGTCTACATGACAGAAAATACCCAAAAGTGACACCATTCTAAAAACTGCACCCCTCAAGGTACTCAAAACCACATTCAATAAGTTTATTAACCCTTCAGGTGCTTCACAGGAACTAAAGCAACGTGGAAGGAAAAAATGAATATTTAACTTTTTAGCCACAAAAATGATCTTTTACAAACTTTTTTTTTATTTTCACAAGGGTAAAAGGAGAAAATGGACAGATAAGGTTGTTATGCAATTTCTCCTGAGTATGCCAATACCCCATATGTGGGGGAAAACCACTGTTTGGGTACACGGCAGAGCTCGTAAGGGAAGGAGCGCCGTTTGACTTTTTCAAACTAAAATTGGCTGGAGTTGAGATTGGACGCCATGTCGTGCTTGGAGAACCTCTGATGCGCCTAAACAGTGGAAACCCCCCACAAGTGACACCATTTTGGAAACTAGACCCCCTAAGGTACTTATCTAGATCTGTTGTGAGCACTTTGAACCCCCAAGTGTTTCACAAAAGTTTATAATGCCTGGGTGTGAAAAAAAAAAAAAAAATTTCCACAAAAATGATTTTTTAGTCCTAAATTTTTGAATTTTCCCAAGGAAATTGGACCCCAAAAGTTGTTGTCCAATTTGTCCTGAGTACGCTGATACCCCATATGTGGGGGTGGAAAACTGTTTGGGCGCACGGCAGGGCTTGGAAAGGAAGTAGTAACGTTTTGGAATGCAGACGTTGATGGGGGTCATGTTCCGTTTGCAGTGCCCCAGATGAGCCTAAACAGTGGAAATCCCCCACAAGTGACCCCATTTTGGAAACTAGACCCCCTAAGGAACTTATCTAGATCTTTGGTGAGCACTTTGAACCCCCAAGTGCTTCACACAAGTTTATAATGCCCGGGCATGAAAATAAAAAATCCTATTTTTTTTCCCACAAAAATTATCTTTTAGTCACTAATTTTTTATTTTACCAAGGGTATCAGGAGAAATTGGACCACATAAGTTGTTGTCCAATTTGTCCTGAGTATGCTGATACCCCATATGTGGGGGGGAACCACTGTTTGGGCGCACGGCAGAGCTCGGAAGGGAAGGAGCACCATTTGACTTTTTCCAACCAAAATTGGCTGGAATTGAGATTGGATGCCATGTTGCATTTGGAGAGCCCCTGATGTGCCTAAACAGTGGAAACCCCCCACAAATGACCCCATTTGGGAAACTAGACCCCCTAAGGAACTTATCTAGATCTTTGGTGAGCAATTTGAACCCTCAAGTGCTTCACACAAGTTTATAACGTAGAGCCGTAAAATTTAAAAATCATATTTTTTCCACAAAAATGATCTTTTCACCCGAATTTTTATTTTTCCAAGGGTAACAAGACTCCAAAAGTTATTGTGCAATTTGTCCTGAGTACACTGATACCCCATATGTGGGGGTATACCACTGTTTGGGTGCATGGCAGAGTTTGGAAGGGAAGGAGCGCCGTCTCACTTTTTCAACGCAGAATTGGCTGGACGCCATGTCGTGTTTGGAGAGCTCCTGATCTGCCTAAACAGTGGAAACCCCCCACAAATGACACCATTTTGGAAACTAGACCCCTCAAGGAACTTATCTAGATGTGTGGTGAGAACTTTGAACCCCCAGGTGTTTCACTAAAGTTTATAACGTACAGCCTTAAAATAAAAAATCCTTTTTTTTTTTTTACAAAAATGATTTTTTCGCCCCCAATATTTTATTTTCACAAGGGTAACAGAAGAAATTGGAACCCAAAAGTTGTTGTCCAATTTGTCCTGAGTACGCTGATACCCAATATGTAGGAGAAAACTACTGTATGGGTGCACGTCAGGGCTCGGAAGGGAAGTAGTGACGTTTTGGATTGCAGACTTTGATGGAATGGTCTGGGGGCGTCATGTCGCATTTGGAGAGCCCCTGATACGCCTAAACAGTGGAAACCCCCCACAAGTGACCCCATTTTGGAAAATAGACCCCACAAGGAACTTATCTAGATGTGTGGTGAGCACTTTGAACCCCGAAGTGCTTCACAGAAGTTTATAACGCACAGCCGTAAAAATAAAAAATCCTTTTTTTTTTTACAAAAATGATTTTTTCGCCCCCAATATTTTATTTTCACAAGGGTAACAGGAGAAATTGGACCCCAAAAGTTGTTGTCCAATTTGTCCTGAGTACGCTGATACCCAATATGTGGGAGAAAACTACTGTATGGGCGCATGTCAGGGCTCGGAAAGGGAAGTAGTGACGTTTTGGATTGCAGACTTTGATGGAATGGTCTGGGGGCGTCATGTCGCATTTGGAGAGCCCCTGATGCGCCTAAACAGTGGAAACCCCCCACAAGTGACCCCATTTTGGAAAATAGACCCCACTAGGAACTTACCTAGATGTGTGGTGAGCACTTTGAACCCCGAAGTGCTTCACAGAAGTTTATAACGCACAGCCGTAAAAATAAAAAATCCTTTTTTTTTTACAAAAATGATTTTTTCGCCCCCAATATTTTATTTTCACAAGGGTAACAGGAGAAATTGGACCCCAAAAGTTGTTGTCCAATTTGTCCTGAGTACGCTGATACCCAATATGTGGGAGAAAACTACTGTATGGCGCATGTCAGGGCTCGGAAAGGGAAGTAGTGACGTTTTGGATTGCAGACTTTGATGGAATGGTCTGGGGGCGTCATGTCGCATTTGGAGAGCCCCTGATGCGCCTAAACAGTGGAAATCCCCAACAAGTGACCCCATTTTGGAAAATAGACCCCACAAGGAACTTATTTAGATGTGTGGTGAGCGCTATGAAGCCCCAAGTGCTTCACAGAAGTTTATAATGTACAGCCGTAAAAACAAAAAAATCTTATTTTTTTTACAAAAATAATATTTTCGCCCCCAGTTTTTTATTTTCCCAAGGGTAACAGAAGAAATAGGACAAATTTCACAATAACTCTTGGGGTCCAGAGTACGCTGATACCCCATATGTGGGGATAAACTACTGTTTGGACGCATGGCAGAGCTCAGAAGTGAAGGAACACCGTTTGACTTTTTCAAAGCAGAATTGGCTGGAATGGAGATCAGACGCCATGTCACATTTGGAGAGCCCCTGATGTGCCTAAACAGCGGAAACCCCCCAATTCTAACTCCAACCCTAACCCCAACACACCCCTAACCCTAGTCCCAACCCTAATCCCAACCCTAACCCTAATCCAAACTCTAACCCTAATCCTAACTTTAGCGCCAACCCTAACCCTAACTTTAGCCAAAACCCTAACCCTAACCCTAATGGGAAAATGGAAATAAATACATTTTTTTTATTTTATTATTTTTCCCTAACTAAGGGGGTGATAAAGGGGGGTTTGATTTACTATTTATAGCGGTTTTTATGATTGGCAGCTGTCACGCTAAAAGACGCTTTTTATTGCAAAAAGTAGTTTTTTGCATCGCCACATTTTGAGAGCTATAATTTTTGCATATTTTGGCCCACAGAGTCATGTGAGGTCTTAATTTTTGCGGGACGAGGTGACGCTTTTATTGGTACCATTTTTGAGCACGTGACATTTTTTGATCGCTTTTTATTTCGATTTTTGGGAGGTTAGAATGAACAAAAATCAGCAATTCATGAATTTCTTTTGGGTGAGGCGTTTTTATTGTTCCGCGTGTGGTAAAATTGATAAAGCAGTTTTATTCTTCGGGTCAGTACGATTATGGCGATACCTCATTTATATCATTTTTTTATGTTTTCGCGCTTTTATAGAATAAAAACAATTTTATATAAAAAATAATTATTTTTGCATCACTTTATTCTGCGAGCTATAACTTTTTTATTTTTTTGCTGCTGATGCTGTGTGACGGCTCGTTTTTTGCGGGACAAGATGACGTTTTCAGCGGTACCATGTTTATTTATATCCGTCTTTTTGATCGCGTGTTATTCCACTTTTTGTTCAGCGGTATGATGATAAAGCACTGATTTTTTGCTTCGTTTTTATTTTTTATTTTTTAAGGGGTTCACAAAAGGGGTTAACTAGTGGGACATTTTTATAGGGGGGGTCGTTACGGACGCGGCGATACCATATATGTGTACTTTTATTGTTTTATTTTTTTTATTTACAATAAGTAATGAATTTATTGGGGAATATTTTTTTTTTTTTTTTTTTTTTTTTTGGATTTTTTTTTACACATGTTTATTTTTACTTTTTTTACTTTTTTACTTTGTCCCAGGGTGGGACATCACTGTATTTCATCAGATCGCTGGTGTGACAGTGTGCACAGCACTCTGTCACACCAGCGATCGCTCAGGCAGTGCAGCAGGCTTCTCAGTGCCTGCTCTCGGCAGGCACTGAGGAAGCCGCCTCCCTCCAGGACCCCAGCGCCATCTTGGATCCGGGTCCTGGGAGGGAGGAAGCCCTCAGAGCAGCGCGATCACATCGCGCTGGTCTGAGGGTCTCAGGGGGGCGCGCAGGGAGCCCCCACACTGCGCGATCCTCCCCTGTGCCCCCAGTACACCGCGATCATGTTTGATCGCGGTGTGCAAGGGGTTAATGTGCCGGGAGCGGTCCGTGACCGCTCCTGACACACAGTCACGGGTGTCAGCTGTGATAATCAGCTGACACCCGGCGGCGATTAGCTGCGCTCCCTCGGGGAGCGCAGCTAATCGCCTATGACGTACTATCCCGTCCATGGTCAGAATGGCACGGGTTTTATGGACGGGATAGTACGTCTAATGTCAGAGAGGGGTTAAATATATTAATAAAAACAAAAAAATACAAAATTAAAAAAGCATGATGTCTCGCATAAAGATATAGAAATAAATGTTAGCACAACCAAACATGGAGGTGCCACACAGTAGATTCCCAAACCTTATAGCTAAGTATGAAATACGGGGCACACAAGGATTTTTGGTGCAAAAATCAAAATTTAATACATACAGTAGCCACTTGTTACAAACGTTTCGGTCGTGATAGACCTTCATCAGTGTACTAGGGTTAATTTTTAGATGCTAGTGTGAGTAGAACACAAACAGTAGCCAAAGATCAGCTAAAGAGTGTAGCCCAGAGCATAGGTGGTCAGTGACCTGCAATCAGGTATGCTGTGACCCAGACTAGGTATGTGCTGAGTATCCTATGTCATGGTATCCACCGCAAGACAGAGAGGTGTCTTCTTCCTGGGGGCGTGAACCAGTGGCGAAACGCGCGTCGGGGTGAAAGGACGTGATTACCAGCTCATAAAAAACAAGGTGAATCTGTTCCCATCACAGCGTTTATCAGGCATAATATGCTATAGATTAGAGCACTGTTTACAATATGGGTCTTTTTATCCTTTGAACCAATGGTCCTTACATAGTACAGGCATAGGCATTTCTCTTAGCACTGTCCCTTATATATTATAGGTACGAGTATTGGTTTATGCACTGATATTTTATATTGTAGGTATATTGTATGCTATATATGCCATTCACCTTTGTTGGCTCATTATGAACATGGACGGCATACAGTACAGACCAAAAGTTTGGACACACCTTCTCATTCAAAGATTTTTCTGTATTTTCATGACTATGAAAATTGTAGAATCACACTGAAGGCATCAAAACTATGAATTAACACATGTGGAATAATACATTACACTTTACAAAAAAGTGTGAAACAACTGAAAATATGTCTTATATTCTAGGTTCTTCAAAGTAGCCACCTTTTGCTTTGATTACTGCTTTGCACGCAGAAAAGGTGAACGGCTGGACTCTACATGCCTAGTTCCCACCGTGAAGCATGGAGGAAGTGGTGTGATGGTGTGGGGGTGCTTTGCTGGTGACACTGTTGGGGATTTATTCAAAATTGAAGCGGTGAGCGGTCCAACTCACCCCAAACCATCTCGATTGGGTTCAGGTCTGGTGACTGTGGAGGCCAGGTAATCTGGCGTAGCACCCCAGCACTCTCCTTCTTGGTCAAATAGCCCTTACACAGCCTGGAGGTGTGTTTGGGGTCATTGTCCTGTTGAAAAATAAATGATGGTCCAACTAAACGCAAACCGGATGGAATAGCATGCTGCTGCAAGATGCTGTAGTAGGCATTCTGGTTCACTATGCCTTCAATTTTGAATAAATCCCCAACAGTGTCACCAGCAAAGCACCCCCACATCATCACACCACCTCCTCCATGCTTCACGGTGGGAACCAGGCATGTAGAGTCCATCCGTTCACCTATTCTGCGTGCAAAGCAGTAATCAAAGCAAAAGGTGGCTACTTTGAAGAACCTAGAATATAAGACATATTTTCAGTTGTTTCACATTTTTTTATAAAGTGTAATGTATAATTCCACATGTGTTAATTCATAGTTTTGATGCCTTCAGTGTGACTCTACAATTTTCATAGTCATGAAAATACAGAAAAATCTTTGAATGAGAAGGTGTGTCCAAACTTTTGGTCTGTACTGTATATATGAATATTGTTTTTTTAATTTAATTTTAATTTTTCTTGGATTATTACTATAATATTGTGATTCAAATTTATTATGGTCACATTTTATCTACCTTTTGGTGGACTAATAATAATGGAATAACTAAGTAAAATTATATATTGCTTCCATGTTGCTGTTTACTACAAAGTGAGCTAGCACGTTTCTTTATGTGAGACATCCTGCTTTTTTAATTTTGTATTTTTTTGTTTTTATTAATATACTTAAAATTTGAATTTTATTATGGATCGCTTCGTTTTCCCTATTTTTCATTAATAAGGGGTTTGTGCTATACTTTGAGGTGAAGTGCCATTCTTTAAGTTTTTGGACTCCATATTTATTGTTATACGTAAATACCTGTCTGTGTTTATCATCTCATGAAATACATTTACATTTAACCAGCTTGCTTTTTCTGAAATTGCCTGCTCCCCCGACGACCAATGTGCGAAAATTTTGCACGGGCCACGACGATCTCCCATGTAGAACACTAACATTGGGCGATGTCAGTGTTGTACAGGGCCTCCGCGATGCACTGACAGGCGGGGGTAATCCTCTGCAATGTATATCCCTCCGCCACCGGGAGAGAGGTCAGCTGAGTTCATTCTCTCACCGACAACGATGTGTGAGAAAACTCTCACACAGCATTGCCGTAAAGTGAGAGCCCGAACTCAGGTGACCTCTTCAGTGATGCACTGCAGGAGCCATTATCTCCTGTCAATGCATCGCTTTAGGCCCTGTAGAGCAGTTATATCACCCGATGTCACTGTTCTACAGGGGAGATCATTGTGGGACACTCGTTATTAAATGGATTACGTCGTGTAATGCCACGCTTACTGCATGTGTTGGGAGACACTTGCTTGGCACGGGATTAATGTAGACAGGCACGGTTTTGCACATAAAACAGTCTATGCAGTTTATTGTGCCATCATAAACCACTGTGGGATATGTTATACATCACGTAGTCCATAGAACTTTATCAGATATGGCCTTACTTTGCAGTCCCTAAACACGCCAAACCTCTCTGTCGAGTGACTGTGGGCGACCGCACGCCAAGCAGTTCATTAACGTTCATAGAACCTAACAAGCACCAACAGTCTGTGGAGGTACCTCACAGGAGCTCCTGCTCCAGACTCCGACTCCTTTTCAGTTCTCTCTCCTGGGGAAGCTGCCTTGTTGCGATCACCGTCCTTGTGACCAGGGCACTCCTGACAGTCCAGACCCTCAGAAGGTCGGTAGCTCCCCCAACGCAGGCTGTTACAGACTCTGCTCACACATGGCCTCACAGGGTGCTATTCAGGGATCTGATCCTACTCCCAACACACCGGTCTCACCGGGTGCTATTCAGGGATCTGATCCTACTCCCAGGACCTCCCAACACAGCGACTTCCAGGTCCAGGGCCTCACCATGTGCTCTTCAGGAAGGTAACACACCGGCGGCTGATGTTCATAGCCTGGGAAGCTCCATGGGTATTATTATGCTTCCCAGGCTATAAACATCAGCCCCCAGTCGCTGGCTTTCCCTCTCTGGCGCAGAAAATTGCGCGGGAGCCCACGCCATTTTTTCTTCCATTTTTTTAAATTAAATATACTGCATTTAAGGCCGGGGTCACACTTGTGAGAAACTCGCGCGAGTCTCGCACCTCAATACCTGGCACTGCCGCCGACACTCGGACCTCAGCCACACACTCCGGTTCGAGTGCCGGCGGCAGTACAGAGTATTGAGGTGCGAGACTTTTGCGAGTTTCTCACAAGTGTGACCCCGGCCTAACGCAGGTTTTGTGTGTGTGTGTCTTTAACTCTTTATGTACCATTTTATTATGTTTATTACTAAATATCAGGCTTGGTATTTATTTATTGATCTATCTACCTATAGATAGATAGATCGATGGTTAGATCTTTAGATATATCTATCCATCTATCGATATGTCTATCCATCTATCGATTTATCTATCCATCCATCTATCGATTCATCTATCTATCCATCTATCTATCTATCGATATATCTATCCATCTATCAATATAGCTATCTATCGATATATCTATCTTTCCATCGATATATCTATCTCGCCATCTATCTCAATATATCTATCCATCTATCGATATATCTATCTATTCATCTATCTATCTATCTATTGATATATCTATCTATCCATGTATCTATCTATCGATATATCTATCTATCCATCTATCGATATACAGTGCCTTGCAAAAGTATTCGGCCCCCTGGAACTTTTCAACCTTTTCCCACATATCATGCTTCAAACATAAAGATACCAAATTAAAATTTTTGGTAAAGAATTAACAACAAGTGGGACACAATTATGAAGTTGAACGAAATTTATTGGTTATTTTAAATTTTTGTGGAAATACAAAACCTGAAAAGTGGGGCATGCAATATTATTTGGCACCTTTAACTTAACCCCTTTAACCCCAAGGGTGGTTTGCACGTTAATGACCGGGCCAATTTTTATAATTCTGACCACTGTCTCTTTATGAGGTTATAACTCTGGAACGCTTCAAGGGATCTTCGCGATTCTGAGATTGCTTTCTCGTGACATATTGTACTTCACGTTAGTGGTAAAATTTCTTTGATATAACTTGCGTTTATTTTTGAAAAAAACGCAAATATTGTGAAAATTTTGAAAATTTTGCAATTTTCAAACTTTGAACTTTTATTCCCTTAAAACGGACAAATATGTCACAAAAAATAGTTAATAAATAACATTTCCCACATGTCTACTTTACATCAGCACAATTTTGGAACCAAAATTTTTTTTTGTTAGGAAATTATAAGGGTTAAAAGTTGACCAGTGATTTCTCATTTTTACAACAAAATTTACAAAGACATTTTTTTTAGGGACCACCTCACATTTGAAGTCACTTTAAGGGGTCTATATGGCAGAAAATACCCCAAAGTGACATTGTTAAAAATGCACCCCTCAAGGTACTCAAAACCAAATTCAAGAAGTTTATTAACCCTCCAGGTGCTTCACAGGAGCTGAAGCAACGTGGAAGGAAAAAATGAACATTTAACTTTTTAGCCACAAAAATGATCTTTTGCAAACATTTTTTTTTATTTTCACAAAGGTAAAAGGAGAAAATGGACAGGTAAAGTTGTTGTGCAATTTCTCCTAAGTACGCCAATAACCCATATGTGGGGAAAACCACTGTTTGGGCGCACGGCAGAGCTCGTAAGTGAAAGAGCGCCGTTTTACTTTTTCAAACCAAAATTGGCTGGAATTGAGATTGGACGCCATGTCGCGTTTGGAGAGCCCCTGATGTGCCTAAACAGTGGAAACCCCCCACAATTGACACCATTTTGGAAACTATACCCCCTATGGAACTTATCTAGATCTGTTTTGAGCACTTTGAACCCCCAAGTGTTTCACAAAAGTTTATAATGCCTGGGTGGGAAAAAAAAAAAACAATTTTCCACAAAAATGATTTTTTAGTCCCCAATTTTTGATTTTTCCCAAGAAAATTGGACCCCAAAAGTTGCCCAATTTGTCCTTAGTACGCTGATACCCCATATGTGGGGGGGGGAACTGTTTGGGCTCATGGCAGGGCTTGGAAAGGAAGTAATAACGTTTTGGAATGCAGACGTTGATGGGTGTCATATTCCGTTTGCAGAGCCCCAGATGTGCCTAAACAGTGGAAACCCCCCACAAGTGACCCCATTTTGGAAACTAGATCCCCTAACGAACTTATCTAGATCTGTGGTCAGCACTTTGAACCCCATAGTGCTTCACACAAGTTTATAATGCCCGGGCATGAAAATAAAAAATCCAATTTTTTTCCCACAAAAATTATCTTTTAGTCACCAATTTTTTATTTTCCCAAGGGTAAGGCTATGTGCACACGTTGCGGATTCTTAGCGTTTTTGCCGCGAAAACGCTTACCCAATGCAACTCATATTCTATGGGATTCCGCAATGCTGTGCACATGCTGCGTGTTTTTCCGCGGCGGAATCGCATCGTGGAAAAATACGCAGCATGCTCATTCTTTTTGCGGAATCACGGCGATTCCATCGCCATAGGAATGCATTGAACCGCTTACTTTCCGCATGTGGCTATGCCCACCATGCGCAAAGTAAGCGGTTCATGTGCGGATGGTACCCAGGGTCTGGAGAAAAGGAGACTCTCCTCCAGACCCTGGGTACCATATCCCTGTTAAAATAATAATTAAAATAAAAAATTGTGATATTCTCACCTTGGGTGTGCGGCAGAGCTCGTAAGGGAAGGAGCGCCGTTTGACTTGGTTGGAATTGAGGTTGACGCCATGTTGCATTTGGAGAGCCCCTGATGTGCCTAAACGGTGGAAACCAACCACAAGTGACTCCATTTTGGAAACTAGACCCCCTAAGGAACTTATCTAGATCTGTGGTGAGCAATTTGAAACCCCAAGTGCTTCACACAAGTTTATAACGTAGAGCCGTAAAATTAAAAAATCATATTTTTTCCACAAAAATGATCTTTTCACCCCAATTTTTATTTTCCCAAGGGTAACAAAACCCCAAAAGTTATTGTGCAATTTGTCTTGAGTATGCTGATACCCCATATGTGGGGGTAAACCACTGTTTGGGTGCATGGCAGAGCTCGGAAGGGAAGGAGCGCCGTTTGACTTTTTCAACGCAGAATTGGCTGGACGCCATGTCGTGTTTGGAGAGCCCCTGATGTGCCTAAACAGTGGAAACCCCCACTATGACACCATTTTAGAAATTAGACCCCTCAAGGAACTTGTCTAGATGTGTGGTGAGAACTTTAAACCCCCAGGTGTTTCACTAAAGTTTATAACGCCCTAGCATGAAAATAAAAAAATCATATTTTTTCCCACAAACATGATCTTTTAGTCCTCAACTTTTTATTTTCCCAAGGGTAACAGGAGAAATTGGACACCAAAATTGTTGTCCATATTGTCCTGAGTACAGTGATACCCCATATGTGGGAGAAAACTACTGTATGGGCACACGTCAGGGCTCGGAAGGGAAGTAGTGACGTTTTGGATTGCAGACTTTGATGGAATGGTCTGCGGGCGTCATGTCGCATTTGGGGAGCCCCTGATGTGCCTAAACAGTGGAAACCCCCCACAAGAGACCCCATTTTGGAAAATAGACCTCCCAAGGAACTTATCTAGATGTGTGGTGAGCACTATGAACCCTAAGTGCTTCACAGAAGTTTATAATGAACAGCCGTAAAAACAAAAAAATCATTTTTTTTTTACAAAAATGATTTTTTCGCCCCCAATATTTTATTTTCACAAGGGTAACAGGAGAAATTGGACCCCAAAAGTTGTTTTCCAATTTGTCCAGAGTACGCTGATACCCTATATGTGGGAGAAAACTACTGTATGGGCACACGTCGGGGTTCAGAAGGGAGGTAGTGACGTTTTGGATTGCAGACTTTGATGGAATGGTATGCGGGTGTCATGTCGCGCTTGGACAGCCCCTAATGTGCCTAAACATTGGAAACCCCCCACAAGTGACCCCATTTTGGAAACTAGACCACACAAGGAACTTATGTAGATGTGTGGGGAGAAGTTTGAACCCCCAAGTTCTTCACAGAAGTTTATAACGTAGAGCCATAAAAATAAAAAATCATAATTTTTTTCCACAAAAATGATATTTTTGCCCCCAATTTTTTATTTTCCAAAGGGTATCAGAAGAAATTAGAGCCCAAGAGTTATTGTTCAATTTGTCCTGAGTACTCTGATACCCCATATGTGGGGGTAAACTACTGTTTGTGCGCATGGCAAAGCTCGGAAGGGAAGGAGCGCCATTTGACTTTTTCAACGCAGAATTGGCTGGAATTGAGATCAGACACCATGTCACATTTGGAGAGCCCCTGATGTGCCTAAACAGAGGAAACCCCCCCAATTCTAACTCCAACACTAACCCCAACACACCTGTAACCCTAGTCCCAACCCTACCCATAACCCTAATGAGAAACCTAACCCTAACACACCCCTAACCCTAATCCCAACCCTAACCCTAAAGGCACTGTCACACTTAGCGATCGCACCAGTGATCACGACAACGACACAACCTGGCAAGATCGCTAGTGCAATCGCTATGTGATCGCTAGTTAGATTCCAAACACAACTCATCAGCGATCTGTGATTCCAAACACATCTCATCAGCGATCTGTATAACGACCTCTCCGGTCGTTGGGAAAACCTAGTCCCACCTGCGACGCTGGTGAAGTCGTTCATAAAGGGTGTCACACTCAGCGATTCAGGCTCACCAGCGGGACACCAACGACCAAAAAACGGCTCAGAACGTTCATAAGCGATCAGCGACATCTCAGCAGGGGCCACATCGCTGCTACATGTCACACACAGCTGCGTCGCTAACGAGATCGCTACTGCGTCATAAAATCGGTGACTCAGTAGCGATCTCGCTTAGTGTGACAGTACCTTAATTCTAACTTTAGCCCCAACCCTAACCCTAACTTTAGCCCGAACCCTAACCCTAATGGGAAAATGGAAATAAATACATTTTTTAAATTTTATTATTTTTCCCTAACTAAGGGGTGATAAAGGGGGTTTGATTTACTATTTATAGCGGGTTTTTATGTTTGGCAGCTGTCACACGCTAAAAGACGCTTTTTATTGCAAAAAATAGGTTTTGCATCACCACATTTTGAGAGCTATAATTTTTACATATTTTGGCCCACAGAGTCATGTGAGGTCTTATTTTTTGCGGGACGAGTTGACGTTTTTATTGGTACCATTTTTGGGCCTGTGACTAGTGTTGAGCGATACGATACTGCAAATATCGGGTATCGGCCGATATTAGCTGTATCGGGCTTTCGATTCCGAGTACCGATATTTTCGTCATATCGGATACCGGAATCGGGATTGTCACTGTCTGTGTCCGTCGGTCGGGTCTGTCACTGTCAGTGTCCGTCGGTCGGGTCTGTCAGGAATCAGCGGCACTTACCTGGCAGAAGATCTCCGGCTGTCACGGCCTGGACTGCTTCATGGCCGCCATCCTCTTCTCCCCGGCGGTCACATGCAGTTTCTCGCGATAACTGCAGTGACTGTTGGTTAATCCCGTCCGTAAAGCAGTCAGTCCGATGACGTCACCGCCGGGGAAGCAGGTAATCAGCTGTGCTGCGTCGCGATGACAGGCTCTGCCTGTCATTGCGATGTAGCAGAGCTGGATCGTCGTGGGACAGTCGTTACTATGGACTGCGTCGGACAGGTGGTATACTGTTGGTTTTTTTTTTTTCTTTTTTTACAGGAGATCGATGGCGTCGCAGGAATGAGAGAGTAATAAAAAAAATGAAAACTGTGTTGTCTCTTTTATTTCAATTAAAATACTTTTTTCTTGCTTTGTCTTTTTTTTATGCATTTAATAACTTTGGGATTAATAATGGATCGGTGTCTTATTGACGCCTCTCCATTATTAACCGGGCTTATTGTCACCGTGCAATCAACGGTGACATTAACCCCTTATTACCCCACTTGCCACCGCTACAGGGCAGTGGGAAGAGCCGGGTAAAGTGCCACAATTGGCACATCTTTTGATGCGCCAAATGTGGGGCTGCTGTAGCCTGGTATTATCAGGCTGTTGAGGGCCAAAATCCATGGGCCTTGACAGTCTTTTAATTCCAGGCCGCAGCAGTCTGCATTTTACTTGGCTGGTTAACAAAAATAGGGGGACCCCTACGCCGTTTTTTTTTTCGAGGGGATCCCCTATTTTTGTTAACCAGCCAAGCTAAGCAGACTGCTGTGGCCTGGTATTATCAGGCTTGCAAGGTCCATGGATATTGGATCCTTACCAGCCTGAAAAACCAGGCCTCAGCGGTCTGCTTCATCTGGCCGGTTAACAAAAATAGGGGGGACCCCACGCCATTTTTTATTCGAAGGGAACCCCTATTTTTGTTAATCAGTTCCCTCTGACGTCACTGATTGTGTCCCTGGCTGACCTGAAGTGAAAGTGGAAAGCAATCAATTAAGCTTTCCACTTCCTCTCCTGTCAGCCAGGAGAGGAACTTATTCATTTGGGGGTTTACTGTGAGGCTGCAGCATTAGCTGCGGTCCCTGCAGTAAACATTAACCCTTTCTGAAGGATTACACCGTGGGACCTGACTGTGCATGGGATAGGTAAGAATAATTTTGCTTTTTTATTTTATTTTTATTACAGGAAATGGTTTTTGCAGTCAAATAAAAGATGGTCAAAAACATGTGTCTTTATTTCATTAAAATGATTTTTAATTAAAGTGTGTGTGTTTTATTTTTATTTCATGCAATAGGATTAATAATTGATAGTTGTCTAATTGACAGCTCTCAATTATTAACCTGGCTTAAGGTCACCTTTCAATTGCAATGTGGCTTTAACCCATATTAACCCATTCGCCACCGCTACAGGGCAATGGGAATAGACGGGCAAAGTGCCAGAAAGGGCGAATCTAATTATAGATTTGTCTTTTCTGGGGTGTCTGGGGGCAGATGTTAGTAGCCAGGGGGGGCCAAAAATAATGGTCCCTCTCTGGGCTATTATTATCTGCCCCCATTCGCTGGCTTTGTCTGTCTGGTTGCGAAAATAGGGGGGAGCCCACGCATTTTTTTTAAACAATTTTACACCATATATATATATATATATATATATATATATATATATATATATATACATATGTCATTGAGTTTGTGACACATATTTTATATTTATAGTTCATACACTTCTACATAGTATAATAGCCGCTAATTCAATTGCAGGCTTTTGTGAAAATGCAGAACCCGACATGAAATGACACTTGGTGTACATAGGGTTAACCATGTCTTTTCATGTCCTTTGCTATCTGATTTGCATAAACAATTACATCAGTCTATGTGTGCAAAATTTCACACCTGTAGGGGTTAATTAAAGGTGTAAATTCGTAGCAAAAAAGTCTGTTTTTTTTACAACGAATCTACACCTTTAATTAACCCCTACAGGTGTGAAATTTTGCACACATAGACTGATGTAATTGTTTGTGCAAATCAGATAGCAAAGGACATGAAAAGACATGGTTAACCCTATGTACACCAAGTGTCATTTCATGTCAGGTGCTTCTGTCTTTTCACAGAAGCCGGCTTTACCCGGCAATTGAATCAGAGGATATTTTACTATGTAGAAGTGTATAAACTATACATATATGTATATATATATGTCACAATGACATGTATATATATATATATATGTATTCTATGTGTGTATATTTAGTGTTTACAAGGAAATAAAGGTTTTTTTTAGTTGCGATATTTTGTTCCCATAGACTTACATGGGACTTCCGGTATCGGAATCGGATATCGCCGATATTTAGTGATATCGGCGATACCATTCCGATCCGATATTTTTAGATATCGAGCAGTATCGCTCAACACTACCTGTGACATATTTTGATCGCTTTTTAGTACGATTTTTGGGAGGTTAGAATGAACAAAAATCAGCAATTCATAAATTTCTTTTGGGGGGCGTTTATACCGTTCCGCGTGTTGTAAAATTGATAAAGCGGTTTTATTCTTCGGGTTAGTACGATTACAGCGATTCCTCATTTATATCATTTTTTTATGTTTTGGCGCTTTTGTACAATAAAAACTATTTTATATAAAAAATAATTATTTTTGCATCGCTTTATTCTGCGAGCTATAACTTTTTTAGTTTTTTGCTGATGATGCTGTATGGTGGCTTGTTTTTTGCGGGACAAAATGACATTTTCAGCAGTACCATGTTGATTTATATGCGTCTTTTTGATCGCGTGTTATTCCACTTTTTATTCGGCGGTATGATGATAAAGCATTGCTTTTTAGTTTTTTTTTTTTTGTTTAAGTGCTCACTAAAGGGGTTAACTAGTGGGACAGGTTTATAGGGCGGGACATTACGGACACGGCCATACCAAATATGTGTACTTTTATTGTTTTTTTTTTTAATTTACATGAAGAAATGGATTTATTGGGGAATATTTTTTTAAAATTTATTTAGGATTTTTTTTTTTACACATGTTATTTTTATTTTTATTACTTTTTTACTTTGTCCCAGGGTGGGACATCACTGTATAGGGTCAGATCGCCGATCTTACACCGTGCACAGCACTGTGTGAGATCTGCGAGCTCACAGGCAGTTCTGCAGGCTTTCTCAGCGCCTGCTCTCAGCAGGCACTGAGGAAGCCGCCTCCCTGCAAGTCCCCGAAGGACCCCGCGGCCATCTTGGATATGGGGTCCTGCAGGGAGGAAGCCTTCAGAACAGCGTGATCATATCGCGCTTTTCTGAGGGTGTCAGGGAAGCACGCAGGGAGCCCCCTCCCTGCGCGATGCTTCCCTGTACCGCCGGAACACTGCGATCATGTTTGATCGCAGTGTGTAAGGGGTTAATATGCCGGGAGCAGTCCGTGACCACTCCTGGCACATTGTTCCGGGTGTCAGCTGTGATAATCAGCTGACACCCGGCCACGATCGGACGTACTATCCCGTCCATGGTCATATGGGCCCAGGTACCATGGACGGGATAGTACGTCCGATGGCAGAAAGGGGTTAATACTTTGTTGCGCCACCTTTTGCTGTGATTACAGCTGTAAGTCGCTTGGGGTATGTCTCTATCAGTTTTGTACAGCGGAGACTGAAATTCTTGCCCATTCTTCCTTGGCAAACAGCTCGAGCTCAGTGAGGTTGGATGGAGATCATTTGTGAACAGCAGTTTTCAGCTCTTTCCACAGATTCTCGATTGGATTCAGGTCTGGACTTTGACTTGGCCATTCTAACACCTGGATACGTTTATTTGTGAACCATTCCACTGTAGATTTTGCTTTATGTTTGGGATCATTGTCTTGTTGGAAGACAAATCTCCATCCCAATCTCAAGTCTTTTGCAGACTCCAACAGGTTTTCTTCAAGAATGGTCCTGTATTTGGCTCCATCCATCTTCTCATCAATTTTAACCATCTTCCCTGTCCCTGCTGAAGAAAAGCAGGTCCAAACCATGATGCTGCCACCACCATGTTTGACAGTGGGGATGGTGTGTTCAGGGTGATGAAAAAGTTGCCAAAAAGTTCGATTTTGGTTTCATCTGACCAGAGCACCTTCTTCCACATGTTTGGTGTGTCTCCCAGGTGGCTTGTTGCAAACTTTAAATGACACTTTTTATGGATATCTTTGAGAAATGGCTTTTTTCTTGCCACTCTTCCATAAAGGCCAGATTAGTGCAGTGTACGACTGATTGTTGGCCTATGGACAGACTGTCCCACCTCAGCTGTAGATCTCTGCAGTTCATCCAGAGTGATCATGGGCCTCTTGGTTGCATCTCTGATCAGTCTTCTCCTTGTTTGAGATGAAACTTTAGAGGGACGGCTGGGTCTTGGTAGATTGGCAGTGGTATGATACTCCTTCCATTTCAATATGATCGCTTGCACAGTGCTCCTTGGAATGTTTAAAGTTTTGGAATCATTTTGTATCCAAATCCAGCTTTAAACTTCTCCACAACAGTATCACGGACCTACCTGTTGTGCTCCTTGGTCTTCATGATGCTCTCTGTGCTTCAAACAGAACCCTGAGACTATCATACAGCAGGTGCATTTATACGGAGACTTGATTACACACAGGTGGATTATATTTATCATCATTAGTCATTTAGGAAAACATTGGATCATTCAGAGATCCACAATGAACTTCTGGAGTGAGTTTGCTGCACTGAAAGTAAAGGGGGCGAATAATATTGCACTCCCCACTTTTCAGTTTTTGTATTTCCACAAAAATTTTAAATAACCAATAAATTTCGTGCAACTTCACAATTGTGTCCCACTTGTTGATTCTTCACTAAAAATTTACATTTGGTATTTTTATGTTTGAAGCATGATATATGGGAAAAGGTTGAAAAGTTCCAGTGGGGCGAATACTTTCGCAAGGCACTGTATCTATCTATCTATCTATCTATCTATCTATCTATCCATCCATCTATTTATCTGTCTGTCTATCGATCTATATGTGTATCTATCTATTTATCTATCTATCGATATATCTATCTATCCATCTATCTATCAATATTTCCAGGCTCGGACTAGCCCATAGGGTAACAGGGGAATCCCCCGGTGGACCCCTGTGCAGATTTTGGGCTCCTTGTATGAGCAGTACTTGGCATAATTCACTTGTTTCACTCTGTACAGAAAAAAGCAGCATGTCATGAGTCATTAACCAAACTGCCCAGTTTATTATTATATAGAGATATAGGTAAATTTATGACTGAGGGCAGTGTAATATTTGTATTCAAGTGAAAAGTGGGCCCCCCCAAAGTCAGTGTTACTGGTGGGCCCTTGGCTCACCAGTCCGACACTGGATATATCTATCCATCTATCGATATATCTATCTATGTGTGTGTGTGTGTGTAAACATTATTCTTCAATGGAGTAAAATAAGAGGTTGGACAAAGAAATGACATCACAATTCTTTTTCTTTTTTGTTAAATAATAGATCTTTATTTAGCTGACAAAAATGCATACAAATCCGCATGAAAATCCGCATCAAAAACGCGCGTATTTTTACCTGCGTTTTATGCCAAGAGAGGAAGAATCTGCGCAGAAAATTCCGCAGGCAAATCCGCAACGTGTGCACATACCTTACAGTTTAGTCTTTGTGTCTTCAATGTGTGAACTAATGCCAAGAAGATTTATGCCAATGAGCCGCAGTTCAGAGAATGCCCACTAGATGGCGCCTGCTCCCAGCAATTAAGCACAAGTCACACTGTAGCATCAGGTACAGATAGAGCGTCATTCATAGCGCAGGGGACAGAGCGCGTCACCCATATCTCAGGGGGCGGAACGTTTCACTCGTAGCGCAGGAGGCAGAGAGCGTCACTCGTAGCGCAGGAGGCAGAGAGCGTCACTCGTAGCGCAGGAGGCAGAGAGCGTCACTCGTAGCTCAGGAGGGGAGAGCGTCACTCGTAGCGAAGGAGGTGAGAGGGCAGTCACTCGTAGCGAAGGGGTGGAGAGCTCACTCGTAGCGAAGGGGGTGGAGAGCCTCACTCGTAGCGCAGGGGGAGGAACGTGACCTTTGATAGATGACGCCTTGTGATCAGGAATTATACAATCAGCATGGGTCGTTTATTGACCTCCATCACTTTTAGACGGACAGACATGAAATCCTATTACTTCAGGGCAGTGTAGGAAACTTATTACTGCCGTCCTTTACTTTCTCCATGATGAGAGACTGGTATGAGGGTAGATTTACGTGTTGAGGTTGTGTCGGCGTCTTTCTCTCCAGCCTCTGCTTGAGAATTTTTCATCCTAATATTACACATCCATTATTGAAGCTTTTATATAATGGGAAAGGTTTACGTCCATTGCTCTCCTGTAGGTGATGCTCCGCTACAATCCACACCTGGCATTGACATCCCCCTGCCTTATGTCGGCCATCAGCCCTGTAGATGCAGTGATGGTGATCGTCCCTGTATATGGTGATAATAATACACATTATACAATACTTATATGTAGTATATCCATTATATACAAATACGGCATATATATACTGTACATTGTATCGATTGGGGATCCCAGGGCCAGGTGACATCTCTAAAAACTTCCCGACCCCCAGGATCATTCATGCATCTTTCCCCTGCTGTCTAATGGCTGCATCTGATACAGCACTCTCCTGAAATACTCTGTGCTGCAGGTGTGATCCATCATCTATATCCTTAGAGTCTGATTCCACTGATCGGCAGCAGCGGTATGGTGATGGGCGCCTGGAGCTCATATTTTATAATGTCAGAACTAATAAGCTACAGTCTTATGTCTGGTCCCCAGAGCAGCGGCGGCTGACATGTGTCCCGGCGAGGGAGGGGTTAACATGGAGCAATGTGTTTCCTTTATTTTCGGGGTCGCTTTGGCATCTGTTTTCGAATCATTTCCTGATGCCCAGCGATCCAATGTGGCAGATAAACCTACAAGCTGCGGTGAAGTGTTACCATCCGTCCGCTTATCATCATGGTGGTCGCCCCATCTGTTAGTAAGAAATACGAGCTGATGAAATCGCTCGCCCTGCACAGGAAGACAAAGCGGAGGGGAGACGTCTGCGTGTAACCCAGCTCCAGCAACTCGCCCTCAAAAACACAGTGCCGGGGGGCGAAGGCCGGGAAATGGGGCCAAGGCGGCAATGTGTCACCCGCTGCTCGGTGGAAGAGAAGATTTACAGCCGCTGTACAAGTGTCTGTTCCAGGAGTCACACGGTTACTGCACAGACAATAAAATAGGGAAATATAGTGTCCAGAAAGTATAAAAACACGTAAAGACGAGAGTATAACGCACAACACGGTATAAAGAGAGCATAACGGCGTGGAGTAAACGAGAGTAAAAATACACGGAGCGGTATAGACGAGAGTGTGACAGACGATGCAGTATAGACGAGAGTGTGACACACAACGGGTATAGACCAGAGTATGACACACGACGCGGTATAGACGAGAGTATGACACACGACGCGGTATAGACGAGAGTATGACACAGGGCGCGGTATAGACGAGAGTATGACACAGGGAGCGGTACAGACAAGAGTATGACACGGAGCGGTACAGACAAGAGAGAACGGTAGACAGATGACACGGAGCGGTACAGACGAGAGTATGACACGGAGCGGTACAGACAAGAGAATGACACACGGAGCGGTACAGACGAGAGCATGACACGGAGCGGTACAGACGAGAGTATGACACACGGAGCGGTACAGACAAGAGTATGATACAGGGAGCGGTACAGACAAGAGAATGACACACGGAGCGGTACAGACGAGAGTATGACACACGGAGTGGTACAATGAGAGTATGACAGATGAGAGTATGACAAACGACGCAGTACAGACGAGAGTATGACACACGTGCGGTACAGACGAGAGTACGACACAACACGGTATACACGAGAGTATGACACACGACGCGATATAGAGGAGAGCATGACACATGACGCGGTATAGATGAGAGTATGACACACAACGCGGTATAGACGAGAGTCATGACCAACACGGTCAAGACCTGCGGACAACACAACATATACCAACAACAGGATGGAATGGGGAGAGGAAGGCACTCACAGTAGGAAACAAGTGATGGGGCACCCCCTGAACTCCAACATGTGCCTGTCCCTAAACCACACTAACGCCGCCGTCACGTCCCTAGTCCTTGATTGTCACCTCACTATTCACTGGCTAGTGCACTGGCCAGCAAGGATGCTAGCCACATCACTGCAGAAGGTAACACACAGGGGAAGAGACAACAACAAGACAGACAGAAAAAGCAGAAATAGTACTTAACACTTCCCTGCTGTAAAGCACCACACAGTAGAGGATAAGGCACCAGGACCACAAACTCCAAGAACACAGCAGATTCACCACTGAAACCTTTACTCCAGGATGGTCATCATAGATTACTCTATCACCGACAGTCAGCTGATGGGTCATGTGACTTTTTAAAGGATAATGGGAGTGGTCACCACCCACATCAGCTGACTAGAAACAAAGCAGCTGCCAGCAAGGAAACTGACATTAACCCTTGCTGGCCCGAAAGGAAAAAAGCTACATTTAAATTATAGTGGAGCCAGAGCTGTCACGAATCCAAAATGACTCCTGACAGTACCCTCCTTTCAATGAGGGCCTCTGGACCCTCCACACCGGACTTCATGTCTCAACCCCAAGGATTCACCTCCGCAGTCACCTGATCCTCAGGTTTACAGTAAACGCAGCCCGTTGGAGATGGCAATAACGTAGCTCTGGAGGTGCCACAAATCTCCAGAGCGCTGACCAGTAGAATATATTGTATACCTGCTTTATTGGAAAGCTGGAAAGTCCCTGAGCTGAGAACATCCGACACCCGATGAGGCCGATCACCCTAGAACTCCAGGTCCCAGATGCGTACTTCCACCTAATGTTTTTGGTGGACACCCACACGTACTCATTCACACACAGGTCTGGACCTGAATGTTTATTTCCACACATGCATTTGCCAAAGATGGCAAACTCTTTGAGGAACAGACAACAAAGGTGTCCCCTTGTGTCACCAAACTCATACCCTCGCTATACACAGAGGGAACCACCGCCCTCCCCTGATCCCTCCTCCTGCAAGGACACCGAGACTCAGGGTTTACCTGTGGTGAGGGTTGAATCCTGCCCCTATTCCCTGGTGGAACCTTAGCTGCCACCACCGGAGAATAAGGGTAGGTTTGAGAAGGGCGGCAGAGACAGTAGCTCCCAGGCAGGTGTCCTTACAAGACTGGTCCCAATTGACTAATTCCTGGATCGCTCTTCAGGCCAGAGAAGGCCTAAGATGATGGGAGTTGGCATACCTCCAAGACATAGCACGACAGGGAATCTTCATGAAGAGACCCTATACGCAGGTTAATATTGTCTATGTCTTTTGTCACACTCCCCTGGCTGAGAGGGACGGAATGGAAATGGGTCTCGGCAGTGGCATACCCATCAGACCATGGGTCTGAACTCATTGAAACCAGAGAGCTCTTTACTCCAGGCTGGTCATCATAGATTATCAACGACAGTCAGCTGATGCGTCAGGTGATTTTTTTAAAGGATGGTGGGAGTGGTCACCACCCACAGCAGCTGCCAGCAAGGAAACTGACATTAACCCTTGCTGGACTGAAAGGAAAAAAAATCTACATTTAAATTATAGCAGAACCAGAGCGCCACGAATCCAAAAATGACACACGAGTATGACACACGATGCGGTACAGACGAGAGTATGACACACGACGCGGTACAGACAAAGAGTATGACACATGACACGATATAGACCAGAGTATGATACACGACGCGGTACAAACGAGAGTATGACACACAATGCGCTATAGACGAGAGTATGACACATGACACGATATAGACCAGAATATAACACATGACGTGTACAGACGAGAGTATGACACACAACGCGATATAGACCAGAGTATGACACACGACGCAGGACAGACTAGAGTATGACACATGACGCGGTATAGATGAGAGTAAAGCACATGACGCAGTATATACCAGAGTATGACACACGATGCTGTACAGACGAGAGTATGACACATGACACGATATAGACCAGGATATGACACATGACGTGAACGGATGAGAGTATGACACACAACGCGATATAGACCAGAGTATGACACACGACACGGTATAGATGAGAGTAAAACACACGACGCAGTATAGACCAGAGTATGACACACAACGCGATATAGACCAGAGTATGACACATGATGCGGTACAGACAAGAGTATGACACACGACGCAGTATAAATGAGAATAAAACACACGACGTGGTACAGAGAGTATGACACGCGACGTGCTATAGATGAGAGTATGACACACGGAGCAGTATAGATGAGAGTATGACACATGACGCGGTATAAATGAGAGTAAAACACAAGACGCGGTATAGATGTAAGTAAGACATGTGACGCGGTACAGACGAGAGTATGACACACGATGCGGTATATATGAGAGTAAAACATTGACGCGGTATAGATGAGAATGTGACACGTGACGCGGTATAGATGAAGTATGACACATGGAGCGGTATAGATGAGAGTATGACACGCGACGCGGTATAGATGAGAGTATGACACACGGAGCGTTAGATGAGAGTATGACACACGGAGTGGTATAGATGAGAGTATGACACACGGAGTGGTATAGATGAGAGTATGATACCATGGAGTGGTATAAATGAGAGTATGACACGCGACGCGGTATAGACATAGTATGCCACCTGCCATCTAGTCATGATCCAGCACAGCGGCGCCCGTAGGAGGGAAAGTACACAACCTATAGAAGTGACTGAAAACTACACATCATCGTGTGACAGGTGGAACGTGAAACGTATGTTGAATCCTGTTAGATCCGGGCGTTTTACTTGTTTGGTTAATTTTCTGTCTCCGCATTTAGCATGAAATAGAATGAAGGTGGTGTGTATATATATCTCTTCTCCTCCACTGGACAGAAGACGACGACTCCTGGCCATATATCCTGGGATTATATGATGATACGTTCCCTGGGGTCAGCTGACAGGCACCGTTGTTTAAGTATAACGGCCTGCAGCGGCTGCCTGCTCCGCCCTCGGCTCCTCCATCTCACTGGTCCATGAATCCTCGGCTTGAGTCGCACTGTGGACAGACTGGTTATTCTGGATTCTTGTATAAACATACAAGTTACTCCAGGAAGCGTCCTACAAACTATTACCGCATATTAAATCCGACCCAAAAAGGAAAATGCCCCTTAAGCTGAACTCCAAAACAACAATGCGTTTTGGGATCGCACTGATCTGCTCATATCTGTGAGCTGAGCCCGACATGCAGTCACAATATGTGAGGAAGCAATCAGTATGGTCAAGGTTCTTCTAGATCTCTGCAGCATTTGACATCGTAGCCCACCTCAGAATGTGCTGTTGTATTGACCTTAAAGGAGTGTTGTCTGAAAAAATGTTTAACATGCTAGTAATGTAATAAAGTAATAAAAAAGCTATAATCACTGGCTCCAACCTCCATTGTACCAGTGGTTCCATGCTTGCTCTTCAGTTTGGTAAGGATCCACCATGCAACCTGTGCCCTCTTATCTGCCAATGATCCCACCCTACCCATGTCCTCCTATCTGCCAATAATCCACCATCCTACCCATGCGCTCTGTTCTGATAATGATCCACTACCCTACCTGTCCCTTCCCTACACCACTCTAACCCATGTCCTCCAATCTACCAATGATCACCACCTTACCCATGTCCTCCAATTTTTACCAATGGTCCACCACCTTACCCATGTCCTCCAATTACCAATGATCCATCACCCTACCCATGCTGTCCAATCTTCCAATGATCCACCACTCTACCCGTGTCCTCCAATCTACCAATATCCACCACATTACCCATATCCGGCCTAACTCCTTTTGTGGGATCTAAAGACTTCATAACAGCAGATCTCCAATTGAAAGAAAAAATTGCAAAACTGGAGGATCAATCATGAATAAAAAAATGAAATTTGAAAGAGCATCTCATTCCTAGACACGTTGGTCTGAAAGATCCAAATGGTAGACTAACCACTGATTTATATACAAACCGACTGACTGCAATAGTTTATTGCACTACTCCAGCAGTCATCCAGGATCAATAAAAAATAGTCTTCCTAGATCACAGTTTTCACGTATAGCCAGGATTGTGACTGACCTCGACCTCTAAATACTCGTCTGGACCAAATGTCAACCAAATTTGAGGAACGTAGCTATCCTACCAGACTTCTTCAATCTGAGAAAAGTCGTATTTTCAACCCCCCAATTCCCAACCCACCTATGACAAAACAAGAACGAATTCCGTTCGTCCATACCTACCACTCCCTGATGTCTAAGGTTCACATGATTATCCGTAAACACTGGTCATTACTATCAAGAGCGACCCATCTATTCAGGCTTTCTCTAATCCTGCTCTCATGTGCAACAGAAGGGCACCTAATATTAGGATAAATAGTACGGGCAGACATTGGGAGTACCCACTCTATTCCAATACAACGCCATTTGTTGGCACGTCGCAATGGTACTTTTCCCTGCCTGAAACTGTGTCCATTGTCACGGGTGTGTTGCGGCGAAGATCGTCGCGATTGCACACCCTGACTTCGCACAGCTGAGTTTCTGGGCTGGGTTTTTTTTTCGGCACTGAGGGAGTTAATTCTTTCTCTCTCGGTGCTGGACGACCAGCCTCGCCCAGCTGCGATTGATGTTTTGTTAATTAGCTTCCTTCATATACCTGCTGGTCGCTGGGGAAGTTGTCGGGGGGAAAGCATTCATTCAGACCAGCAGAGCGGATCGTTTCTGAGAAGACTTAGGGTGAGTTTCCACGGTCAGGAAACGCTGCGTGTTTGGCGCTGTGCGCTGGCGCAGCGCCAAACACGCAGCGTCCAGATGTTTACAGCATAGTGGAGGGGATTTCAAGGAATCCCGTCTCCACCATGCGTAACAATAACGCAGGTGGCAAACCTCGTAAACGGACATGCGGCGCGTCTTTTTAAGACCGCAGCATGTCCTCGCGTATTGCGGCGACGGTGCGTCGCCGCAACAGAATTAACACAGGGCTATGTAGCCCTGCGCTCTTTCCGGAGGTGTTCCGAGGTGTCCTGAACACCTCCGGAAAGATCGCGCGTCAGAAAGGGGGCGGGGCTTAGACGAGCGGAATTTCCGCTCCGTCCAAAGCGCTATGGTTCCGGACCGTGAACCATAGCCTTAAGCTAAGATGCCTGTTGTGGTTTTTTCCTCTCCTCGCTTATTGTTTTCTCCTTAACCTTTTGTGTTCCTCTGTAGTGGAAGTTTTGTATGCAAGGCAGTGTTTTCTTTACCCCTTGTCTGTCTCGTTTGTCTTAGACTGTGTGTAAGCTGTGACCTGCCCAATCCCTGTGGTGGTAATCAGGGTCCTTCTCAGGACTAGATTACAGTGGTCAGGGATCTACAGGAGACAGGGTTACGCTGGCGCCTGGACCTCTCTACCATTAACAGTACCTCCAGTAGAGGGACAGTCAGGACCCCAGTTTCAGGGTCACATAGACCCCGGTCCACCTCTATCCTGAGACAACGTGACACGACACAGTATGACCCACACATACATAGATATTATGTCAGGTAAGACATTGCTGGCAATACTAGTATACATATTGATAATTTCTATTATATGAAATATAGAATGATGTCACATTAGATATATGTTACTATCATAGAATATATCTGTTTATAACGTCGTGACATTTCACCGACCACACTAAAAGATTCTCCCCAGCTACCATGGATCCAGTAGCCCAGTTACTCAGCA
>JARQOD010000003.1:396206718-396237481 GCA_033576555.1 Oophaga sylvatica | reverse complement strand
GAATCTTGGATTCTGACTAGGGCTGGATTCTCCAAAAAGGTCGCCGCCACAATGGCTAGCGCCAGAAAACCCACCTCGGCTCGTATCTACCATGGTACTTGGAAGGTCTTTTTTGCATGGTGCAGGGAACATGGTTATTCCCCACTTCATTTTTCAATCCCAACATTCTGTCTTTTCTCCAAGCAGGCTTAGATTCGGGTTTTAGCTCCAAGTACTCTTAGGCGTCAAATTTCGGCCTTGTCGGTTCTTTTTCAGCGAAGGATCGCATCTAATTTACAGGTCAAGACCTTTATTCAGGGGGTTGTCCATATAGTGCCCCCCTACAAGGCTCCCTTAGATGTTTGGGATCTCAATCTGGTTCTGGGAGTTCTGCAAGAATCCCCTTTTTGAGCCTCTTCAGGAGGTTTCCCTGACATACCTTTCCTGGAAGGTGGTATTTTTAGTGGCCATAACATCCATAAGGCGGGTTTCGGAGCTGGCAGCACTATCCTGCCGAGCTCCGTACTTACTTTTCCACCGTGATAAGGTAGTGCTTAGACCAGCACCTCCTTTTTTGCCTAAGGTTGTGTCCTCATTTCACATCAATGAGGACATTGTTTTGCCCTCATTTTGCCCAGCTCCGACGCACCGAGTGGAGAAGGCTCTCCATACGCTGGATCTGGTGAGAGCACTCAGGAGATATGTATCTCGAACGGCATCCTTTAGGCAGACGGACACGCTGTTTATACTCCCTGAGGGTCGCAGGAAGGGACTCGCTGCGTCTAGGTCAACTTTAGCTAGATGGATACGGGTAACCATTCAAGAGGCCTACCGCATCAGAGGCGCGGTGGTTTCCCGCAGGAATCAGGCTCACTCCACCAGAGCAGTGGGTGCTTCCTGGGCTCTTCGGCATCAGGCTTCGGCGGAACAGGTTTGTAAGGCAGCAACCTGGTCCAGTTTGCATACTTTTTCAAAACATTTATAATGTCCATACTCAGGCGTCAGCGGATGCTAGCCTGGGTAGAAGGATTCTTCAGGGCGCGGTAGCGCACCTATGAGCAATGCCTATGTATAATTGCACTGTGGAGTCAGTTTCCCACCCAAGGGGACTGCTTTGGACGTCCCACAGTCCTGTGTCCCCCAATGAGACGAAGGAGAAATACGGATTTTTGTGTTACTCACCGTAAAATCCTTTTCTCCGAGACGCTCATTGGGGGGACACAGCACCCTCCTTATAGCCGGATGGCTTTGCTTTCTAAGCTAATTTTGTTTGTTTTGGGTCTATATCAGTAGATTTACTTCTGGATATATTGTACCTGTATTAACACTGAGTTTTTTCTTGTTTTAGCCTCCTACTGCTTTTTGCACTAAACTGGGTTTGCCTGCGGCCAGTGCTGAGGTGTATACGGCGGAGGAGGAGCTAACCTTTTTTATGTTTACTTAGTGTCAGCCTCCTAGCGGCAGTAGCATACACCACAGTCCTGTGTCCCCCAATGAGCGTCTCGGAGAAAAGGATTTTACGGTGAGTAACACAAAAATCCGTATTTTTTTTAAAGATCTCCGCTTGCTGCCATACCATGAGGAATGTTGCCCCATATACAGCCGGAAAAGCCGTCCTGTCCTTGCACGGTGTTACATTTGTCTCCGTCCCCGGGTCTTGTGATCCGTGCAGACCGAGCTCTTATGACGGTCTGTTCAGTGACAGATGTCACAGTTCACACCTGTGTGACCACTGGGTTTATATTTTGGGATTTGTGCTTGATATCAGAGATATTGCCTTACATTACTACACGTCTTGACAGTCAGCTCCTCGGTTTAGTTACCGCAGGATTTCTGGAGACACGTGTTCTGGAGGAGACGTGGCGGCTCGGCTGGACGGAGAGGACGTCCCGTGTCCCGTGGGAGGTAATTGACATCTGGATTTACTCTCCATTGGGATTGTCACAAGTTCCCAACAGAATGCGGCTGCACATTACACCCAATCGCCGTGTAACCAAAAGTACTACAACTTTCTAACATATTTTTTATTTAATTTTCTTACAATTTTTAAAATCTCTGATTGGTGTCAGTGAATAGAAACATTGCTCACATTCAGTGCCTGAATAACTACACCGGTTTTATACTTCTTACAGCTGAGGGTTTGTTACAAATGTGTCCAGTCCACATCATGGATTGTGCACGGATACAATTTCCAGCACTGACTGTAACAAAACATCAGCTGTGAAAAGTCTTTGCTTTATAGTCTCCGCAGCAAATGGAAATCCTAAAGTTGTTAAAGAGATGAAATGTAAAGAATATTAGAAAGTTTCAGAACATTTTCTTGAGATGAGATGGGGCCCCGATAACTGTATATCCTGCCCCTTTAATTTGCCTTGTATACGGGAGACCCCGGAGAACATTGTATCTTCCGTCACATCTGATGAGGGTCTCTCATGTCCCTTGTGTGCTTCATCCTAAAGAGGAGAATGAGTTTGTTTTGTACGCCATGAGGAACGCCATTTACCGGCATGACCTGTCCTCCGGGGTCAGCGAGGAGCTGCCGCTGAAGGGTCTGAGGGGGGCTGTAGCCTTGGACTTCGACTATGAAAGTAATTGTTTTATATTGGGCCGACGTCACCCTGGACATCATACAGGTAACGCCAACCCCAGAGCTGTGCCAGTATGTGCAATAGCAGCGCGTAGCAACATCCAGGATTCTACTAAGTGTTTCCTTTCTCACAGCGACTCTGTCTGAATGGCAGCACCGGGCAAGAAGTCCTCGTGAAAAGTGGCCTGGAGACTGTGGAGTCCTTGGCATTTGACCCTCTGAGCCAGCTGCTTTATTGGGTCGATGCAGGAATTAAAAAGATTGAGGTATGTAATGATATCACAATTATCACAATCCTATATTATACTCCAGAGCTGCACTCACTATTCTGCTGGTGCAGTCACTGTGTACATACATTACATTACTGATCCTGAGTTACATCCTGTATTATACTCCAGAGCTGCACTCACTATTCTGCTGGTGCAGTCACTGTGTACATACATTACATTACTGATCCTGAGTTACATCCTGTATTATACTCCAGAGCTGCACTCACTATTCTGCTGGTGCAGTCACTGTGTACATACATTACTGATCCTGAGTTACATCCTGTATTATACTCCAGAGCTGCACTCACTATTCTGCTGGTGCAGTCACTGTGTACATACATTACATTACTGATCCTGAGTTACATCCTGTATTATACTCCAGAGCTGCACTCACTATTCTGCTGGTGCAGTCACTGTACGTACATTACATTACTGATCCTCAGTTACATCCTATATTATACCCCAGAGCTGCACTCACTATTCTGCAGCCTCAGAGCAGGACTCTTCCATCATTCCCATCCTCTGGCTCTGCCTCTCTGTATGACAGGTGCTCGGCTGTTAGATGTCTGTTCACACTTGCTGAGTCAAGCAATACTTAGGATTGTGCACTTTTCGCTCTTGCAGGTTGCTAACCCTGATGGAGACTTACGTCTGACTATTCTCAACTCATCGGTCCTGGAGCGCCCCCGTGCTCTCGCGTTAATGCCTAAGGAAGGGTGAGTCTACAGTTGGCTGCTGACGATTTCTCACCCCCCCGTAGATGTCTCCTTGTCTTGTCCGGCAGCAGCAGTTGGAGGTGGGACCCTCCATGACAATCTCTGCCGCACCCTCGGAGTGTATTTACTGCCCGTACACAGTGACGACCACGTCCCCGCGCGATGATTGTAGGGTTGCTGTGAGTGGCTGAACTATTTGCTTTCACCTCCTTGGCAGTGGGAAGTATTGATGAAGGGAAAGTGGCCTTGATGTAGCATCACCCGTGCAGCCGTATCTGCTCCCGTATGCCCCTTATACAGAGGGACCGTCATGTTTCTGTCTGCAGGTTCATGTTCTGGACAGACTGGGGAGACGAGCGGCACGGGATCTACAAGAGCGAGATGGACGGCTCGGGGGTGACGCACCTGGTCTCTGATGGTATTAAGTGGCCCAACGGCATCTCTGTGGATGAGAACTGGATCTACTGGACCGAGGCTTATATGGACCGGATCGAGAGGATCGACTTCAGTGGGCAGCAGCGGCAGGTGGTCCTGGACAACCTGCCCCATCCGTACGCAATAGCCGTGTTCAAGGTAAGCGGCTCCTCAACCTGCACCGGCGGGTAACAGCGGAGTCGCCTCATGTACTATCCTATATACACAAGTATTACCCCCATACGCTAGTAATACCCCTATGCACTGGCAGTACCCCCCATATGATGGCAGTACCTACCATATGCTGGCAGTACCCCTTTACACTGGCAGTAACCCCCCATATAATGGCAGTACCACCCATACGCTAGTAATACCCCTATGTGCTAGTTTTGCCCCCCATGCGCTAATCTTGACCCCCCATGCGCTAGTCGTTACCCCCCATGCGCTAGTCGAGACCCCCATTCGCTATCGTGACCCCCCATGCGCTAGTCATGACCCCCATGCGCTAGTCATGACCCCCATGCGCTAGTCATGAGCCCTCTATGCGCTAGTCGTGACCCCTCTATGCACTAGTCTTGACCCCTTCATGCGCTAGTCTTGACCCCTCATGCGCTAGTCTTGACCCCCTCATGCGCTAGTCTTGACCCCCTCATGCGCTAGTCTTGACCCCCTATGCGCTAGTCATGACCCCCCATGCGCTAGTCATGACCCCCTATACGCTAATACGCTAGTCGTGACCCCTCTATGTGCTAGTCGTGACCCCCATGCGCTAGTCGTGACCCCATGCGCTAGTCGTGACCCCCCATGCGCTAGTCGTGACCCCCCATGCGCTAGTCGTGACCCCCCATGCGCTAGTCGTGACCCCCCATGCGCTAGTCGTGACCCCCTTGCACTAGTCGTGACCCCCCATGCGCTAGTTGTGACCCCCCATGCGCTAGTCGTGACCCCTATATGGTAGTCATACCCCCTATGCACGAGCCGTGCCCCACATACTTTAATACCACTGCTATTCCCACTGACAGAATCAAGTCTACTGGGACGACTGGTCACAGCTCAGCATCTTCAGGGCCTCAAAGTACAACGGAGCCCAGGCAGAAGTTCTGATTGGTCGATTGTCAGGAGTAATGGACATGAAGATTTTCTATAAGGGCAAATGGACAGGTAATGTATCACAACCTAGATCTCGGTCACTGATCTGTGTAAAGTACAGTGGTTGTATCCGTGTCCTATCTGTGGTCTTTAACATACCTGCTGATGGTTTCCCACACAGGAGTGAATTCTTGTACATCGAACTCTTGCCGTCTCCTTTGTCTGCCCAAGGCCAACAACAGCCGAGTTTGCCGCTGTCCGGAGGGGGTGAAGGAGGAGACTTCCTCTGCTGGGGAGGCGCAGTGCGAGTGTCCTCATGGTTATCAGCTGAAGAACAAGACCTGCACCAAGCAAGGTGACCACTGGAGCTGAGCGTGGATAGCAAGAAACTTAGAGAGACCAATCCCATCACACAGCAAATCACCATCTGACCTCGGGGTCCCTCCCTTCTGACCTCGGGGCCCCTCCCTCCTGGCCTCGGGGCCCCTCCTGACCTCCAGGACTCTCCATCCTGACCTCCGAGCCCCTCTTTCCAGTCTCGGATCTTCTTGCTTTCCGTTCTACCTTCTTTTACCCCTCTGCCTACTTTTGGCTCCTCCTCCGTCGGTGATGAGCGGAGGTCGGCACTCTGCACAGAGCTGTATTCTGCAGCATGTACACCCGTCTTTCCATTTCATTATGCTCCTGAACGGTTGAAACGACGGCAGCAAGAAAGAAAAGTCGTGGAAAGATGGAACTCACAGGACCAAGATGTCTCTGATCTAAAAATGGTGAAAAATGGAAAGATCACAACCTCTGGATGTCTCCAGTCTGGAGTCTGAGTCTTGTGCAGAAATCCCAGCACTTCCAGACTAGAGGGGGCCAGCCACTGTGTGTAATTGAATTATACACCCATGATCTCAGGGGTAAGACCGGGTGACCGGTGCCATGTTCTCTGATGAATGCCTCCTCCTGGCGCTGCCCTCATGGTCTCCACACCAATCTGCAGTTTTCATTGAATCCAAGACAAAAGTGAGACTCCTCGCTGGAAACTGACCTCTTCTCCAGCCTCCATTGTTGTCTCACTGTTGAGAGCAGTGGACACCTGTAGCCGGACGGCTCATAGCCCAGTGCTGTGCAGATGCGTCTGACGGTTGTGGGGGCATAATGTACAGTAATCAGACCCTTTAAGTCTTCATTTCAGGCGCTCAGCCTCCAGAATGGAGAAATCCAAATGGTTTGATGATTTTGTTTCCATTTTTCACCATTTGCAGATCAGTGACGTCTCCGTCCTGTCATCTCCGTCATTCCACCGTTTCTGGTAATTACAATGTTCAGGAGTGTACATAATCACATTCACAGTGCAGCTCCCCCATCAGTGCGGCCCCCAAATCAGTGCAGTGTTGCGGCCATGCTGTCTCCTTACAGGAATCATTTATCTGTTTGTCTCTTGTGTTCTCTGCAGAGATCTCCTGTCTGCCCAGTCAGTATCGCTGCTCCAACGGGAACTGCATCAACAGCATCTGGCAATGTGACAACGACAACGACTGTGGGGACATGAGCGACGAGAGAGACTGCCGTGAGTCCGCACAGCTGCACACCAGCCTGAAGTGACTGATAACGGGGAGTAATAGATTGTAGACTCCTGTCCTACAGTCACCTCCCCCAGTAATGGATGATAACAGGGAGTAATAGATTGTACTCTCCTGTCCTACAGTCACCTCCCCCAGTAATGGCTGATAACAGGGAGTAATAGCTTGTAGTCTCCTGTCCTACAGTCGCCTTTCCCCAGTAATGGCTGATAACAGGGAGTAATAGATTGTAGACTCCTGTCCTACAGTCACCTCCCCCAGTAATGGCTGATAACAGGGAGTAATAGATTGTAGTCTCCTGTCCTACAGTCACCTCTTCCCAGTAATGGCTGATAACAGGGAGTAATAGCTTGTAGTCTCCTGTCCTACAGTCGCCTCCCCAGTAATGGCTGATAACAGGGAGTATTAGATTGTACTCTCCTGTCCTACAGTCACCTCCCCAGTAATGAATTTGGGTGCGCTGCTGATGAATGTCGGATAATCAATATATTTTGCAAAGGCTTTATTGGTCAGGTTTTCAAGTCAATGTTTTTCGAAGTCATATACAGGACCTCTTCATCAGGATGAGGGTCCTGTATATTACTTCAAAACGCATTGACTTGAAAACCTGACCAATAAAGCCTTTGCAAAATATATTGATTATCCGACATTCATCAGCAGCGCGTTTATTGACACGTTACTCGAATCCGTACCGGTCTGTCCCTTTGGATCTGTGTCTTGCAGTGGCTGATACATGCTGGAATATGTTGCATGAGTGGAACTCCACCAGGTGAACAGATTCGTTTTTCGGCATTTTTGTGGTTTCTATCAGTTAAAACCCTATTGCGCTCTATTTATTCTACTAGTTTGTTCCACATTTTGTCCCCAGTAATGGCTGATAACAGGGAGTAATAGATTGTAGTCTCCTGTCCTACCGTCCCCTGCGTTGTCTGGTGCGCTCATGTAGAGGGGGTTGGCTGCGGTGTGTTGGAGCTTATGATCCGGACTCCTGTGTATCTTCCATTCCGTGTGGTCAGCGCTCTCTGATCCTTGGCATTCTCTCTCCTCAGCGACTACCGCCTGTGACCCCGATTCACTGTTCCGCTGTCAGGAGTCGGGGACCTGCATCCCCCTGTCCTATAAGTGTGACCTGGAGGACGACTGCGGAGATAACAGCGATGAGAGTCATTGTGGTGAGTGTCAGATACGTGAAGTACAGGGGGCCCCAGGGGACAAATCCTCTAATATCGAGGGATGGGGCACCAATACTCAGTGCTCACAGCATTAACCTCTTCCTGGCCTTGTAATGTTACATGAATACAAGAGGCTAAGTCAGTGTGTTATGAAAGTTCTAGAATTTTTTTTCTCACTTCCCTTTTTTCATTATATTTAAGACATCGTCCATGTCCCGGAAGGGAAGCCTGTCCTGAGCTAATATTCCGTACAGCTGAGGGTTTGTTGCAGTTGTATCCAGTCTATCTGTGCACTCCAGACTGATACTTTCCCTTTACTGATACATTGTAACAAATGACCAGCACAGGAGAGGTCTGTGCTTTGATGAGGTTCCTGGATGCAGCCGGACAGTGGCAGCCGTGCTTAGATACCTCTCTGCGTCATCTTACTACCTCTCTTTGCAGAGGCGCATCAGTGTAAAGAGGACGAGTTTAACTGCAGCTCGGGGATGTGCATCCGGCAGTCGTGGGTCTGTGACGGGGACAATGACTGCAGAGACTGGTCTGACGAGGCCAATTGTACAGGTAGGTCCCGGGACGGGAACTGCCGCCGTCTACATTGCTGTACACACCCCTGACGGGAATCTCTGCGGTTTATCATCCGTTCATTGCTCCTTCCAGTCACCTGCACTGATTCATTCCCCAATGGACCTTTATATCTGTCGGGGCTGCGTTCTCCTGACAGAGAGCTCCACATCTCCTGCATCATGTAGTACTAACCTTCTGTATACTAGGGGGAGCTCTCACACACCTTGCAGCCAGTGTCTGCAGATTCATATATGATCAAAAAACCTAGTACTCAACTTCAGTATTTTTTGGGCAGAAATTTATTGTAGTACACAAAACGTTTCGCATGTCTCATGCGGTGGATACCGCATCAGGGGACTCACAGCACGATCTCATACAAGCTTTACAGGCTGTTCGATACATAATACTAAGACAGCGATGCACTCCAGGCTCTTGACCTGAGAACCATTTGTTTCTCTCTCAGTAAGGCACGTAACTGAAGAAGGTCATCACTGACCGAAACGTTTTGTGTACCACAATAAATTTCTGCCCAAAAAATACTGAAGTTAAGTGCTAGGTTTTTCGATCATATACAGTATGTCTATGGTTTGGGAACCTAAACATTAGCACCATTTTTCTAAGTCGTGCTCGCGGTGTTTCTCAGTGTCTGCAGATTTGAACCCTCCTACAGGGAGTTATCCAGGCGGTGTATGCAGGGTTTGCATGCGAGGGTTTTACTGAGGGCCCAAAGCCGGCTGTCTTGCCAGGGTCAGTGGTGGTTGCAGTAACACTCTCGGGTTTTGTGTAAGACATGATGACCTCGGTCACCCTCTTTGCAGCCGTCTCTCACACCTGCGAACCCTCCAGCTTCCAATGTCATGACAGTCACTGCATTCCCCAGAGATGGGTCTGCGATGGCGACTCCGACTGCCAGGACGGCTCCGATGAGGACCACGCCATCTGCGGTAAGGAGCCGAATGCGGGGGCTGCCATGTGCGATGCTGTGTGTATGGGGATGTGATTGTGTCCATGCTGTCACCTGCAGAAAAAAAGTGCAATGGATTCCAGTGCAGAAACGGAACCTGCATCCCGTCTGGGAAACACTGCAACGGAGCGAAGGATTGTTCTGAGGGGGAAGACGAGCAGAACTGCGGTGAGTCCGGCCCCATGGGTCCAGCGGTCGGCCATTAATGGAATACCTGGTAATAACTGTTCCCTTGCTCCGGCTGTGCCTGCAGAGCCCCTGTGCACCCGATACATGGACTTTGTGTGTAAGAACAGGTTGCAATGTCTGTTCCACATCATGGTATGTGACGGCATTGTGCAGTGTCACGACGGCTCCGATGAGGACCCTGCCTACGCTGGATGTTGTGAGTATTAGAGAGGGCTTCAGTGATGCAGTTATTTTACTTTACAGCTGAAGGTTTGTTACAATGTACCCAGTCAGTCAATCTTCTCTAGCAGCACTGATCTCTCTTCTGTCCAGATTGTTACAATGTACAGTATCAGAGCAAGTAAATGCTTCTGTCCTCAGCCCACACAAATGTAACAAACCTGCAGCTGTGAAGTGGGTGAGGATTTACATACAGTAATATTCTGTTTTGTTGATTTCTAACAGCTCGAGATCCTGAATTTAAGCAGAACTGCGATTCTCAGAGTTTTTCCTGCCAAAACGGAGTTTGCATCAGCCTGGTGTGGAAGTGCGACGGCATGGACGATTGCGGCGACTACTCGGACGAGGCGAATTGCGGTCAGTCTCCATCAGATGTGTGAAGAATAACACCTAGACAAACAGAGAAAGACCCCTCACAGTGCCAGAAAATCACCTTAAAGGGTTATGACAGCCCCCTCAACGTTTGACAGGAGGTTCTTTAAGCCTCCTGGTTATGTGGGGACACTATATTTCATATTGCATGGGACATAACGGAAGCCGTCTCCTTTTTTCTTTGGTGGTTGCTCCTCTGATACATTTCTATTCTGTGTAGGTGCTCTGTTATTCACACTATCTCCTCTGCTGCAGCGAACCCCACGGACACCCCCGCCTGTGCCCGATACTATCAGTTCCAGTGTGAGAACGGCCACTGCATACCCACCCGATGGAAATGTGACGGCGAGAATGATTGTGGGGACTGGTCAGACGAGAAGAAGTGCGGAGGTTTGTCTTATGTCACATGGAAGAAAAATCGTTTTCATTTTACGCAACTGCAATATAAAGATTTTAAACTTTTCTACCTTTAAAATAAAATATTTTTGCCACGGTGAACAGCCACCATTCCTCAGACAACCGTACGACCGTCCACGTGCCCGGCCAATCACTTCGATGTGACAATGGCGTCTGCATCATGAACACGTGGGTGTGTGATGGTTACAAGGACTGTATATACGGCTCTGACGAGGACGGCTGTCCTACTACTGGTATATTATGTACGTGTCCCTCTCCCTAATTTGTCCGGGGCGGTCACGCGGGTGACTGTGAGAGTCTGGAATGAGGGCGCGGGTGACTGTGAGAGTCTGAAGCGGGGGCATGGGTGACTGTGAGAGTCTGGAGCAGGGGTACGGGTGACTGAGAGTCTGGAATGAGGGCGCGGGTGAATGTGAGAGTCTGGAGCAGGGGTGCGATTGACTGAGAGTCTGAAGCGGAGGTGCGGGTGACTGAGAGTCTGGAGCGGGGTGCGAGTGACAGTCTGGAACGGGGGTGGGTGACTGAGAGTCTGGAGCAGGGGGGCGGATGACTGTTAGTCTGGAGCGGGGGGGCGGAGGACTGTGAGAGTTTGGGGCATGGGTGGCTGTAAATGGAGCAGGGGCGGGTGACTGAGAGTCTGGAGCGGGGGGGACGAATGACT
The DNA here is from genome assembly GCA_033576555.1 of Oophaga sylvatica. NCBI lineage: Eukaryota > Metazoa > Chordata > Amphibia > Anura > Dendrobatidae > Oophaga > Oophaga sylvatica. The sequence goes on along the minus strand of JARQOD010000003.1, from coordinate 396,226,295 downwards.
GAGAGTCTGGAGTGGGGGCGGGTGACTGGGAGTCTGGAGCGGGGGCTTGTGACTGAGAGTCTGTAGTGGGGGGGCGGGTGACTGAGAGTCTGGAGCAGGGGCGCGGGCAACTGAGAGTCTGTAGTGGGGGGGCGGATGACTGTGAGAGTCTGTAGCGGGGAGTGGGTGACTGTGAGAGTCTGTAGCGGGGTCGTGGGTGACTGAGAGTCTGGAGCGGGGGTGCCATGGGTGCTGGTGACTGAGAGTCTGGAGCGAGGGCTTGTGACTGTGAGAGTCTGTAGTGGGGGGGCGGATGACTGTGAGAGTCTGTAGCGGGGAGTGGATGACTGTGAGAGTCTGTAGCAGGGGCGTGGGTGACTGAGAGTCTGGAGCGGGGGTGCCATGAGTGCTGGTGACTGAGAGTCTGGAGCGGGGTGCCGGTGACTGTGAGAGTCCGGAGTGTGGGCGCAGTTGACTGTGAGTCAATCAGACCTTTTTTTTGCTCTTTTTTTCGGTCTTGCTTGGCACTGGCAGCCAATGCCACCTCACCAATTTCCACATCACACGACCGATGTAGCAGCTTTGAGTTTGAATGCCAGAAGGGGAAATACTGTGTGCCCAAGTGGAAGCGTTGTGACGGCATCATGGACTGCCAAGATGGCACAGATGAGCTTCACTGCCGTAAGTGTGGTATTTTCCTGGTAACAGAGAGCAATAGATGTAATTGTTATGATAGTCTTTCTATGCCTTTGATGACTGATAACAGAGAGCAGTGGATTGCACATCCCTGCAGAGCCGGACTGGGTGGTCGCATTCTTCTGCCGTTACACTGATCCATATTTGCCCACTCTGCAGCGACTCACAGACCATCCTCCTGTGTGAACGGTTCCCTATGTGATGATGGTGAAGCCTGTCTTGCTCTGTCTGACCGCTGCGATGGCTTTCTGGACTGTTCTGACGGCAGCGATGAGAATAACTGCACCGGTAAGTATCACCTTTTCTAGTCTGTGCTGTTCATAGATGTCATTTGTTACAATGTGTTGGTGCAGGAGAGCTGTGATTAGATTAGGTAGGAACTACACTGCACATTGTAACAGACTGCAGCTGTCATCAGCACAACAACCAACATTGTTCCCGTTCACTATCAGCAAAGCTGGACTCTCGACACTGGTAAATAAGTGATGCATAAAGTATTTATAATGAAATATGAAGAAAGCCAGGGAAAAAAAATCACATAAATCTGTGGTGTGACCTCCGCAGCATCATGTCATGACATTACACCTCACCTGAAACTTCCAGTAATCCAGCACATACAGGCGCCGGCTTATTGGACTTTGTGAACGTGTGTAACGTGACATGTCCCGTACCTGCTCTAGATGACAACGTGATCTACAAGGTCCAGAACCTGCAGTGGTCCGCAGACTTCTCCGGCAATATCACCCTGACGTGGGCGCGACCCAAGAGGATGCCCCTTGCGTCCTGTGTCTACAACGTGTTCTACAGGTAAAGTCTGTGCCACGCTGGCCCATGGATTACACCGCTATAAGGATAAAATTGTTTGATAAGTAAGAGGTGATTTTTATATACTTTCGATCGTTGAACGCAGTAAAAATGTAAAAAAAAATTCCGTCACGTAGTTTTTACACAAACGCTGACTCCATAGACTTTTTCTTGCACCGTATTTGGACATCTTTGCGTGACCTTTGATGGATGATTTTGGTGTTGTTAGATTGGTTAAATATTCCTTCCATACTATCCTCAAGATAGTTCTCGAGTGTATTGTAGGGATGTTCCTGGCTAATGGAAAAATGTAACATTGAGAACAATGAGAGTGAGTGGAGACAATTGATTGAAGGCTGCTACTGCACAATGGCTACTCGTATGCTCAGCGCCTGTGGGGCTTTCTGTGCCTTCAAGGAAAGCGATGAGAGTTTAGACTTATTCTTAAGAAACTTAACTACAAGGCTCCAGGATGGTCAATATGTGATGATCTGAAAGTTCTCTCTTTGCTTCTTGGTCAGAAAGGAGGACACACAAAGTACCCATGTTTATTGTGTGACTGGCACAGCCGGATAGGACTCCTCAATGGAGGCAAAAATGGTGGCCGAGGACAAATGTGCAACCTGGAATTAACTACATAGTTGCAAAAGGTTTCATTGGTCCCACTAAAGTCCTCGTGCCACCACTCCACATTAACCTCTGCTGATAAAGCAGTTTGTGAACACTACCGAAAGCAGGAGAGACTTTTAGGTACTTGTGTGCCAGGTTTCAGTAAAACCGAAGGAAGGCATTATTGCTGGTCTGGATATTCAGAAACTTGTGAAGGACGACGTGTTCAAAACAAAAATGCAAAAATGAAAGCTGCTGAGAAAAGGACTTGGGATTATTTTAAAGATGTTGTGAAGAAATGTGTAGGCAACAACAAAAGTTCAAAATTGAAGTCCAAGTTTAGTCGAGGACATATGAGCCTTGTATTGTCCTCTCATGGGTGACTGACGCTCGGCATAAGTCCCATGTAGCGCTCTGCATCAGTCCCACGTAGCGCCCTACATCAGTCCCACGTAGCGCCCTGCATCAGTCCCACGTAGCGCCCTGCATCAGTCCCACGTAGCGCCCTGCATCAGTCCCACGTAGCGCCCTGCATCAGTCCCAGGGCTGGCGTCAGCACCCGGGCAAGTGCCGGGGCCCTGTGCAGGCGGGGGGGCCCACTCACAGTCGGGGACACTGGCATGCTATGGGGGCCCGGTGCCTGTGCCAGTACCAGGGGCCGGTGCCTCGAGCAGAGCAGTGGCCAGCGAGGAAAGGTATTTCATTTTTTATTTTTTTTTATGTTTGGCGCAATATATGGAGACCATCATATGGGGCCCATCATACACTGGAGTATCATATATGGGGCCCATCATTACTGGAGCATCATATATGGGGCCCATCATACACTGGAGCATCATATATGGGGTCCATTATGTATGGAACATTATATGAGGCCAATCATACACTGGAGCATCATATATGTTGCCCATTATATATGGAGCATTATATGGAGCCCATAATATACTGGAGCATCTTATATAGGTCCATTATATATGAAGCATTATATGGGGCCCATCATGCACTGAAGCATCATATGAGGGGCCCATCATATACTGGAGCATCATATGGGGCCCATTATATATGGAACATAATATGGGGCCCATTATATATGGAACATCATATGGGCCCATTATATATGGAGCATCATTTGGGGCCTACTATATATGGAGCATCTTATAGGGTCCATTATATATGGAGCATTTTATGGGGCCCATTATATATGGAGCATTATATGGGGCTCATTATTCTGTATGGAGCTCTATGTGGTGCCCATAATTGTGTATGAAGCAATATATGGAGCTCATTATACTGTATGGAGCAATATATGGGTCTCATTATTCGGCATGGAGCACTATGTGGTGCCCATAATACTGTATGGATGAATATACTGTTTGTCTTTTGAGCTATTGTAGAATTTACAATAGATATCACTCATGTAATGTATGAAGTAAGTGAAATCTTTGGCATTGTACTATACCTATATTTCTCTGCCGTATCTGTGCATCATGAACTGTGATATGTGTTAAAGGGGCCCACTGAGACTCTTTCGCCCGGGGCCCATGAAAACCTGGAGCCGACCCTGATCAGTCCCACGTAGCGCCCTGCATCAGTCCCACGTAGCGCCCTGCATCAGTCCCACGTAGCGTCCTGCATCAGTCCCACGTAGCGTCCTGCATCAGTCCCACGTAGCGCCCTGCATCAGTCTCATGTAACGCTGAGCCCCCTGACATACGTCCCCAGCTCAGATGCATACACAGCACTGGGTGCCTCCTAGTGGCTGTTCACCAGTACTGCATCTCTTTACCACATTGTTTCTTCCCCTCTTTGTGTTTCCCATGTCTGCAGGGCTATCGGGGAAAGCACATGGAAAATTCTGGAAACTCAAAGCAGCAAGACAGTCTGCATATTAAAGATCCTTAAACCGGACACAACGTATCAGGTGAAGGTCCAGGTGCAATGTCTGCGCAAGGTGCACAACAGCAATGACGTGATCACCCTCCGCACCCCTGAAGGACGTAAGTAATGCCCCACTCACATGATAGCACATAGGCCATGTGCTGTATGTTACTAGGAGTGTGTGGAGCCGACGCAGTCAGTCATATAAATGTTACAGTGCTGCAGTTTTCGCCTGTCCACCATGCTTTATACTGCAGTTCTGTTTAGATTTGCACAAGCTCTGGAGCAATAGAAACAAGTAATAAATATAAACCACCAGTGAGATAGATATTAAAAAACATCACTGAGACAGGGGGAGCTTGCAGTGCCACTTTAATCCATTTATTCAGGAAGGTTGATGCAATATTATCGTTTTCTCTTCTCTAGTTCCTGGGCAGCCTCAGCTGCGGCAGCTGGACCTGAATAAGAACCTTCCGTCCACCATCATTTGTTGCTGGTCCCCTCCTGCAAACCCTAATGGGTTAATTCGGGAGTATGTGGTGAGCATCTGCCAATCATACAGCTGTTCCTGTCACCTGCTGGCAGAGGTGCAATACTGCACGCTATGTAAGATTAATCGCTCTGCTCCTTCCTCCAGGTGGAGTACAGTACAAACACTTCCACGGGCTGGTCGTCATTCAGTACGCAGGACCTCTGCTATAACATCCACTATACAGAAGCCAGAACCTTGTACACGCTGAGGGTGAGTGCTACCAAAGTTACTCCGGCTCTGCTATATTTTGGCTCTTCGATTAACGAAACTCCCAGTAATTACTCTGAAGTGACCGGACAGGTCAGTCGGCGTTGTGACCAGCACGCTCCCAGGATGGGTCAGATAGCGTTGTGACCGGCAAGCTTTCAGGATTGGTCAGATGGCGTTGTGACCGGCGTTCTCTCAGGATGGATCAGACGGCGCTGTGACCGGCGTGCTCTCAGGATGGGTTTGACGGCGCTGTGGCCGGCGTGCTCTCAGGAAGGATCAGACGGTGTTGTGATAGGCGCGCTCTCGGGATGGGACAGACGGTGTTGTGATAGGCGCGCTCTCAGGATGGGCCAGACGGAGTTGTGACCGGTGCTCTCAGGATGGGCCAGACAGAGTTGTGACCGGTGCTCTCAGGATGGGTTTGACGGCGCTGTGGCCGGCGCTCTCTCAGGAAGGATTAGACGGTGTTGTGACCGGCATGCTCTCAGGATGGGTCTGACGGAGTTGTGACCGGTGCTCTCAGGATGGGTCAGACGGAGTTGTGACCGACGCTCTCAGGATGGGACAGACGTCATCAGATTAGTCTCTTAGCAGTAATTTAGTAACGCTTCTGTAATTCCCGTTGTCTCAGGTGGCCGCTGTCACTAGCCGGGGGGCAGGGGAGTGGAGCAGCATCAAATCTATCAGCACCGCAAAAGGTAACTGCGGAGATGTAGGACGTCCGTTCATCTTCTGGTTCATTGTACACCATAGATACACCGGCCCCTATGGCTGGGTATACTTACAGGTGTCTTGTTATTTGTTTCTGATAGTTGTGCCTCCTCCAAACATCAAAATTCAGACAATTAAAGAGGATTCGGTGGAGTTTACTCTGAGGGAGGACTCTGATGTTCTGGTGAGTCACATCCTGGTCTCTGTGAGCCACATATGAGACAGACAAGTATGTCCGGCACGGACTCGTTCAGCCTCCACCCCCTCCATCGTTCCTCCGCTGCACCCCTCCGTTGTGCCTCCGCTGCCCCTTCCGTCGTGCCTCTGCCGCATCCCTTCCGTCGTGCCTCCGCTTCATCCCTCCGTCATGTCTTCGCTTCCCCCTCCGTTGTACCTCCTCTTCACACCTCCGTTGTGCCTCCTCTGCCCCCTCCATTGTGCCTCCTCTGCCCATTGCGTCGTGCCTCTGCCTCCCCCACCATCGTATCTTCGCTTCCCCCTCTGTCGTGCCTCCTCCGCCCACTGCGCAGAGCCTCCACCGCCCCATCCGGTGTGCCTCCTCCTCCCCCTGTGTCGGGCCTTCGCCACCCCTTCCATCATGCCTTCACCGCCCTCTATGTCGTATCTACGCCTTTTCGTGCCTCTTTATAGTGGCACACGTGAATTGTTTTGCAGATGACTGGTTATGCGGTGACTTTATCCTGGGAGTTTGATTCTCATATTCAGGAGAGAAGAATGTTACAGTTTGATGGACGAAGCATCTCACACACAGGTGAAAGTCACGTCATCTGATCCTCACACACGATCTGATGATATAATGCAGGGGCGACGGGATTATAGAAATGTTCCCAGAGTAATGATGACAACTTCTGCACCAGCAGAATAGTTAGTTCAGCTCTGGAGGATAATACAGGATGTAACTCCGGATCAGTACAGGATCAGTAATGTAATGTATGTACACAGTGACTGCACCAGCAGAATAGTGAGTGCAGCTTTGGGGTATAATAGAGGATGTAACTCAGGATCAGTACACGATCAGTAATGTATGTACACAGTGACTGCACCAGCAGAACAGTGAGTGCAGCTCTGGGATATAATATAGAACGTAACTCAGGATGTGTAATGTATGTACACAGTGACTGTACCACCAGAATAGTGAGTGCAGCTCAGGGGTATAATACAGGAGGTAACTCAGGATCAGTTCTGTAATGTATGTACACAGTGACTGCACCAGCAGAATAGTGAGTGCAGCTCAGGGGTATAATACAGGAGGTAACTCCAGATCAGTAATGTAATGTATGTACACAGTGACTGCACCAGCAGAATAGTGAGTGCAGCTCTGGGGTATAATATAGAACGTAACTCAGGATCAGTAATGTAATGTATGTACACAGTGACTGCACCAGCGGAACAGTGAGTGCAGCTCTAGGGTATAATATAGACCATAACTCAGGGTCAGTAATGTATGTACGCAGTGACTGCACCAACAGAACAGTGAGTGCAGCTCGGGGGTATAATATAGAATGTAGCTCAGGATCAGTAATGTATGTATACTGTGACTGTACCACCAGAATTTTGAGTGCAGCTCTGGGGTATAATATAGACTGTATCTCCAGATCCATGGGGGCTGTATGCCGCAGACTGATTTTGGCTCTTGATAACCTGCTCTGTGCACTGGTTCCTTCCTCGCTTTGTCTTATTCTCCCTTTTGTCGTTTTGTCTCAGTGACGAATCTGACGTCGCACACAGAGTACGAGATTTCGGCCTGGGCGCAGTCGTCTTACGGTGAGAGCTCTGTGGCGTTTGAGCATTTTACCACTAAGGGAGCAAGACCAGAAGTCCCAAGTCTGAAAGCAAAAGTAATTAACCAGACGGCAGTGGAGTGCAGCTGGGTGGGCAGCAGGAATGTGGTAAGAGGCTCTTCTGTTTTATATCTTATCCTCCAATCACAGCCTGAGCTACATTCATAATTCGGCTGGCACACCATAGACTTCATCATGGTAGTGTAGATCAAACTAATAGACTGTGCGTGGTGTAGTGCATCAGCCACCAGCAGGGAGCAGCAGAGGCACAGGAAGCTGCAGAATTACAAGTGCATCTTTGGTTGTAAGTAGAGGAGAATAAATATGTGGCCGAGGCCTCAGTAACTTTGCTCCTGATCTCTTCTGTCCAGACGTACGGGGTGTATTATGCCACGTCATTCTCAGAACTGCACAGGAACCCGCTAAACATCACGACCACTCTTCACGACGTGACCATCAGTGTGAACAGAGACGAGCAGTACTTGTTCCTGGTGAGGAAACGTAGAACTGCTTGCTGTGCAGCTGGAGCCTGTTATTGCATGTCCTGACATTACAGGCGTCTCTTGTCAGGTGCGGGTCACATCCCCATATCAGGGACCCCCGTCAGACTACGCTGTGGTCAAGATGATTCCTGACAACCGGCTGCCGCCTCGCCATCTGCACGCCGTCCAGGTGGAGAAAACCTTTGTGGTCATAAAGTGGGAATCGCCGTACGATTCACCGGACAGTGAGCTGGTGAGTGATCGCCCCGTGTCCCTGTTTGATACACGTACGCCAGCTCGGACTGTGGGTGTATTCAGCACCATGGTCAGGATCTCCGCTTGCTGTCTGTAGATGCAGGCTGTATTTTTTACATTTAAAGGTTGGAAACCTGAACATACCAAACGCTCACATAGCTGCAATACGTTACAATGTGCCAGTGGAGACTGGAGGTCAGAGCAAGCAGCCGGCAGTTAGGACAGGAGATGATCTATGCTGCTGATGTATTTAGTCCTCAGAGGATTGGCTGCGCTGATACACTGTAACAAACCTGTGAGCCTCCCTCATTCAGAAAGCAGAGATCCTACATTATAATTATCATAAGTGGGCAGCGTCCAGTCAGGGTCGTGCTCTCAGGATACCACTATGTTCCAGGCGTACATCGTCTCCATGAAAGATTTAATAATGAAGACAGAGAAGAGTTACAAAGTGAACACTCGGAACAGCACGGTGGAGTTCAGGATCGGAAACCTGGAGCCCGGGGGAAATACAGCGTGATCGTTCAGCTGCGGAACATGAGCAAGGAGGCCAGCGACAAAGTCAGCACAGGTGAAAGAACACCAGGACATGACAGCGAGACTGAGTCTACACCCTCGCCGCTCCCCGACAGACCCATGTGACTGCTCCGCTCTCCAGTTGCTGCCATTACTGCAGGACGTAACCGGAAAAGACCCATAAAGCTCCAGCTTACTCCGCTTGTTCTACACTTTTCCTCAGTTCCTCTGTCTGCTCCAGAAGCTTTGAAGCTCATCTTTGAGAAGGATCATGTTCTCCTATTCTGGAAGAGTTTAGCACTAAGAGAAAAATACTTCAACGAGTCCAGAGTAAGTGTACAATACTCCAGAGCAGCATTCACTATTCTGCTGGTGCAGTCACTGTGTACATACATTACATTACTGATCCTGAGTTATATCCTGTATAATACCCCAGAGCTGCACTCACTATTCTGCTGGTGCAGTCACTGCGTACATACATTACTGATCCTGAGTTACATCCTGTATTATACCCCAGAGCTGCACTCACTATTCTGCTGGTGCGGTCACTGTGTACATACATTACAATACTGATCCTGAGTTACATACTGTATAATACTCCAGAGCTGCACTCACTATTCTGTTGGTGCAGTCACTGTGTACATACTTACTGATCCTGAATTACGGTACATCCTGTATTTTACTCCAGAGCTGCACTCACTATTCTGCTGATGCAGTCACTGTGTACATAAATGCATTACATTACTGATCCTGAGTTACATCCTGTATAATACTCCAGAGCTACACTCACTATTCTGCTGGTGCAGTCACTGTGTACATACATTACATTACTGATCCTGAGTTACATACTGTATAATACTCCAGAGCTGCACTCACTATTCTGTTGGTGCAGTCATTGTGTACATACTTACTGATCCTGAATTACGGTACATCCTGTATTTTACTCCAGAGCTGCACTCACTATTCTGCTGATGCAGTCACTGTGTACATAAATGCATTACATTACTGATCCTGAGTTACATCCTGTATAATACCCCAGAGCTGCACTCACTATTCTGGTACAGTCACTGTGTACATACATTACATTACTGATCCTGAGTTACATCCTGTATTATACCCCAGAGCTGCACTCAATATTCTGCTGGTGCAGTCACTGTGTACATACATTACATTACTGATCCTGAGTTACCTCCTGTATTATACCCCAGAGCTGCGCTCACTATTGTGCTGGTGCAGTCACTGTGTACATACATTACATTACTGATCCTGAGTTACATCCTGTATAATATCCCAGAGCTGCACTCACTATCCTACTTGTGCAGTCACTGCGTAAATACATTACTGATCCTGAGGTACATCCTGTATTATACTCCAGAGCAGCACTCACTGTTATGCTGGTGCAGTCACTGTGTACATACAGTACATTACATTACTGATTCTGTACTGATCCTGAGTTACATCCTGTATTATACTCCAGAGCTGCACTCACTATTCTGCTGGTGCAGTCACGGTGTACATACATTACATTACTGATCCTGAGTTACATCCTGTATTATACTCCAGAGCTGCACTCACTATTCTGCTGGTGCAGTCACTGTGTACATGCATTAGATTACTGATCCTGAGTTACATCCTGTATATTACTCCTGAGCTGCACTCACTATTCTGCTGGTGCAGTCACTGTGTACATACATTACATTACTGATCCTGAGTTACATCCTGTATTATACCCCAGAGCTGCACTCACTATTCTGCTGGTGCAGTCACTGTGTACATGCATTAGATTACTGATCCTGAGTTACATCCTGTATATTACCCCAGAGCTGCACTCACTATTCTGCTGGTGCAGTCATTGTGTATATACATTACATTACTGATCCTGAGTTATATCCTGTATTATACCCCAGAGCTGCACTCTCTATTCTGCCTTACTCTCCCGGTGCAGGGTTATGAAGTGCACATGTTTGACAGCTCCAGGAACCTCTCCTTCCCTCTGGGAAACACATCTGAGAACTTCTTTAAGATTTCCAACCTGAGACTTGGTCACAGTTACACGTTCAGCGTCCAGGCGCGATGTCTGTACAACGGTCAGATCTGCGGGGAGCCAGCGCTGCTTCTCTATGACCATCTTGGCACAGGTAAGATCTCTGCTGCTGGTCGTCAGCTTTAATGATGATAGACCATTGTGTTTTATCTCTTCACTACCTCTGCTTGCTTTCAATGAATGCTTTTTCTCCATTTCATATGTTTTGTACTCTTCTCATTGTTGGCACAGTTTCTCTCCTGATTGTTGCGTTGTATCAGTTTGATATCAGCACTGGACACTTTCATCACAATCCCTCAGCTGTGAGGGTCTGGATGGGATTTCCGCCTCTGGTTATTAGCATTGACCCCTGATTCATTATTTGCTGTATTTAACTCATTTTATCTTTTTTTTCTTGTAATATTTGATGCTGTTTTCATGCCTAATTCTTCAGTCTGATGCATATGGGGTTGTGATTCATTTGCAAAATCAAAAATTATCTTTTTTTTTACCTTTTTAGCGCAAAAAGTCACATGATCCATTAAAATGTCACGTTGAACTCAAACATTTGCTCAAAAATTCGGACTTTTTTTTTTTTTTTAAAAAAATCACAAATAATGAATTAGCCGCACACATCTGGGTTTTAAAAAAGAAAAAGAAACTGCTCCCATAATGGCGAACAGAGGATTAGGTGGAACTGAAAAGACAGAAAAACTCAGGGTCACATACAAAAATGAATCCGGGCCAATGTTCCCATTCACTGACAGGAAGCAGAGATTTTGGAAATGTGATTGAATCATGCAGTATAACAGAGAGACGCCTGTTTGGCTTTTGTGGTATCTCTACTGTTTTCAGGAGTGGACCCATTGCCGTCCACCAGAGTGCAGTCCTCGGACGTGGCTTCTATCGTGGTCCCGGTCCTTTTCCTGCTGCTTGTGGCCATGGGCTGCGGCTTCGTCATATTGTACATGCGACACCGGCGACTTCAGAACAGCTTCACAGCATTTGCAAACAGTCACTACAGTTCGCGCCTCGGAGCCGCCATCTTCTCATCCGGGGATGATATAGGTAAGACAAGCGGCACATGCCGGCTCTGGGGACCAGTATAATAACCACATCGGCTACTGGTTGCAAACTACTGGGAAGCCGACACTTTCCCAGACTCCTGTAGACTGTGCTTTTAAACACGACAGCGCTTTCTTGTGCCCGGAGGCGACGGCGCTCTCTTGTGTCCGGAAGTGACGGCGCTCACTTGTGTCCGGAGGCGACGGCATTCTTTTGTGTCCGGAGGCGACGGCGCTCTCTTGTGTCCGGAGGCGACGGCGCTCTCTTGTGTCCGGAAGTGACGGCGCTCACTTGTGTCCGGAGGCGACGGCATTCTTTTGTGTCCGGAGGCGACGGCGCTCTCTTGTGTCCGGAAATGACGGCGCTCTCTTGTGTCCAGAGGCGACGGCGCTCTCTTGTGTCCGGAGGCAAAGGCGCTCTCTTGTGTCCGGAAGCGACGGCGCTCTCTTGTGTCCGGAGGCGACGGCGCTCTCTTGTGTCCGGAGGCGACGGCGCTCTCTTGTGTCCGGAGGCGACGGCGCTCTCTTGTGTCCGGAGGCGACGGCGCTCTCTTGTGTCCGGAGGCGACGGCGCTCTCTTGTGTCCGGAGGCGACGGCGCTCTCTTGTGTCCGGAGGCGACGGCGCTCTCTTGTGTCCGGAAGCGACGGCGCTCTCTTGTGTCCGGAAGCGACGGCGCTCTCTTGTGTCCGGAGGCAAAGGCGCTCTCTTGTGTCCGGAGGCAAAGGCGCTCTCTTGTGTCCGGAGGCGACGGCGCTCTCTTGTGTCCGGAGGCGACGGCGCTCTCTTGTGTCCGGAGGCGACGGCGCTCTCTTGTGTCCGGAGGCGACGGCGCTCTCTTGTGTCCTGGTCTGTGATGCTCATGTCTTCTGCTCCCCTTCCAGGTGACGATGATGATGATGCTCCGATGATCACCGGCTTCTCAGACGATGTCCCCATGGTGATAGCGTGAAGCTCGCGGCTTCCGGGTCCAAAATGATGTAAATATCATCTTTTCGGAGGAATCGTCCGTCCTTTGGATTTCCCGCACTTTTCAGTTGCGATACCTTATTTTTATATGGGCCAAAAAGAGAAAAAGAAACGTTGTCAACTGTGAAATATAAAATACGGATTTCTGTAAACCAAATCTTCGGCCCACCCGCCCGCCCTGTGTCTGCTGTAAATGTGAAGATATGTAATATATACAGTATATATGTGTGTGTGTATGGAGCCTGGGTCGCATGGCATTGGGGATGTTCTGCGAGGTGCCTTACTGACTGGTTACAGGAGGAGCCCGACTCGTTACCGCAGCTGCAGCTTCTGAACTGCCCTCGTTTTCTGCTGGCGAGTCTAGGTACGGGGATCGGCGCTTAAGGGGTTAATCTTTTTGGTCTGTTTTTGCTGGCTTCACTGTGCCCCCCACGCTGTGCTCCCCCCCTGCTCTTCATAGAGCTGACTAGCACTGTATGGCTGCATTCATCATCTTACATGAGAATTCCCCACTAACACTTTCTGGGAAAGCTGGGTGAGTACTGGAGAGCCAGCACATGGCCATATGGTAATACCCAGCTTTCCCATAGACTGTGTAGCAAGGCTTGAACTCTTGCTTAGTTACACACTTCAGCCATTCAGGGCTCTTGGAAAGCTGAGTGACAACCTGGAATGCCCCAGTTACAGCTGCCACGTTCATTTTAACGCTTCGAATGACAGATCTGCTTGGGATGGGATATGCTGCTCTTTGATGAGACAGATTGGCCATTCAGGACCCTTGGAAAGCTGGGTGACAGCCAATAAAGCTGCACTGACAGCCCCCAGGGGTTGTCACCCAGCTTTCTCATGCTTCAGAATAATAAATCATTTTGGAGAAGGATGTACAGGCAGATTGCCCATTCAGGGCATTGGAAAGTTGGGTGACAGGCAGAAGGACAGCTTTTGCTGCTCTCACTTTTAACCCGATTTTTCTGGACTCCTAAACGACCCGTTTGCATAGGAAGGACCTTATCTCTGGACAGATCGGCCGTTCAGGAGCCTGAAAAGCTGGGAGACATGGAGCTGTGTGGTGGCTATACCCAGCTGTGGGGACACAGAGCTGGGCTCGTAATTCTCCCAGGATTGTGACTGTATATATGGTACAAATATGATTTATGTTGTTATTCTGAGGTTCATGCGCTTTCTTCCTCACTTTGATTTTATGGTCTGGAACTGTCCACACAGCTGACCATCGTTACAGTGTGCCGGTATGGGTGTGCGCCATTATTTCTCCGGACCGGTCCCACCATTCTGCATTGTTCTCTTACACTTTATCTTTCAATTCCTCACCATTTCTTAGATCTCTGCTTGCTCGCAACACTTGTTCCCTCTGAACCCCAGACTGATACATTGCAGTACACATCCTATAGGCTGAATACAATGTAACAAACCCTCAGCTGTGTGAGGAGGAGAACAACCCCGGAATGGAAGCAAGAAGGATTCCATTCACTTACAGCAATGGCAGGTTTTGAAGATGGCGAGAAACTGAAATGTAAAGTTTTTGTTTTTTGTTTTATTTTAGAAAGTTATAAAACTTTTAATTATCTGATGATTGAACTTCATTTTATAACCTGGGGGGGGTCTGAATAGTTTAAACCCAGAGTGAAAGTCCGGGGCCCTCAGACCCCTCTACTCCAAGAGGAGGGAGAGAGCTCACATGCCATTTTCTGCTCCTGTTTGGCCCCTGATAGGATTGTGGCTCCCCAGGACAGGTATTATTAGGGCAGGCCTGTATATTTTACATTTTTAACCCTTCACAGAGCGGTTCTCGGTTCTTTCACCTCTTCGGTCCCCATCATGTGAACGCCAATATTGTTATTGCGTTCTCGCCACGCAGATGTTATTCTCTTGTATCCGCCGGGCACAGAGAAGTCAGGTTGTATTGGGGCCCTAAAATCTCAGGAATGTAGCGTAGTGCCAAGTCAGTGGCGGGCAAGAGCGTGGGCCGTCATGTGGCGGGTCGAGCTGCTGTGTGTGATACGTCCTTGTAACAATGTATCTAATGTATGTGATTCTCTGTGCGCCATTTGTTTTGGAGACATTTTTACGTGTAGACTCGCGGCCGCGGTGTTATACTCTTTTTATTTATCTTTTTCTTCTAAATCACCAGCAACGAAAATTGCCAAAATTCTCCCCTGAGAAAACAATAAGGTGCAGGATCCCTTCCCTCACACTGCTGCTTTATCTGGGTCATCCTTGTGTACAATGTGTAGCATGTCCTATACTCTACTCACATCCAGAGCTGCATTCACAATTCTGCTCATTACCATTTTCTAGATCTCACGGCACAGCTGCCGCCCCGGTGATTGCTCGCGTCTTGCTCTGCTGCGATTCGTTGTGGGAGATGCAGTGTGTATAATGATCACAGCTCTGCATGCAGCGCAGAGGGAATGTGTGGCCCGTGGGACTGACTTTATCTGGGGTCTAGAGCGGAAAGCTTCACCTCTAGCTGATGATATAGTGCTGACTGAATCCAAGGATTGTGAATGCAGCTGTGGGTGTTACTAGTATCAAAGACACAACATGTCAGCAGAATTTTGAATGCAGCTCTGGTTGTGATTGGTGCAGAAGACATGACATGTCAGCAGAATTGTGAATGCAGCTGTGGGTGTGACTGGAACAGAAGACGTGACATCTCAGTAGAATTATGATTGCAGCTCTGGGTGTGACTGAAGCAGAAGATGTGACATGTCAGCAGAATTATGATTGCAGCTCTGGGTGTGACTAGAGCAGAAGGCTTGACATGTCAGCAGAATTATGATTGCAGCTCTGGGTGAGACTGGAGCAGAAGACTTGACATGTCCACAGAATTATGATTGCAGCTCTGGGTCTGACTGGAGCAGAAGACGTGACATGTCAGCAGAATTATGATTGCAGCTCTGGGTGTGACTGGAGCTGAAGACGTGACATGTTAGCAGAATTATGATTGCAGCTCTGGGTGTGACTGGAGCTGAAGACGTGACATGTCAGCAGAATTGTGATTGCAGCTCTGGATGTGATTGGAGTAGGAGTGATGTGTGAGGAATCGGGATCCATTTTCAGTAAGGCTGTGTGAGGAGCCGGTCAGCGATGTTTTCTTCAGTCCCGTCCCCTGGTCCAGCGCCCTCCGCAGGGGTGCGATGTATTTGCACATTCCCTGTTCTGTAAGCAATATGAGATGACTTGTGCCATATCACTGGACGCGGGGTGTTGTTCAGCAGTGGCGCCCTGCGTCCGCTTATCATACATTCCAGTAACTTGTGTTACCCTAATAACTGACCTATAGATCGCCAGTAGCTGCAGACAATCCGACAACGGCTTTCATTCTCTCTGCACTAGTAAAGCCCCGGAGTCAGATCGCCTGCAGCGCTGTTTACTGCTGTCAGGATTCTATCACCGTCTATACCTGTGTACTTAAAAGGGCGCTCCACTTCTGAGTCGCAGTTAAATCTACATTAGGAAATTACATAGCAAGTAATTATATTGTATAGTATTTCTCCCAGGATGCAGTGCTCAGGGAAGCAGCGGGTCGCTTCTACATACCTGCCAGTGCTCTCTTGTGGGTGGAAAGCCCAAAATCTGCAGCCGTTCACAGAGGACCTATCCCAGCAATTGTTGTCCCAGATATATAATGTGTAACTGTTGCACTAGTGTACGCTCCCTTTAAGCAGTTGCACATCATGCAATTCCCTGGTGTATATTTGATGCCTCCAGGTCAGGGTTCCCCTTTATGGAGCCGTCTGAATTGTTTCGCGTTGTTGCTCTGTTTCGATCGGAGTGCACATGCCCCCATAATCCACAGAGTACCCAGTACTAATCTGGGACCCTCGCACTGCGTCTCTGTATATAGATGCCACTCTGACCGTCATTAACCCCTCACATTCCCCCAGTACAGCCGCTCCGCCGCGTCAGACATTTTATTCCACTTTTTGTGCCTTTTTTTTGTTTCAATGTTTTGCACAGTCTTTGGATTTTAAGTTCATTGTCGTTTGTTTTTTATCTTTGCATTAAAATTTATTTGGATCATACACTTTGTCCTCAATTATTTCCGGTCATGCAGTTATAGTAATACAAATGGTGGGGGTTGTAGTTCCCTAAAGTCGCAGAGAGATGTCCGGTAACTGGAGATGTGGGGACGTGTTCTGTAGATGATGGCAGAGTTCAGCGCTATGGGGAAAAAGGAAATAAAGTATGTCGATTTCAAGGGACAACACACTAATAACCTCTGAGGGTTCACCCCAAAAATAAGAGGAAAAGTTAACGTCCGCAGGAGTCCAGAGACTTCAGTAAAAGCCTCACAGAATCTGCATGTGACTCCTGTCACTGGTCAGAAGCATCGATATCCGGGGTCCTATCCAAGGGAAACCGCCAAAAAGGAGGATGGATTCATGCAAATCAGTTAGAGCCCTTAGTGTACGGCATGGACACAATGTAACATTGTGCAGAATTCTCTTCCTATTTCTGCCTTGTGTTTCATTAGTGAAATGTGTGGCTCTGTAGTGTAGATCCAGGGTCTGACCATTCCTTCTATCCCTCTAGGCCACAATCTTACGGGTCATGCTGTGTGAAGACCTTACTGTACTGCTCTGCTGATGAGGAGGGACAAGTCAGGGACAGCTCTGTGTGAATATAGGGCTCCGTACTGCTAGACTGTATCCATCTGCTGTGTCCTCTCCCCTTTATCCCACCAGCCCCTCTCTGGTTTATTTCTGGACCCCTGTAGGGACACAAGCGCTCATTTTATACCCCATCCCCATTGTTAAGCTAACAAAATGTATCAGTTCGCGCCTCTTAATTGATTTCTTGCATCTTGGTCGCAGATGTGCGCACAATATCACCCCGGTTACTACTGAATTTCGGTAACCTCTTGCTGCCTCCCTCACCCACTTTTTCATCTTGTGGCAAGAAAAGCCAAATTTTTGCTCAAAAATGCTCAATTTTGGATCATATGATTGTCATAAATTGTACCAAAATATTTTAAAAAGCTGGCGCAAATCAATAACATCTCGCCACTGTCTCCATAATGTGCACTGATGAGGGCAGATAAGGCGGGAACAGGTATCTTCACACTACAACCAGTGCAGAGCCATGTCGCCTGTCACCACTGCTGCTATAATCCGCCATAACTTGAAAATCTCCACCATTCAAATGGTTGTCCATTTACAAAAACATTCTACCTTCTTCCTAGAACAGTGCCACCCCTGCCTGCTGCAGGCTGTGTGTGGTATTGTAGCTTGGATTTATTAAAGTGAACAGGGCTGAGATGTAATATCACGCACAACCTTTGGACAGGGATGGCGCCATTTCTGCAGCCATGTTTATTTAACCCTATACACCTGCTTTAACACGCCATTATGGCTTTTTGTCTCTTGTGTAGTCGTTTTGGGCCGACACAGTCTGTGCAGTGGCGGACGGAATCGGCATTAGGGTTTTTCAGCATCGCATGTTGTCGGGAAATGTGGGAAGAATTGGCACGGTTTTTTAGGTACAAGGGGCCAAACTTGCATTGGGTTTTATCAGTAATCGTGCGCTGTCTGAAAGGGGAGCCAGCCTCGTGTTGGGGTTTTATCGTACACGTCGTGTCACTGGGGGCCAGAACCGCGTTAGGTTTTTGTCGGGGTGTATGGTTTGGGGACAATGGCGGCCAGAAATTGCGTTGGTTTTGTCAGTGCATCGTTTGCTTTTGGTACAATGGCGGCCAGAACTCTGCTTGGTTTAGGGGCAGTGCATCTACGCCGTTGGGGGCAATGGCGGCCAAACTCTGCATTGGGGTTTTGTCGATGCACGCTGTTAGTACATGGCGGGCCAGAACTCTGCGCTAAAGTTTCAAACGGTGCCTTGTACGGGGGCGATCAATGGCGGCCCAGAAAAACTCCCCGGCGCTGAGTTTCGTTGGGGGGGCTTTCGTATGCTGTCAGTACAATGACGGCCAAACTTGTCGCTGAGTTTCGTCGGGGGGGCATTTACGCTGTCGTAGAATGGTGGCCAAACTCATTGCTGAGTTTTTCGTTGGTACAAGGTGGTAAAAAACTTGGCGTTGGGTTTTGTTGGTGCATCTACGCTGTCAGTTTAAAAAGGCGTCGAGAACTCATCGCTGGTTTCGTGCAATGGCGCCAGAACTCTTGCTGGGTTTGTTGGTGCATCGTAGCGTTGGTCAATGACGGCCAGAAAACCCGCGTTGGGTTTCGTCTGTGCAACGTATGCTGTTGGGTACAGAACCAGAACTCGCGTTTGGGGTTTTTTTGGGCATGTACGCTGTTGGGACAATGGCGGCCAGAACTCTGCGTTGGGTTTCGTTGGTGCATGTAAGCTGTTTGGGACAGTGGGGGCCCGAACTGACGTGGGTTTCATTTGGGGCATGTATTGTGGTACAATGGGGCCTGAATATGGGTTTGGGGGTTTGTCGGTGCATCATCGCGTTTGGGGACGTGGCGGCCGAACTCGCGCGAGTTTAGTCGGTGCATTTTAGCTTTTGGTACAGGGCGGGGCCAAACTCGGGTTTAGTTTCATCGGGCTGTAACCGTTCGGTACAATGACAGCCAGAAACTCGTCGCGAGTTTCGTCGGTTTCATCGTATCTTCGGGACAATGGCGGGCCCGTACTCTTTTCTGGTTTCGTCGGTCAATGGTGGTAAGAAGGGTTGGGTTTTTTTGGGGGAAGCGCTGCGGAAAAAAAGGCGCCCAGAACTTGTTGCTGAGTTTTGTTTGGGGCATCTATGTGTTGGGACAAAGGCGGCCAGAATCATTGCTGATTTCGTTGGTGCATCGTATGCGTTGGGACAATGGCGGCCAGAACCAAATTTTGGTTTCTTTGGGGCATGTATGCTGTTTGGGCAATGGCGGCCAGAATCATGTTAGGGTTTCTTTGGTGCTCATAGCTGTTGGTCAATGGCGGCCAGAACTCATTGTGAGTTTTTGTTTTGGGCATCGTTGCTGTTGGTACAAAGGCGGCCAAAATCGAGTTAGGTTTCTTTGGTGCACTTTCGTTGGTACAATGGCGGGGCCCGAACCTGCTTTGGGGGTTTTCCCTT
>JARQOD010000003.1:396165006-396206618 GCA_033576555.1 Oophaga sylvatica | reverse complement strand
GAAAATAACTTTACCCCTGTCCTCAGCAGTCTACTGCCTGTACCTTTTGCAGAATATCAGTCTGTCCATGATGTTTTTTCTGGAGAGAAGTGGCTTCTTTGCTGCCCTCCTTGAGACCAGGCCTTGCTCCAAGAGTCTCCGCCTCACAATGCGTGCAGATGCACTCACACCTGCCTGCTGCCATTCCTGAGCAAGCTCTGCACTGCTGGTAGCCCGATCCCGCAGCTGAAACACTTTTAAGAGACGGTCCTGGCGCTTGCTGGTCTTTCTTGGGCGCCCTGAAGCCTTTTTGGCAACAATGGAACCTCTCTCCTTGAAGTTCTTGATGATGCGATAGATTGTTGACTGAGGTGCAATCTTTCTAGCTGCGATACTCTTCCCTGTTAGGCCATTTCTTGCATTGCAATGATGACTGCACGTGTTTCTTTAGAGATAACCATGGTTAACAGAAGAGAAACAATGATGCCAAGCACCAGCCTCCTTTTAAAGTGTCCAGTGGTGTCATTCTTACTTAATCATGACAGATTGATCTCCAGCCATGTCCTCATCAACATCCACACCTGTGTTAATGGAGCAATCACTGAAAAGAGGTTAGCTGGTCCTTTTAAGGCAGGGCTGCAATGATGTTGAAATGTGTTTTGGGGGATAAAGGTCATTTTCTAGCCAAATATTGACTTTGCAAGTAATTGCTGTTAAGCTGATCACTCTTTATAACATTCTGGAGTATATGCAAATTGCCATTAGAAAAAGTGAAGCAGTAGACTTTGTAAAAATTAATATTTGTGTCATTCTCAAAACTTTTGGCCATGACTGTAGTGTAGGACACGCATTAGGCTAGATTTGTTATTGAGGCATATCTAGTATATGCTTTTTTTCACTGGGTTGGTGTTTTTTAGAGTAAAATATTAAAATTGATTTTAAGAGGAAATATATGTTTCACAATTTAATTTTATTTCAATATATTATACATGTTCAACTATATGGGGGAGGGGGAATATGTGAGGCCATCATACTATATGGGGGAGGAGGGGTATATGTGAGGCCATCAAACTATATGGCGGGGTCTATGTGAGGCCATCATACTATATGGGGGAGGGGGGTATATGTGAGGCCATCATACTATATGGGGGAGGGGCTTTATGTGAGGCCATCATACTATATGGGGGGTATATGTGAGGCCATCATACTATATGGGGGAGGGGGGTATATGTGAGGCCATCAAACTATATGGGAGGGAAGGGGGTATATGTGAGGCCATCACACTATATAGGGGAGGGGGGTATATGTGAGGCTATTATACTACATGGGGGGTTTATATGTGGGGCCATCATACTGTATATGGGGCATTATATGTGGGGCCATCATGCTGCATATGGGGCATTATATGTGTTGCCATTATATTATGTGCAGGACTATATGTAGGCCCATTACATTATGTGCAGTGCTATATGCATACCTCCCAACCATCCCGGATTGAGCGGGACAGTCCCGATTCTGACCCCCCGTCCCGCTGTCCCGGCTGGGATGGTATGTGTCCCGCAGTGAGATGAGCCGCCACGCCCCCATGCACCCCTTCTGCCTTCCCTGTCTCTACAGCTCAGCCTCTCACAGCAGAGCAATGACGCTGCTATGCTGTACTCTTCTGTGTCCACAGGACCTGTGATGAGGTCACAGGAGGGGAGGAGTCAGGGGGTCACATGATCAGTGTCCTCATTGTGTGTAGGACTCTGCTGTAATGGTTGTCATTGTGCTGGATGAGGGTAAGTTTGTGTGTGGGGACAGGACTCGGGTTTACAGTGTGGATGTAGCAGTGCTGTAGTGTGTACAAGTTGGATGTAGCAGAGTCGTGTGTGTACGAGGTGTACGGAGCGGAGACGTGTGTGTACGAGGTGTATGGAGCGGAGCCGTGTGTGTACGAGGTGTACGGAGCGGAGCCATGTGTGTACGAGGTGGATGTAGCAGTGATGTAGTGTGTACGGAGCAGAGACGTGTGTGTATGAGGTGGATGTAGCAGTGCTGTAGTGTGTACGAGGTGTACGGAGCGGAACCTTGTGTGAACGAGTTGGATGTAGCAGAGCCGTGTGTCTGTAAGAGGTGCACGGAGCCGAGCTGCGTGTGTACAAGGTGCACGGAGCGGAGCCGCGCGTGTATGAGGTGCACGGTGTGGAGCCGCATGTGTACGAGGTGCACGGAGCGGAGCCGCCCGTGTACGAGGTGGATGTAGCAGTGCTGTAGTGTGTACGAGGTGTACGGAGCGGAGCCTTGTGTGTACGAGTTGGATGTAGCAGAACTGTGTCTGTATGGGTTGGATGGAGCGGAGCCGTGTGTCTGTAAGAGGTGCATGGAGCGGAGCCGTGTGTGTACGAGGTGGATGTAGCAGTGATGTAGTGTGTACGGAGCAGAGCCGTGTGTGTATGAGGTGGATGTAGCAGTGCTGTAGTGTGTACGAAGTGTACGGAGCGGAGCCTTGTGTGAACGAGTTGGATGTGGCAGAGCCGTGTATGTATGAGTTGGATGGAGCGAGCCGTGTGTCTGTAAGAGGTGCATGGAGCCGAGCTGCGCGTGTACGAGGTGCACGGAGCGGAGCCGCGCGTGTACGAGGTGCACGGTGTGGAGCCACGCGTGTATGAGGTGCACGGTGCGGAGCCGGGCGTGTATGAGGTGCACAGTGTAGAGCCGCACGTGTACGAGGTGCACGGTGCGGAGCCGCGCGTGTACGAGGTGCACGGTGCGGAGCCGCACGTGTACGAGGTGCACGATGCGGAGCCGCACGTGTACGAGGTGCACGGTGCGGAGCCGCTCGTGTATGAGGTGCACGGATGCAGAGCCGCACGTGTACGAGGTGCACGGAGCGGAGCAACCCGTGTACGAGGTGGATGTAGCAGTGCTGTAGTGTGTACGAGGTGTACGGAGCGAAGCCTTGTGTGTACAAGTTGGAAGTAGCAGAACCGTGTCTGTACGGGTTGGATGGAGCAGAGCCGTGTGTCTGTACAAGGTGCACGGATCCGAGCCGCGTGTGTACCAGGTGCACGGAGTCGAGCCGCGCGTGTATGAGGTTTACAGATCCGCACCGCGCGTGTACGAGGTTTACGGAGCTGAGCAGCGCGTGTACGAGGTTTACGGAGCGGAGCCGTGTGTACGAGGTGGATGTAGCAGTGCTGTGTGTGTACGAAACGGAGCCCTGTGTGTGTGAAGTGTACGGAGCTGAGCCGCTCAGCCCTCAGTGTACAAGGTGTATGCTGCAAAGCCGCATGTGTACAAGGTTTACGGAGTGGAGTCGTGTGTGTTCAAGGTGTACAAAGCGTGGCTGCATGTGTACAAGGTGTGCGGAGTGGAGCCTTGTGTATACTGAGTGGAGCCTTGTGTGTGCGAGGTGGACGGAGCGGAGCCGTGTGTGTATGAGGCATACAAAGCGGAACCATGTGTGTATGAGGTGCGCAGAGCCGTGCGTGTACAAGGTGTATGGTGGGGAGCATTCATACCTCCCAACCGTCCTGAATTCAGCGGGACACTCCCGATTTTGAGAGTCGTCCCAGCCGGGAGCTTTTCCCGTGGACACAGGAGTACATGTCGGAGCCCCAAAGAGCACTTTAAAACTCGCATGTGATGTTCCACCGTCGGGAGGAGATTGTGACGGAACCATGGAGGCACTTCAGGGAATGCTTCAGATCATCTCCGTGTCCTCGCCTTGGAATCGGGGATGTCGGCCATGTGAGCGGATCATGATATGTCCTGCACCGGGAGGCTCAGGTGGGCACTACAATGGGAGCCGGGCTGCTATAGTATCTTTATAGAATCTTTATTTCTTTCTCTCTGTTTCTTTCTCTCTCTCTGTTCTTTCTTTCTCTCTGTTCTTTCTTTCCCATCTTTCTTTCTCTCTCTTTCTCTCTGTTCTTTCTTTCCCCTCTTTCTTTCTTTCTCTGTTCTCTTTCCTTTCTTCTCTTTCTTTCTCTCTTTGTTTCTTTCTTTTTCTCTCTCTCTGTTCTTTCTTTCCCCTCTTTCTTTTTCTCTCTCTCTCTGTTCTTTCCCCTTTCTTTCTTTTTGTTCTTTTTTTCCTTCTCTCTCTCTGTTTCCCTTCTTTCTTTCTTTCTCTCTGTTCTTTTTCTTTCCCCTCTTTCTTTCCCCTCTTTCTCTCTCTCTGTTCTTTCTTTCCCATCTTTCGTTCTGTTCTTTTTCTTTCTTTCTCTCTGTTCATTCTTTCCCCTTTCTTTCTTTCTTTCTTTCTTTCTTTTTTCTTTCTTTCTTCTCTTTGTTCTTTTTCTTTCCCTTTCTTTCTCTTTCTTTCCCCTCTTTCTTTCTCTTTCTCTCTGTTCTTTCTTTCCCCTCTTTCTTTCTCTCTGTTCTTTCTTTCTCTTTCCCATCTTTCTTTCTCTCTCTGTTCTTTTTTGTTCTTTCTCTCTGTTCTTTCTTTCCCCTTTTTCTTTCTATCGCTCTGTTCTTTCTTTCTCTTTATTTCCCCTCTTTCTTTCTGTTCTTTCTCTCTCTCTCTGTTCTTTCTTTCTCTTTCTTTCTCTCTCTGTTCTTTCCCATCTTTCTTTCTCTCTATCTCTCTGTTCTTTCTTTCTTTCTCTCTTTGTTCTTTCTTTCCCTTCTTTCTCTCTCTCCCTGTTGTTTCTTTCTTTACCTCTTTCTTTTTTTCTCTCTGTTCTTTTTTTCTGTCCCCTCTTTCTTTCTCTCTGTTTCTTTCTTTTTCTCTATCTCTCTGTTCTTTCTTTCTTTCTTTCTTTCTTTTCTTTTCTTTCTTTCTTCTCTCTCTCTCTCTCTTTCTTTCCCTCTTTCTTTCTTTCTTTCTTTCTTTCTCTCTGTTCTTTTTTTCTTTCTCTCTCTCTCTTTCTTTCTTTCCCTTCTTTCTTTCTTTCTTTCTTTCTTTCCCTCTTTTCTCTATTCTTTCTTTCTTTTTCGCATGAGATAATGTATTACATGGATGGGAGGCGAAGAGAATCTAAATTTTTCCATCTTCTCCATTCTCTGTGTCCGCTTACATCAGACTTTAGTCCGATGCGTCACACTCACCCATAGACTTGTATAGGTGCGCGTGATCCGAATTTGTGAGCCACTCGCAGTATGCTGCAATTTTTTTTCCTTTTAAAACCAAAAATGTCAGGTTCACGGGGCACAGGCGCCGTCATAGAATGCCGTGTCTACCAACTTTTAAAGACAAGGAGGCATGTGTATTGTCATTTTTCACCCATTTAACTCCCTTAGTGTTCTCACCCACAAACTGTACAGAAATGGCTGCATATAAGATGCACCCCTTGATTTGAATGTGGGCTGCTTTGGCTTGTGTGCCAGGGCTGATTTTCAGTCCCAGTCCGGCCCTGTATATACACTTTTGATTCCAAAGCATGGAATATGTATATACCCCCGACACAGAACCCCACGATAACCCTAGACTACTCGCTGCCTCCATCAGTTGTTTAACAGGCTGACTAGAGGCTTGATTCTGGCAGCGTATGGCTTTCAGGGTGTGGGGTACAGAACAAAAGGAACAGAACTATTAAATTTTATGTTTAATCCAAAACGAGGCAGTGTGTATAAATAATATACCCAAAATTTTACAAAGGGAACAAAACGATACAGCGTGCACAATTGCATAAAATAAAATGGATAAAACAAAAGAAACTTACTACACCGATCACAGGTATGATTCGGCGTAGGAATGGTGGGCGCTTTGTTTGAAGAACGTCTGGTGGACGGGAGACATGCATACTCTGAAGTGTATCTCAGGAACCAAGATTATAATTTGTCTGGACCTCTTATCAGCACCTGAAGTACACCCACACACCCCCTTGATGACCTCATATGGGCCGGGTTGTGGGGTGTTCTCAGCCCCTCAGGATTTTATTAAGTTCTCAACTTCTGCGATCATCTGGAGAGAAATAATTGCATAAGTTCAAGATAGCCACTATGGAGACACAGCATTGTATCTTAATTAACCAGCCGCCTTTTTTAACCCCTTCATGACCCAGCCTATTTTGACCTAAATGACCTGGCCATTTTTTGCAATTCTGACCAGTGTCCATTTATGAGGTAATAACTCAAGAACGCTTTAACGGATCATAGCGATTCTGAGAATGTTTTTTCATGACATATTGGGCTTCATGTTAGTGGTAAATTTAGGTAGATAATTTTTGCGTTTATTTGTGAAAAAAATGGAACTTTGGCCAAAATTTTGAAAATTTCGCAATTTTCAAATTTTGAATTTTTATTCTGTTAAACCAGAGAGTTATGTGACACAAAATAGTTAATAAATAACATTTCCCACATGTCTACTTTACATCAGCACAATTTTGGGAACAACATTTTTTTTTGTTAGGAAGTTATAAGGGTTAAAAGTTGACCAACGATTTCTCATTTTTACAGCAAAATTTACAAAACCATTTTTTTTTGGGACCACCTCACATTTGAAGTCACTTTGAGGGTCTATATGGCAGAAAATACCCAAAAGTGACACAATTATAAAAACTGCACCCCTCAAGCTACTCAAAACTACATTCAAGAAGATTATTAACCCTTCAGGTGCTTCACAGGAACTAAAGCAACGTGGAAGGAAAAAATGGACATTTTAATTTTTCCAATAAAATTTTTCTTTTAGCATCAATTTTTTCATTTTTGCATGGGCAACAGGATAAAATGGACCCTAAAATTTGTTGGTCAATTTATCCTGAGTACACAGATACCTCATATGTGGTCATAAACCACTGTTTGGGCGCACGGCAGGGCTCAGAAGGGAAGGAGCGCCATTTGACTTTTTGAATGGAAAATATGCTGGAATATTTAGCGGTTGCCATGTCGCATTTGGAGAGTCCCTGTGTGCCTAAACATTGGAGCTCCCCCACAAGTCACCCCATTTTGGAAACTAGACCCCCCAAGGAACTTCTCTAGATGCATAGTGAGCACTTTGAAACCCCAGGTCCTTCACAAATTGATCCGTAAAAAAAAGAAAGTACTTTTTTTTTCACAAAAATTTTCTTTTAGCCTCAGTTTTTTCATTTTCACATGGGCAACAGTATAAATTGGATCCTAAAATTTGTTGGGCAATTTCTCCTGAGTACACCGATACCTCATATGTGGTCATAAACCACTGTTTGGGCGCACGACTGGGCCCAGAAGGGAAGGAGCGCCATTTGACTTTTTGAATGGAAAATTGGCTCCAATCCTTAGCGGACACCATGACGCCTTTGGAGAGCCCCTGTGCGCCTAAACAGTGAAAATAACCAACATGTGACACCATTTTGGTAACTAGACCCCCCAAGGAGCTTATCTAGATGAGTAGTGAGCACTTTAAACCCCCAAGTGCTTCACAGGAGTTTATAAACGCAGAGCAGTGAAAATAATAAAATCATTTTTGTTTCTCAAAAATCATTTTTTAGCCCACTATTTTTTATTTTCCCAAGGGTAACAGGATAAATTGGACCCCAAAAGTTGTTGTCCAGTTTTTCCTGAGTACGCTGGTGCCCCATATGTGGGGGGGAACCTCTGTATGGGAGCACGGCAGGGCTCAGAAGGGAAGGAGCGCCATTTGACTTTTTGAATGGAAAATTAGCTCCAATCGTTAGCGGACACTATGTCATGTTTGGAGAGCCCCTGTATGCCTAAACTTTGGAGCTCCCCCACAAATGACCACATTTTGGAAACTAGACCCCCTAAGGAACTTATCTAGATACACAGTGAGCACTTTGAACCCCCAGGTGCTTCACAGAAGTTTATAACGCAGAGCCGTGAAAATAAAAAATCTTTTTTTTTTCTCAAAAAATGATTATTTAGCCCACTATTTTTTATTTTCACAATGGTTACAGGAGAAATTAGACCCCAAGAGTTGTTGTCCAATTTGTCCTGAGTACGCTGATATCCCATATGTGGGAGAAAACTACTGTATGGGCACACGTCGAGACTCGGAAGGGAAGTAGTGACGTTTTGAAATGCCGACTTGATGGAATGGTTTGCGGGTGTCATGTTACGTTTGCAGAGCCCATGATGTGCCTAAACAGTAGAAACCCCCCAAGTGACCCCATTTTGGAAACTAGATCCCCCAAGGAACTCCTCTAGATGTGTGGTAAGCACTTTGAATCTCCAAGTCCTTCACAGAAGTTTATAACGCAGAGCCGTGAAAATAAAAAAACATTTTTTTCCACAAAAATAACTTTTTTAGTCCCCAATTTTTTTTTCACAACAGTAACAGGAGAAATTAGACCCCCAAAGTTGTTGTGCAATTTTTCCCGAGTACGCTGATACCCCATATGTGGGAGTAAACCACTGTTTGGGCACACGTCGGGGCTTGGAATAAAGGGAGCACTGTTTGACTTTTTGAACGCAAAATTTGCAGGAATCAATGGTGGCGCCATGTCGCGTATGGAGACCCCCTGATGTGCGTAAATAGTGGAAACCCCTCAATTCTAACTCCAACCCTAACCCAACACACCCCTAACCCCAACCCTAACCCCTACACACCCCTAACCCTAATACAAACCCTAACCATAACCCTAACCCCAACACACCCCTAACCCTAATCCCAACTCTAACCATAAACCTAACCACAAGCCTAACCCTAATCCCAACCCTAACCCCAAAACACCCCTAACACTTATCCTAACTCTAACCCTAACCACAAACCTAACCCTAATCCCAACCCTAACCCTAATTCCAACCATAACCCTAATTCCAACCCTTACCCTAGTTCTAACCCTAACCCTAGTTCTAACCCTAACCTTAAGGCTGGGTTCATATTGCGTTTTAGCAGCCCGTTCAACACGTAGCGTTGACGGGCTGGTAACGGTATAGCATAATGCGATCGTGTTATGCTATACCTGCTAGTGCAGAGGAATCAGCGATGATTCATCTGTGCTAGCGGTGACGGAGCCCAGACGCTGCAGCCTGCGTCCAAGGCTCCGTCACTGAATGACGACACGTCGCGAACGCATGCCGCTTCACGGCATGCGTTGCGATGCGCACACAAATGGGGTGAATGGCAGCGTTAACGGACTGCGTTACACTGCGGTGAAACGCAGTCCATCTAACGGACTGCCATAATGCAATATGAACCCAGCCTAACCCTAACCCTGAGGCCCCGTGCACACGTTGCGGATTCACTTGCGGATTTTTCTAAAATCCGCAGGTAAAATGACCTGCGTTTTACCTGCGTATTTAGCGCCGATTTACTATGGTTTTGGTGCGGTTTTTCCCTGCGGTTTTACACCTATAATGGAATAGGTGTAAAATCGCTGCGGAATCCGCACAAAGAATTGACATGCTGCGGATTTAAAACCGCAGCAAATCCGAGCTGAAAAATCTGCAGCATGTGCACAGCGTTTTTTTTACCATTTATTTGCATTGTACTGTACATGGTTTCTGGATCTGCTGTGGATCCGCAGCAAAATCCGCTGCAGATCCGCAGCAAAATCCTCTGCTGATCCGCAGCAAAATCCGCTGCTGGATCCGCAGCAAAATCCGCTGCTGATCCGCAGCAAAATCCGCTGCTGATCCGCAGCAAAATCCGCTGCTGATCCGCAGCAAAATCCGCTGCTGATCCGCAGCAAAATCTGCTGCGGATCAGCAGCAAAATCCGCAACGTGCGCAGAGCCTAATAGGAAAAAAAATAAATCTTTATTTTATTATTTGACCCTACCTATGACAGGGGGGGGGTTCACTTACTTTTTTTTTATTTTGATCACTGTGACAGTTTATCACAGTGATCAAAATAAATTTCTGGACTCTTCAGGGCGCACTGCGCATACGCCGGCCGGCGGGCGCACTGCGCATGCGCCCGCCATTTTCCAATATGGCAGCGCCCATGAAAAATCCCGGGCAGCCTCCGGGACGGATCCAGGGACATCGGTGGACCGGGAGAGGTGAGTATGGGGATCGGAAGGTGAGGGGGGGAATCGGAAGGTGGGGGCAGGACGACGGCGGTGACTGATCGCTGCCATGAAATCGGTGGCGGCGCCGATCATCGCCGTGACATGGTGTGGGGGGGTCAGGGCTTCGTGTCCAGCCATGGCAGATGCTATTGCAGCATCGGCCATGGCTGGATTGTAATATTTCACCAATTTCATTCGTGAAATATTACAGATTGCTCTGATTGGCTGTTTCACTTTTAACAGCCAATCAGAGCGATCGTGGCCACGGGGGGGGTTAAGCCAACCCCCCTGTGGTGAAGCACAAAGGGTCCTGTGCCTGCGGGTCGGGTGACCTTTCAGTGACCCCGGTCACCCGGCCCGCAGGAACGCGATCCTTTCATGACGCCACATAGGCATCATGGGTCGGATTGGCACTGACTTTCATGACGCCTACGTGGCGTCACAGGTCGGGAAGGGGTTAAGCAAGCCAGGGAAAATAGACTGTTATCTATATGTTGACTTTTGAATTTATGTATTTTTTTCTGGTTGGTCAAGAAAACAGACTGTAATATACTTGTAAGTTGCAATTTGTGTGACATATTTCTCTATCTTGATGACTAGTGATGTTTGCTGATATGCTAATTATGCATTTTCTAGGCCAGCTAGTTTGTTGACTTTTAAAATAGAGGGAAACCTATGCAAATAAATTTCCATTCTTCTCCTTTAACTGCAAATACTGATTGAAAACAAAACAGGTGTTCTTCAATGTTTTATTTATTGAGAATCACTAGGTGAAAAGCATCAGCATAAACATATTATCCAAACAAACATGACAGACAGAAGAAGCAAATAGTACAGTATTCATAGTCATACATGCCTCGTATTTACACATGACCATCAATAATTTCCATGTTTACGAAAATGAAGATGCAAACGTCTCTATCAAAATATCATTAATAAAGAAATGAGTGATTCTTGGTTACCATTAATCGACAAATGAACATAATGATTTAACTGAAGCTGTGGAGTATCATGGGTGAGTTAACTAACAAAATGCAGAACCAGAGTGTCATGATCTCAGTGCAGGTTTGACCTGCACGCCAGGGGTTAAGGTCTTAAGCCCAGTACAGGTTTTACCTGCACACCAGGGGTTAATGTCTGGATCCCAGTGTAGGCTCTGACCTGCACACCCAGGGTTTATTATTGTGGCCTCTCTTTGGTTTGGGGAGAGCTTCTTATAGCCCTAGGAAGCTCCAATCCCCATCAGTTATACTTTCGCCCTTGGCTGAGTGTGTTGACCCCTGTTTGCCTGTGCCGTGTGCCTGTGTCCTAGCTTGTTTGTATGGTTCTGACCCGGCTCTGTTTCCCGTTGTGATTTTGTCTCTTGGTTCTGTACTGTGTATATGCTTCTCTGGTTTTCTGACTCCTGCCATGTCCCTGACTATTCTTTATTAGCCTGCTCCTTGTGTACCGCATGTTAGAAAAAAACATATTACATGCTAACACATTTGAATCTATATATGAAAATTATTAAGCATGTATATATAGGACAAAAAGTAAGAGACCAACGTACAAAGTACAGAAACACCACAAAGAGAACAGCCATATAGTCTCATGTGATCAAAAATTATTTTATTATTGTAAATATTAAACGACACACAATAGACACACAGGAAAATGGCAGGGAAGGAAAGTGATACCAAGTGGGATTAACCCATAAATGCACATGAAGAAACAAGGCCAAAACTGAAACTTGATCCAGAAAATACATAGCCAAATTCAGAACAAAGTAAATAACATTGTATTCAATTACATAATGGAATGAACATAGATGGAAAAATAAAAATATGTACTATTGAAACTATACAGTCATGGCCAAAAGTTTTGAGAATGACACAAATATTATATTTTCACATGATCTGCTGCCCTCTGGTTTTTATGTGTGTTTGACAGATGTTTTTATCACAGACAGAAATATAATAATTGCAAACATATGAGCAACAAAAGCTTATATTGACAGTTAGAATGAGTTAATGCAGCAAGTCAATATTTGCAGTGTTGACCCTTCTTCTTCAGGACCTCTGCAATTCTCCCTGGCATGCTCTCAATCAACTTCTGAACCAAATCCTGACTGATAGTAGTCCATTCTTGCACAATCAATGCTTTCATTTTGTCAGAATTTTTAGGTTTTTGTTTGTCCACCCGTCTCTTGATGATTGACCACAAGTTCTCAATGGGATTAAGATCTGGGGAGTTTCCAGGCCATGGACCCAAAATCTCTATGTTTTGTTCCCTGAGCCATTTAGTTATCACCTTTGCTTTATGGCAAGATGCTCCATCATGCTGGAAAAGGCATTGTTGATTGCCAAACTGCTCTTGGAGGGTTGGGAGAAGTTGCTCTTTGAGGACATTCTGGTACCATTCTTTATTCATGGCTGTGTTTTTAGGCAAGACTGTGAGAGAGCCGATTCCCTTGGCTGAGAAGCAACCCCACACATGAATGGTTTCAGGATGCTTAACAGTTGGCATGAGACAAGACTGGTGGTAGCGCTCACCTTGTGTCATGTATAGTGTACAGTTCCTATAGCGTCTTGTGCTTGGGTGCGAGGAAACACAGGAGACATAGGTTGAAATGAAATGACTTGTATTACTTCATACAAGCATGCTGAAAAGTTCACATAGTTTGCAGGAACAGCGACAGGAGACACAGCAGGCCAGAGTAACTTCAAGCACTACAATAAATCTCCAAAGCAGGTTCAGGATCTCTTCTCTGTACCATAATTCCTCTGCAAACATGGATTCACCAAACAGCAGGTTTCCAGAGTCCAAAAGTGTTCCAAGGTTCCTCAGTAGGGAATAGCTGGAGTACAAGTCCAAGGCTTCCAGGAGTCAGGTCACAGACTGACTGAGGCTTGATTCAGGAGCACTGATTGTTCAGCTGAGGCTGCTTAAGAAGCAAGAGGGAAGAATCAGGGCGGGAACATGAAAACTGGAAACTCCATATTAACTGAGGGCAAGAGCTGCAGAAAGACAGAAAGCAAAATGGCCGACGGAAAACTGAGTTTCAAGGAACATGTCAACAGAGACAAAGAACCTTACATTACTCCCCCCTTAGGGACAACCTCCGGATGACCTCAGACCAGGCTTGTCAGGGTACCTCTGATGAAACTGGTGGAGCAGGCGAGGAGCATTTACATTATTGACTGGTTCCCATGAGTTGTCCTCCACTGGGTAGCCCTGCCATTTAATCAAATATTGCAACTGATTTCTGTACAACCTGGAATCTAAAATCCTTTCCACCATAAATTCTTCCTGACCATCGACCAGCACTGGGTCAGGGCAAGGAGAAGAACGTCCAGGAAACGTATTGGGTGTTGCAGCCTTTAGTAGGGATACATGAAAGACAGGGTGGATTCTCATAGTTCTGGGCAGTTGAAGACGACAAGCAACAGCACTTATAATCTTATTGATCTTATAAGGTCCAATGTACTTATGTCCCAATTTAGACGATGGAATCTTTAATTTAAGATTTTTGGTTGACAGCCAGACCAAATCTCCTACCTTGAAAGCTGGTGCAGGTTTACGAAATTTATCTGCTGCTTTCTTGTACCTTTCCTGAGCCAATTCTAGATTTTCCTTTAGAAGATCCATATTCTTTTGTAAAGAAGTGATTCTTTCAGCCACTGCCGGCAAGGGCGTATCTATGGGAAATCGAGGAAGAATGTTAGGATGATAACCTAGATTGGAGTAAAAAGGAGACTGCTTAGTGGAGGCGCTCTGAGAGTTGTTATAAGAGAACTCAGCCAGTGGAAGTAGATCCACCCAATCAACCTGTAGGTGGCAGATAAAACAGCGGAGATACTGCTCCAGGGTCTGATTGGTTCGTTCTGTCTGTCCATTAGTCTGGGGATGAAAAGCAGAAGAAAGGTTTACTTTAATGTTCAATGCTGCACAGAAATTTTGCCAAAACCTTGAAGTGAATTGCACCCCTCGATCCGAAATGACCTCATCCGGTACTCCATGTAAGCGAAACACATTCTTAATCATCAAGTCTGATGTCTGTTTTGCAGTGGGTAAGCCGACACAAGGGATAAAATGAGCTGCCTTTGTTAGACGGTCAACCACCACTAGAATGGTGTTCTTCCCTTGAGAGGTTGGTAACTCCACAATGAAGTCCATAGAAATGGATCCCCACGGGCGGGACGGGGTGGGAAGAGGTTGCAACAGACCAGTTGGTGAGGAGCGAGGTGTTTTGCATCTTGCACAGACTTCACATGAAGTGACATAGTTTAAGACATCTTTCCTGTAAGTGGGCCACCAAAAGAAACGAGAAAGAAATTCTTGTGTCTTTAGAATTCCCCTATGCCCGGCTATCTTGGAATCGTGGATGAGTTGCAATACTCTCAATCTGACTGTTTCAGGTATATACAGACGTTGTCCCTGAATCCACACACCATTCTTAAAGACAAGACTTACGTCCCTTGGGGGTTGAGCCAACAAAGAATCCGCATGGTATGCTTCCTTGATGTCCTTAAGTAGGTCTTGATTATGAATCACTCCCAGGAATCTAGAGTCAGGAAGAATAGTCTTAGGAGGAGTAAGTGGACGTGTCTCTGCTGAATGAATCCTAGAGAGTGCATCAGCCTTTCCATTGCGCGATCCTGGTCTATAAGAAATTACAAAATTAAATTGGTTTAGGAAAAGATTCCAGCGAGCCTGGCGAGGAGTCAGGCACTTAGCCGACCTGATAAATTCAAGGTTACGATGGTCTGTCAGGACGACTATTTGCTGTGCAGCTCCCTGAAGAAGGTGTCTCCATTCCTTGAAGGCGGCAATAATGGCCAACAATTCTCTATTGCCCACATCGTAGTTCCTCTCAGCCGAAGACAACTGCTGGGAAAAGAAGGCACAGGGATGCAAGACATTCTTCTCACCTGTTCTCTGAGAGAGTATAACTCCAACGGCACAGTCTGAAGCATCCACCTCTATTATGAAGGCAAGCTCGGGGTTGGGATGTACTAAGATAGGTGCGGTGGTAAATTTATCCTTTAAACAGGAAAATGCTTCCTGAGCTTGCGGGGTCCAGGAGAACCTAGACTGTTTCCGGGTAAGTTGGGTGATAGGTGACACTACCTCAGAAACATTCTTAAAGAAACGTCTATAGAAGTTGGCAAACCCGATGAAACGCTGCACCTCCTTCACATTTCTAGGAATTGGCCAATCCTTGATGGCTTGGGTCTTGCTTCCATCCATACTAATCCCTTGCGTAGATAGTACATACCCCAGAAATTGAATTTCGGTCCTATGGAATTCACATTTTTCAACTTTGATGTAGAGATGGTTTTGTCTTAGGCGTTCTAAGACCATTCTCACATGTCCATGATGTTCCTCTGTGGAGTTAGAAAAAAATTAGAATATCATCCAGATAAATCACCACAAATGTATCTAGGAGATCCCTGAAGATATCATTCACGAAGTGTTGGAAAGTGGCTGGGGCGTACTCAGACCAAAAGGCATAACTAGATATTCAAAGTGTCCATAGCGTGACCTGAAAGCAGTCTTCCATTCATCCCCAGGTCTAATACGGACCAAGTTATAGGCCCCACGGAGATCCAGTTTAGAGAAAATTTTGGCATGCCGCACTCTCTCCAACAACTCAGGGATTAAAGGCAATGGATAACGGTTTCTAATAGTAACCTTATTGAGTTCCCTATAGTCTATGCAGGGTCTCAGAGATCCATCTTTCTTCTTCACAAAGAAGATGGGTGCACCTGCGGGAGATGAAGAGGGGCGTATGAAGCCCTTGGCTAAATTTTCGTCTATATAATCCTTCAAAGCTTTTAGCTCGGGCCCCGCTAGGGGTAGATCTTACCAAAAGGTATCTCGGCTCCAGGCAATAATTCAATTGGACAATCATATGGACGGTGAGGAGGAAGCTGATCAGCGTTCTTCTTGTCACATAAATCAACATAGTCCTGGTATACAGCTGGTAGTTCAGGGACTGACATGGTTCCTTTAGGAACAGAGCAAGCTGAAACTCCTTGACTCATCTGTTTCTCCGGAAAGTGTAATTCCTTGGTCTCCCAGTTAATCGTAGGATTCTGCGCCTGCAGCCATGGTAGCCCTAGAATAATGGGAAAGTGGGGAGAAGAGATAAGCAAAAAAGACATTTTCTCCTGATGATCTTTACCCATAAGGACCCTCAAAGGCTCTGTTTCTTGATCCACTGGTCCAGAAGTCAGTAGAGAGCCATCCACAGTCTCCATCTGTACTGGAGTAGCCTTCTTCACTGAACGTATCCCCTGTTTCAGAGCAAAGGAGATATCCATAAAATTTCCACTTGCTCCTGAGTCGATCATAGCAGAGCTAGACACCCAGACTGAGTCAACCCAGAGTTTGATGGAAAGGAAGCAATGAGAATTGTTTCTTTTACAACTCAGCTGGGACACCGCTGAGGAAACTTGAAAAATTGCAGCGTTTATACCGTCATCGTCCCCAGAACTAACAGAGTTTAAGTCCGAGAAATCAATATCTGTTGCTGCAGATTCTGGAGCCTGAGGCTCGGACATGACAGAGCTCCTCTCGCAACACTCACAGTGAATGACTGCTGCAGTAGTCTTACGAGAACGGCTGGGGCAGTTTATAATGAAGTGCCCTGACTTACCACAGTAGAAACATAGATTTTCCTTTATACGATGTTCTTTGCGTGCATCACTAACCCGTCTTTGTAAAGAGTCCACCTGCATGGGTTCAGGTTCTGGTTCCCTTGTGATCCTACTCAAAGGTTCCTTAGCTGAGGAGGGAGGTAGTAAAAGGTTAGTGCGATTATTTTCGAACCATCTCTCTTGTCTGCGTTCAGTCGGACGAGCATCAATACGGATACAATAGTTAATAAAGTCACCTAACGCAGTGGGAGGGTCGGCACGAGCAAGTTCATCCTTAATCAGTGGAGACAACCCTTTCCGAAAAATAGATTTTTTAGCGGAAGTGTCCCAAGTGGTATCAAGAGCCCATCTCCTGAAATCCAGGGCATATTCAGCTACTGAACGCTTACCTTGGCGCAAAGTTAACATGGCTGCTTCAGCTGTTGCACCTCGATTGGGGTCATCAAACACCTGCCCCATGGCTGAAATAAAAGCATTAAGGTGATTCAAACAATCATCCTCAGTCTCAATCAGAGGGTTTGCCCACATCAAAGCCTTATTGGTAAGCAACATGATTATAGTAAGCACTTTGGATCGTTCAGTGGGAAATTGTGAAGCATGTGCAGAGAAAAATAAATTGCATTGATTAATAAATCCCCTGAATTTCTCACGTTCACCGCCAAAACGAAAAGGAGGTAATTTGGGGATCCAGAACTCGGGGTTATGGCAGGAGGCTGGGCTCGTTCCTCTAGAGCCTCAATCCTGGCTCGCAATTCCTGGGTAGTCTGTCCAAACACTTGCAAATTATGATTAGTGAGGTCCTGTAGGCTTGCAAAACGGGTTTTTAAAGTCTGTACATCTGAAAGGATTGTATCAGTCACTCCGCAAAGTTCCTTTATGCGGGCCTCCATCTTCCAGATCTTTTAAGGCAGAAGTGCTGGAAGAGGAAAAAAAAAAAAAAAACAATAGTGTTTACCTGTGGTAACACTCCAGAGTAAAATTTTAAGGGAATGCGCTCACCTGGAATGGTTGTGAGAAGTCACAACCACTGTCATCACATAAGGTATTAAACGGACATCTGATATCCACAGTCACAGCAGACACGGCTTTCCCAGACCCAGCAGACACTAAACATTGGCTCCTGAATCTTGTCATGTATAGTGTACAGTTCCTATAGCGTCTTGTGCTTGGGTGCGAGGAAACACAGGAGACATAGGTTGAAATGAAATGACTTATATTACTTCATACAAGCATGCTGAAAAGTTCACACAGTTTGCAGGAACAGCGACAGGAGACACAGCAGGCCAGAGTAACTTCAAGCACTACAATAAATCTCCAAAGCAGGTTCAGGATCTCTTCTCTGTACCGTAATTCCTCTGCAAACATGGATTCACCAAACAGCAGGTTTCCAGAGTCCAAAAGTGTTCCAAGGTTCCTCAGTAGGGAATAGCTGGAGTACAAGTCCAAGGCTTCCAGGAGTCAGGTCACAGACTGACTGAGGCTTGATTCAGGAGCACTGATTGTTCAGCTGAGGCTGCTTAAGAAGCAAGAGGGAAGAATCAGGGCGGGAACATGAAAACTGGAAACTCCATATTAACTGAGGGCAAGAGCTGCAGAAAGACAGAAAGCAAAATGGCCGACGGAAAACTGAGTTTCAAGGAACATGTCAACAGAGACAAAGAACCTTACACCTTGTCTTCTCCGAATGAGGCGTTTTCCTGATGTCCCAAACAATTGAAAAGGGGATTCATCAGAGAAAATAACTTTACCCCAGTCCTCAGCAGTCCACTGCCTGTACCTTTTGCAGAATATCAGTCTGTCCATGATGTTTTTTCTGGAGAGAAGTGGCTTGCTCCAAGAGTCTCCGCCTCACAGTGCGTGCAGATGCACTCACACCTGCCTGCTGCCATTCCTGAGCAAGCTCTGCACTGCTGGTAGCCCGATCCCGCAGCTGAAACACTTTTAAGAGACGGTCCTGGCTAGGGTTGAGCATTCCGATACCGAAACCCGGTTCCGATACCTGAAATCCAATGTAAGTCTATGGGAACAAAATATCGGAATATTTTTAATTCCGATATTTTGTTCCCATAGACTTACATTGGATTTCAGGTATCGGAACCGGGTTTCGGTATCGGAATGCTCAACCCTAGTCCTGGCACTTGCTGGTCTTTCTTGGGCGCCCTGGAGCCTTTTTGGCAACAATGGAACCTCTCTCCTTGAAGTTCTTGATGATGTGATAGATTGTTGACTGAGGTGCAATCTTTCTAGCTGCGATACTCTTCCCTGTTAGGCCATTTTTGTGCATTGCAATGATGACTGCACGTGTTTCTTTAGAGATAACCATGGTTAACAGAAGAGAAACAATGATGCCAAGCACCAGCCTCCTTTTAAAGTGTCCAGTGGTGTCACTCTTACTTAATCATGACAGATTGATCTCCAGCCATGTCCTCATCAACACCCACACCTGTGTTAATGGAGCAATCACTGAAAAGAGGTTAGCTGGTCCTTTTAAGGCAGGGCTGCAATGATGTTGAAATGTGTTTTGGGGGATAAAGTTCATTTTCTAGCCAAATATTGACTTTGCAAGTAATTGCTGTTAAGCTGATCACTCTTTATAACATTCTGGAGTATATGCAAATTGCCATTAGAAAAAGTGAAGCAGTAGACTTTGTAAAAATTAATATTTGTGTCATTCTCAAAACTTTTGTCCATGACTGTAATACTATTGACCATATAGATGTCACCATTGGTTGGATAGTGGTATACATACAAAAGTCCACAATGTATCAAAAAGTTATATACTAGGCATTATTAATGCATCATTATGCAGGTAAGTACCATGCCACAAAAATCAAGCATACCACTAAACATACCAATGATGATAGTACTAGGAAAAACTATACAGGTAAGTACCATGAACGAGGAGCTGTGCATTTAAATAGTGGGTAAGTACCCTGTCATACGTACAGAAAAATAGGATGTCTGATACATGGTATCAATACAAGCCATCAGGCAGGGTAGTACAGCACAAGTAGACAAAAGCGCATATATATATATATATATATATACACAGAATCATCGGACACTATAGCCATTACCTAGAGCTGAAACTGGATCAAAGGACCGTCAGGCCATCCCTGACGTGCGTTTCGGAGCGCAATGCTCCTTCATCAGGGGACGTACAGGTAACAGGAACAGCCGTTCATTTATATCCCAGCTGCCGGAAATAGAGCAGCAGGGTTGCGACCTGTGTTCCCGCCCAGCTGCCTCCCACCCGCACGTCACCGCCGGCAACATGTAAACATGCGGCCGGAGGATAGACGTAAGCGAGAGGGGACGGCCGCGCAGGACAGCAGGCGCATGTGCCGGTATATCCGGAAAGTACCGCCGCCATATTGAAAGAGGGCATACTACAACAATGTGGTGTACTTGGTGGGAAACAGTGCAACAATACAAAGTGGACCGCCCGAAACCCATAACCTGAACAGATAGCCAAACCCATGTGGGGCCCTACATAGTAGGATGTCAGACAGGTAGGGAACAGGTCGGCCACAAGTATTGGAGAAACAATTAAAAGGCAACAATTATAATTATATGCCATAATCAACATACATAAAACAATCACAAATTAAACAATATAGCCAAGCATAAATATATATATACACCAATCCAAGCTCAACATAATAAACACATAACAGTACCTATAAACATAAAAACAAAAAACATAGAAACATCAAAATAATAATAATAATAATAATAATAATAATAATAAAGAAAAACAGAAAAGGCAACAAAAATATAATGCAAAAATACATATGATAACAACAAACATGAACAATATATAATTTAATCAAATAAGAATACATATAGTCCTTAACAAAGAAAAAATTAAAATAAAAAAAAAAAATGAAAAAGTATATTATTCGCCAAAAAGTGATGAGCTTGAATTGCTTGAAAATGATGAGAGAAGAACGGCAGTTGAATAAATTGACGTCCATACGTAGACTATTATAAAAGAAAAAAATACACACGTTAAAATAATAAAAACACAATACATGTGCACAGGGCCACCCACATTAAGTAAATGACAATCACAAAAAAGGGACGAAAGATATATTTTCATTGAGACTGTCAGGATGAATGGTATTGAGAGTCCAGATCCACCTGGTCTCAAGTTGAGCAAGTCTTTTAGAAAGGTTACCGCCTCTTATATTGATATTTAATAAATCAATGCCTCGTACCCTCAGTAACATCCCATCACGTTATGAATACATTGTTATTTACTTTGTTCTGAATTTGGCTATGTATTTTCTGGATCAAGTTTCAGTTTTGGCCTTGTTTCTACTTGTGCATTTATGGGTTAATTCCACTTGGTATCACTTTCCTTCCCTGCCATTTTCCTGTGTTTTATTGTG
Source organism: Oophaga sylvatica (assembly GCA_033576555.1). Taxonomy (NCBI): domain Eukaryota; kingdom Metazoa; phylum Chordata; class Amphibia; order Anura; family Dendrobatidae; genus Oophaga; species Oophaga sylvatica. Next base: position 396,185,723 of record JARQOD010000003.1, on the reverse strand, counting down.
TGTCGTTTAATATTTACAATAATAAAATAATTTTTGATCACATGAGTCTATATGGCTGTTCTCTTTGTGGTGTTCCTTGTGTACCGCGTTGTCTCTCACGTTTACTGACCACGGCTTGTCTTGGATTCCGTCTCCCTCTGGTACCCCGTCCTTTCCCTGGTGTCCGGTGACCCCCTTTCCCTTCTCCAGGGTCCCTGTAGCATCCTGCACTCATCCCCAGCTGCAGGACGCTAAGCTCCGCCCCCTGAGGGTCACATGACCACAGGTCATGGCAGTACACTCACCACCCGGTGTTCTGCTCACTCCAGCTCTGCTGTATTGCTGTCCTCTCCCGGGCGCTGTGAGTGCCGCTGTCACAGGCCCCCAGAGGCTCCGGACTCCCACTGTCAGGGCTGCTGAAACCGCTGGTAAGTGCCCACCTAGCGGTTTCTCGTGATACAGAGCACAAAAAATGGAGAGGAAACCTAAAGGAGACATCAAGGGGGAGGGAGGGAGAGGGGAGGAGGGAGAGGGGGAACCAGGGATAAAGGTAAAAGGGACATGGTCCATTGGCACTTTGGTCATGTTCAATATCAAGGCACAGAATCAGACACACACAGGGATATGAATTTATCTGAATTCCTATACGTCATCCAAGGACTCCAGACCTGCGAGAAGGGCGAAAGGCTATGTGTGGCTAATGCTGCTAATTCTTCGGTGTGATTCAGTTAGTCAATCTTAAGTAATAGCTGATTTATGCTTGGAATATTAGACAAGTGCCAAAACGTAGGTATAAGAAGCTTACCGGCTGTTAAGATGAAAGCGACCAGTTTAGATAAATGTTTATTATTTGGAACTACTGGTAGATTAAGGAAAACATGTTCTGGAGTTAGTTTTATATGTTTACGCACCACTTCATCTAAGGTTTGAGATACAATGTTCCAAAATTTTTTTAGGATGTGGCAGTGCCACCAAATATGAAGATATGAGCCTCTGTCCCTTTCGCACCTCCAACATGTGTCAGGCGTAGTGGGGAACCACTTATGTATCAGGAGAGGTGTTGTATACCAATGAGTTATTATTTTGTAGCTGTTTTCTTGGGCTCTCACACATTGTGAAGGGCCATATGAAGATTTATAAAGTAGATTAATTTGGGAATCAGAGAAAGAGTGGCCTAATTCTTTTTCCCATCTCAGCAGAAAGGCTCTTTTCGGAGGTAAATGTTTTAAAAGCAGCATATTATAGAGAGCAGAAAGCACTTTTTTCGGGGGTTTTGTTTGGGAACATAATATTTCAAACGCGGTTAAAGGCCGCGTTAGGTCGCCATTGATCATAGATTGGCGGAGTGTTTTCCAAAGAAACTCATAATGTATAAAGGTGTAATGAGACATTGTGATTGAAGAACACCTGTTAACCATATTAAGAGATTATGTGCCTCTGTAACAGTGAGACACCCAGAGATTCAGCCAATACATCCAGACATCCAAAGGACTAGAGACAGGACAGCGACCACCACATCATGGCTCCATCACGAGGGTTACAGATTTATCATCATACAGGATGCCAGCTTAGGGTACCTCAGCCCTAGCTGGAAGAACACAGGTCTGCTCCACAGACAATCGCATATCCATGAATACGTTTGGAGAAAGCCAGGATTGGGACCCACCAGTCGCCTGGCTCCATCTAGATTTTCGGAGAAGCCAGATTGTGACCCTCCGCTCAACTGTTCTGCTACCTGAATGGACTGTCTTCTTCTTACGCTTGTCAATACCTCCTGTGTGCGTGCCACAGGTGGGGTAGTCGACCGCGGAAGATCTGAAGTAACTGCTGGTCTTATCCTGGCGAGTCAGCGGAAGGATGAGACACTGTAATGTGCACCATCTTGGGTACTGTGCTGGGATTGTTCTACGTGTTATCTGCTTGTTTTGTGGTTCTATAAGAGTATTGCCACACTATGTTACCCTCACCCTGTGTTGTCTGAGTAGAGTTGCGCTAAACATTAAAGGGGGAGCAGGCGCTTGGTGGGATCATCCCTGGTCCATGCGGTTTTGGCTAGCGTACCAGGGCTCCCGCCAACCCCGTGTCTCCACAGCCGCCATATTTTTTATTGGTATTTTACCATTACCCAGAGATCAAACATGACATAGCTGGTGTCAGTTATCTGGCCACCACTGATTTTGGGCTTATAGGCAGTTGTCATATTCTTCCCCTATTTGCCCTGAAGCTGAAAATGTACAGTACAGACCAAAATTTTGGACACACCTTCTCATTCAAAGATTTTTCTGTATTTTCATGACTATGAAAATTGTAACATTCACATTGAAGGCATCAAAACTATGAATTAACACATGTGGAATTATATACTTGACAAAAAAGTGTGAAACAGCTGAAAATATGTCTTATATTCTAGGTTCTTCAAAGTAGCCACCTTTCGCTTTGATTACTGCTTTGCACACTCTTGGCATTCTCTTGATGAGCTTCAAGAGGTAGTCACCGGAAATGGTTTTCACTTCACAGGTGTGCCGTCAGGTTTAATAAGCGTGATTTCTTGCCTTATAAATGGGGTTGGGAGCATCAGTTGTGTTGTGCAGAAGTCTGGTGGATACACAGCTGATAGTCCTACTGAATAGACTGTTAGAATGTGTATTATGGCAAGAAAAAAGAAGCTAAGTAAAGAAAAACAAGTGGCCATCATTACTTTAAGAAATGAAGGTCAGTCAGTCCGAAAAACTGGGAAAACTTTGAAAGTGTCCCCAAGTGCAGTTGCAAAAACCATCAAGCGCTACAAAGAAACTGGCTCACATGAGGACCACCCCAGGAAAGGAAGACCAAGAGTCACCTCTGCTTCTGAGGATAAGTTTATACGAGTCACCAGCCTCAGAAATCACAGGTTAACAGCAGCTCAGATTAGAAACCAGGTCAATGCCACACAGAGTTCTAGCAGCAGACACATCTCTACAACTGTTAAGAGGAGACTTTGTGCAGCAGGCCTTCAAGGTAAAATAGCTGCTAGGAACCCACTGCTAAGGACAGGCAACAAGCAGAAGAGACTTGTTTGGGCTGAAGAACACAAGGAATGGACATTAGACCAGAGGAAATCTGTGCTTTGGTCTGATGAGTCCAAATTTGAGATCTTTGGTTCCAACCACCATGTCTTTGTGCGACGCAGAAAACGTGAACGGATGGACTCTACATGCCTGGTTCCCACCGTGAAGCATGGAGGAGGGGGTATGATGGTGTCGGGGTGCTTTGCTGGTGACACTGTTGGGGATTTATTCAAAATTGAAGGCATACTGAACCAGCATGGCTACCACAGCATCTTGCAGCGGCATGCTATTCCATCCAGTTTGCGTTTAGTTGGACCATCATTTATTTTTCAGCAGGACAATGACCCCAAACACACCTCCAGGCTGTGTAAGGGCTATTTGACCAAGAAGGAGAGTGATGGGGTGCTACGCGAGATGACTTGGCATCCGCAGCCACCAGACCTGAACCCAATCGACATGGTTTGAGGTTAGCTGGACCTCAGAGTGAAGGCAAAAGGGCCAAAAAGTGCTAACTGCTAAGCATCTCTGGGAACTCCTTCAAGACTGTTGGAAGACCAATTCTGGTGACTACCTCTTGAAGCTCATCAAGAGAATGCCAAGAGTGTGCAAAGCAGCAATCAAAGCAAAAGGTGGCTACTTTGAAGAACCTAGAATATAAGACATATTTTCAGTTGTTTCACACTTTTTTGTTAAGTATATAATTCCACATGTGAACCAGCATGGCTACCACAGCATCTTGCAGCGGCATGCTATTCCATCCAGTTTGCGTTTAGTTGGACCATCATTTATTTTTCAGCAGGACAATTACCCCAAACACACCTCCAGGCTGTGTAAGGGCTATTTGACCAAGAAGGAGATTGATGGGTGCTACGCGAGATGACTTGGCATCCGCAGCCACCAGACCTGAACCCAATCGACATGGTTTGAGGTGAGCTGGACCTCAGAGTGAAGGCAAAAGGGCCAACAAGTGCTAACTGCTAAGAATCTCTGGGAACTCCTTCAAGACTGTTGGAAGACCATTTCTGGTGACTACCTCTTGAAGCTCATCAAGAGAATGCCAAGAGTGTGCAAAGCAGTAATCAAAGCAAAAGGTGGCTACTTTGAAGAACCTAGAATATAAGACATATTTTCAGTTGTTTCACACTTTTTTGTTAAGTATATAATTCCACATGTGTTAATTCATAGTTTTGATGCCTTCAACGTGAATGTACAATTTTCATAGTCATGAAAATACAGAAAAATCTTTGAATGAGAAGGTGTGTCCAAACTTTTGGTCTGTACTGTATGTCCCAACATATCATATTTATACAAACTCCAATATTCATAATTTTATTTTGGAGACAATGTCTGGGCTGGCTATTGTAGCATTTCTCTAGTAGTAAACCACAGTTACTCCCCTTGAGGAAGCGGTGCTGTGAAGGCACGCGAAACGTGCGTCCGGGGCTTGGAGCTACCTGGCCCAGGGCACCCCCAGCATTCCCTAATCTGGGTAAGTTTTCCCTTTACTTTAGGGCTCTTTTTGAACCCGGTATTCAATTGATTTATTGCCTTTTCAGCACTTCTTTACTTGGGAATACTTACCTATGGCTTGTATCTGTATATACAGTTATATGAAAAAGATTGGGCACCCCTATTAATCTTAAGCTTAATGTTTTATAAAAATTGGTGTTTTTGCAACAGCTATTTCAGTTTGATATATCTAATAACTATTGGACACAGTAATGTTTCTGCCTTGAAATGAGGTTTATTGTACTAACAGAAAATGTGCAATCTGCATCCAAACAAAATTTGACAGGTGCATAAGTATGGGCACCTCACCAGAAAAGTGACATTAATATTTAGTAGATCCTCCTTTTGCAAAAATATCAGCCTCTAGTCGCTTCCTGTAGCTTTTAATGAGTTCCTGGATCCTGGATGAAGGTATTTTTAACCATTCCTCTTTACAAAACAATTCCAGTTCAGTTAAGTTTGATGGTCGCAGAGCATGGACAGCCCTCTTCAAATGATCCCACAGATGTTCAATGATATTCAGGTCTGGGGACTGGGATGGCCATTCCAGAACATTGTAATTGTTCCTCTGCATGAATGCCTGAGTAGATTTGGAGCGGTGTTTTGGATCATTGTCTTGCTGAAAGATCCATCCCCTGCGTAACTTCAACTTTGTCACTGATTCTTGAACATTATTGTCAAGAATCTGCTGATACTGAGTGGAATCCATGCGTCCCTCAACTTTAACAAGATTCCCGGTGCCGGCATTGGCCACACAGCTCCAAAGCATGATGGAACCTCCACCAAATTTTACTGTGGGTAGCAAGTGTTTTTCTTGGAATGCTGTGTTTTTTTGACGCCATGCATAACGCCTTTTTGTATGACCAAACAACTCAATCTTGGTTTCATCAGTCCACATCAGCCGTCTTGCAGAAATGGCTTCTTTCGCATCACTCTCCCATACAGCTTCTCCTTGTGCAAAGTGCGTTGTATAGTTGACCGATGCACAGTGACACCATCTGCAGCAAGTTGATGCTGCAGCTCTCTGGAGGTGGTCTGAGGATTGTCCTTGACTGATCTCACCATTCTTCTTCTCTGTCTTTCTGATGTTTTTCTTGGCCTGCCACTTCTGGATTTAACAAGAACTGTCCCTGTGTTCTTCCATTTCCTTACTATGTTCCTCACAGTGGAAACTGACAGGTTAAATCTCTGAGACAGCTTTTTGTATCCTTCCCCTGAACAACTATGTTGAATAATCTTTGTTTTCAGATCATTTGACAGTTGTTTTGAGGAGCCCATGATGCCACTCTTCAGAGGAGATTCAAACAGGAGAACAACTTGCAAGTGGCCACTTTAAGTAGCTTTTCTGATGATTGCATACACCTGGCTATGAAGTTTAAAGCTCAATGAGGTTACAAAACCAAAAAAAGTGCTTTAGTAAGTCAGTAAAAAGTAAGTAGGAGTATTTAAAACAAGAAAATGATAAGGGTGGACATACTTACGCACCTGTCAAATTTTGTGTGAATGCACATTGCACATGTTCTGCTAGTGCAATAAACCTCATTTCAAGGCAGAAACATTACTGTGTCCAATAGTTATTAGATATATCAAACTGAAATAGCTGTTGCAAAAACACCAATTTTTATCAAACATTAAGCTTAAGATTAATAGGGGTGGCCAAACTTTTTCATTTAACTGTATGCACTGGCACCTTAGAGGTATTATCCCCCTTACTTTATTGAGATACATTTGGGATTGTCTGGGTGGTTTTCTGCCCTGTTTGGCGCCTCGGGTTTTTCCTGCATGTATTTGTCTTTATACCAATGTTCTATATATACTGCTTTTCTATATTTTTTTTGATAATTGAATTAATAAAATCCACATTTTATCTTTTTATTTGTCACCTGATTGCTTCATTTTCCTCCTGGTGTATATGTATTTTTGAAGCGGGTGCCGTTTCATTTCTTATGTGGACACATGTCTACTCCCACTGCTGGCATTATTCCCATGCCATTATGGGGGCTTATAATGTTTAGTAAACCATAGTGTAACTTGAATTCAAAATGCATTTCCTGGGGACAAAGACCCTTCCCCTTCGCTTATGTGTAAATACAGGTACCTTATTGTTGTCCAACCCTCTGAAAAGAGGTCTTCAGCCTCAATTATCTGTCCAAACTATAACTCTTGTGACAAAGTCACTGGTAAAGTGCTGGAGGGGAGTTACGTTTCACTCAGGCTATTAGCTTCAGTGATTTGAAACCCAGAAGTTTGCTCCAGCACACTATGTGTTGAGAGGGTTAATCTGCAATTTTAAGCTCTGGGTTTTTGTGGACAACCATAGAGCGGGTGGGAGGTTGTCCACCTTATGGGTTTTTTCTGGGGTTGAAATATTCGGCCTTCTGAGGCATTCAGTTTTTTGGGAAGCCTGGAGTGTGGAACTCCAGTGCTATGTGTCATGACAAGGAAGCTGAACCTGGGTATTTTGTTTTATCCTGAACGGTTGGATTCCCGCACACACAAGAACTGTGCTGTTGATGCTATGCTTTGCCTTTACTTAGGCCGGAAAGGTCTTGTTTAGTTTTTGCTAACTCTGCACTGGCTTAAGCAGCACTCCTAATAAACCAGAGACTGTTATGTTTCGGTAGCTGAGGAGAGATTGCAAAAATAGCCAAAAAAGCAATACATCAGAGAGGCTGGAAACTATTGGATTGTAGGACCCTAAACTAACCGCCACACTAGAAGTAGCCGTGGAGCGTACCTACGGTGATCCTAGACGCCTCGTCACAGCCGGAGAGATAGCTACACCTAAAGGCTGAAAGATGAATGCTATCTGCCCAGTAGTAGAATCCCCAAAGAAATAGGAAGCCCCCAAACATGTAATGGCGGTTCGACCAGAAGAAAATACGAACACAGACAGAAAATAGAATGCGCAAATGCTGGGGCCCAATCTGTCTAGATAGAAAAGTATAGGAAAGAATTCTGACTGCAACCCAAAAAAACCCTGACAAAAATACCAACACTACAAAAAACCTGAGATCACACGATCTCTACCACCTAAATCAGATCTCTGGTGTAACACACAGCAATTCAGCAAATTAAAAGTGACATAGGAATAGAGCAGAAGTGCAAACACAAACTGAGCACAATTGCAGAGCCAGGCCCCAAAAGTGGACCAGGCTGAAGTCTACTGCAAAGCAGCAAACCAGCAAGAAATCCAACCAGAGGAAAAAAAAAGCAAATCACTTATCTGAATGAGAGCAGGAATGCAAGCTGAGCTCCAAGCAAGACGTGGAAGAACAATTGATTACCGCTAAGGCTCAAGGGAGTTCAGGTCACTTATATCAGACCATTCAGAGCCAACTGAAGGCCATTCAGCAATTAGTTCATTACCCTCAGCAACCACCGGAGGGAGTCCCAGCTCAGAAGTCGCCTCCAGAGTATTCACAACAAGAGACAGTGTTCCTTCATCTACTCCCATGTGCAGCCGAGTAAGTCATCTACCACAGTTGATAGTACAAGTGTGGGCAATTTTCCCAGGAAGCACGTGTGATGGCTGCGCACAAACAGCTTGTCCTGGGTGAAGGTGGCCATAAGCCGGAAAACAACGTCAGACAGCATGGAGGACCTGATTAAGCACCTTGTGAAAGCCCAGCAGGAGACAAGTCAGCTGCTTATGCAACAGATTCAGCAGCACCAGCAGTAGCTCCAACAGCAGCAACAAGACCAGTTCCAACAACAGCAGAAGATTGAGGTGCTCGCAGAGGTTGTCTGTGAGAAAATGGCAGCCCCTCCCCCAAGTCCAGGTGACGACACATAGGTCCGGAAAGCGGTAAGAGGAGCAATGCAAAAAATTACCCCGGGCGATGATGTAAAAGCTTTCTTGACTGTGTTTGAAAGGGTGGCAGAGTGGGAGAAGCTGCCGCTGGGGCAATGGGCGGAGGTGCTGGCCCCCTATCAAACTGGCAAGCCCCAGAAGGCTTATTATGACCTGGTCTTACAAGACGCTGGGAATATGCCAAACTAAAAGTTGAGATACCGGCACGCTCAGTGGTGACTATGTCTGTCCAAGCTCAAAGGGACCACCACCGGGCATATTGTGGTGATAAACTCCCTCGCTCCCAAATGTTCGATTTGATGTATCTGGTACAGAAGTGGTTGCAGCGGGAGTCCTCCACCCCGGCCCAGATGGTAGGGTGTGTCGTAATAGAAAGATTTATCCACTTCTTTCCAGGATGGTGCAGGCCTCGATGGCCCAGGGGGATCCCCGAAATGCACACAACCTGGTGGAGCTAGTGGAAAGATATCAAGTGGCCAAGAGGTCCCTAAGGAAGCTAGGTGGTGTTGCATTCCCATAATGGGGTACCCAGTGGGAGCCCGAATCTTAAAAGAGGCCTAGTAGAACCACCACTGGGAGAAGTCCTAGGTCCCAAGGGGTCATTGAGGAGTTGCTAAAGGCCGTTGGTAAAGACTTTCTGTGCTGGAGATGTCACAATCCTGGACTTATAGTCATCCATTGTCCTATGTCCTACGTACAGATGGACTGTAGCATGGGTAGTCGCTGTTCGTACTATGCCTACCCCACCTGTAGTGTGGACTATCAGGCCGATGAGGGGTCACAGTTATGTCCCGTAACAATAAATGGGGTACTGGTGTCGGGACTCTGGGAATTGGGTGACCCTGGTAAGGGCTACCCTCCCCCACCAGTTGATATCGGGAAAACACGTGGGTGTCCGCTGTATTCATGGGAACACCAAGGACTAACCCGTTGTCAGAGTGTCTATAAAAATGAACTGTGGGGCTGAGACCCATGAGGTCGGGAAGGTTAAGTACCTACTACACCTGATGTAAGGTTCTATGTATATATTCCTGAAACTCAGTTTGTTCGTCAGCCATTTTACTTTCTGTCTTGCTGCAGCTATCTTGCCCTCAGTCAAAATGGAGTTTCCAGCTTGCATGTTCCCGCCCTGATTCTCTCCTTTGCTTTTTAAGCAGCCACAGCTGAGCAATCAGTGCTTCAGAATCTAGCCTGCAGTGAACCTGTGACTTGATTCCTGTAAGCCTTGGACCTTGTACTCCAGCTATTCCTACTGAGGAACTCTGAAGCACTTGTGGACTCTGAACCCTGCTCTTTGAAAGACCCACGTTTGCATGGACTTACGGTAACAGAGAAGAAGATCCTGAATCTGTATTGGAGAGTGATTGCTGAGCTTGGATTACTCTGGCCTGCTGTGTCTCCTGTTTCTGTGTCTGCAAACTGTGTGACTATTTCTGCCAACTTGTATGTAGTACAGTTCATATAGCGTCTTGTGCTTGGGTGCGATGAAAACACAGGAGTCACAGGTTTGATATAGAAAAGTCCTGTATTACTTCATACAAGTTGGCAGAAATAGTCACACAGTTTGCAGACACAGAAACAGGAGACACAGCAGGCCAGAGTAATCCAAGCTCAGCAATCACTCTCCAATACAGATTCAGGATCTTCTTCTCTGTTACCGTAAGTCCATGCAAACGTGGGTCTTTCAAAGAGCAGGGTTCAGAGTCCACAAGTGCTTCAGAGTTCCTCAGTAGGAATAGCTGGAGTACAAGGTCCAAGGCTTACAGGAATCAAGTCACAGGTTCACTGCAGGCTAGATTCTGAAGCACTGATTGCTCAGCTGTGGCTGCTTAAGAAGCAAAGGAGAGAATCAGGGTGGGAACATGAGAGCTGGAAACTCCATTTTGACTGAGGGCAAGATAGCTGCAGCAAGACAGAAAGTAAAATGGCTGACGAACAAACTGAGTTTCAGGAATATATACATAGAACCTTACATTACTCCCCCCTTAAGGACAACCTCCGGATGACCTCAGACCAGGCTTGTGTGGGTACCTCTGATGAAACTGACGGAGCAAGCGAGGAGCATTAACGTTATTGACCGGTTCCCATGAGTTGTCCTCCACTGGGTAGCCCTGCCATTTAATCAGATATTGTAACTGATTTCTATACAACCTGGAATCTAAAATCCTTTCCACCACAAATTCTTCCTGACCATCGACTAGCACTGGGTCAGGGCAAGGAGAGGAACGTCCAGGAAACGTATTGGGTGTCGCAGCCTTTAGTAGGGATACATGAAAGACAGGGTGGATTCTCATAGTTCTGGGCAGTTGAAGACGACAAGCAACGGCACTTATAATTTTACTGATTTTATAGGGTCCAATGTACTTATGTCCCAACTTAGACGATGGAATCCTTAACTTAAGATTTCTGGTTGACAGCCAGACCAAGTCTCCTACCTTGAAAGCTGGTGCAGGTTTACGAAATTTATCTGCTGCTTTCTTGTACCTTTCTTGAGCCGATTCCAGATTTTCCTTTAGAAGATTCATATTCTTCTGTAAAGACGTGATTCTTTCAGCCACTGCTGGTAAAGGCGTTTCTATGGGAAATCGTGGTAGAATGTTAGGATGATAACCTAGATTAGAGTAAAAAGGAGACTGTTTAGTGGAGGCACTCTGAGAGTTGTTATACGAGAACTCAGCTAATGGAAGTAGATCCACCCAATCATCCTGTAGGTGGCAGATAAAGCAGCGGAGATACTGCTCCAGGGTTTGATTGGTTCGTTCGGTCTGTCCATTAGTCTGGGGATGAAAAGCAGAAGAAAGGTTTACTTTAATGTCCAATGCTGCACAGAAATTTTGCCAAAACCTAGAAGTGAATTGCACCCCTCGATCCGAAATAACCTCATCCGGTACTCCATGTAAGCGAAACACATCTTTAATCATCAAATCTGATGTCTGTTTTGCAGTGGGTAAGCCGACACAAGGGATAAAATGAGCTGCCTTTGTTAGACGGTCAACCACCACTAGAATGGTGTTCTTCCCCTGAGAGGTTGGTAACTCCACAATGAAGTCCATAGAAATGGATCCCCACGGGCGGGACGGGGTGGGAAGAGGCTGTAACAGACCAGTTGGTGAGGAGCGAGGTGTTTTGCATCTTGCACAGACCTCACATGAAGTGACATAATTCAAAACATCCTTCCTGCAAGTGGGCCACCAAAAGAAACGAGAAAGAAATTCCTGTGTCTTTAGAATTCCTCTATGCCCAGCTATCTTGGAATCGTGAATGAGTTGCAATACTCTTAATCTGACTGTTTCAGGAATATACAGACGTTGTCCCTGAATCCACACACCATTCTTAAAGACAAGACTTACGTCCCTTGGGGGTTGTGCCAAAAAGGAATCCGCATGGTATGCTTCCTTGATGTCCTTAAGTAGGTCTTGATTATGAATTACTCCTAGGAATCTAGAGTCAGGAAGAATAGTCTTAGGAGGAGTAATTGGACGTGTCTCTGCTGAGTAAATCCTAGAGAGTGCATCAGCCTTTCCATTGCGTGATCCTGGTCTATAAGAGATGATAAAATTAAATTGGTTTAAGAAAAGATTCCAGCGAGCCTGGCGAGGAGTCAGGCACTTAGCCGACCTGATAAACTCAAGGTTACGATGGTCTGTCAGGACGACTATTTGCTGTGCAGCTCCCTGAAGAAGGTGTCTCCATTCTTTGAAGGCGGCAATAATGGCCAACAACTCTCTATTGCCCACATCGTAGTTCCTCTCAGCCGAAGACAACTGCTGGGAAAAGAAGGCACAGGGATGCAAGACATTCTTCTCACCTGTTCTCTGAGAGAGTATAGCTCCAACGGCACAGTCTGAAGCATCCACCTCTATTATGAAGGCAAGCTCGGGGTTGGGATGTACTAGGATAGGTGCAGTGGTAAATTTATCTTTTAGACGGGAAAATGCTTCCTGGGCTTGGGGAGTCCAGGAAAACCTAGACTCTTTCCGGGTAAGTTGAGTGATAGGTGATACTACCTCAGAGAAATTTCTAATGAAACGTCTATAGAAGTTGGCAAACCCGATGAAGCGCTGTACCTCCTTCACATTTCTAGGACTTGGCCAATCCTTGATGGCTTGGGTTTTGCTTCCATCCATACTAATTCCTTGTGTAGACAGTACATACCCCAGAAATTGAATTTCGGTCCTATGGAATTCACACTTTTCAAGTTTGATGTAAAGATGATTTTGTCTTAGACGTTCCAAGACCATTCTCACATGTCCATGATGTTCCTCTGTGGAGTTAGAAAAAATTAGAATATCATCCAAATAAATTACCACGAATGTATCTAGGAGATCCCTGAAGATGTCATTCACCAAGTGTTGGAAAGTGGCTGGGGCGGTACTCAGACCAAAAGGCATAACTAGATATTCAAAGTGTCCATAGCGTGACCTGAATGCAGTCTTCCATTCATCCCCAGGTCTAATACGGACTAAGTTATAGGCCCCACGAAGATCTAGTTTAGAAAAAATTTTGGCATGTCGCACTCTCTCCAATAACTCAGGGATTAAAGGCAATGGATAACGGTTTCTAATAGTAACCTTATTGAGTTCCCTATAGTCTACGCATGGTCTCAGAGATCCATCTTTCTTCTTTACAAAGAAGATGGGTGCACCTGCAGGAGATGAAGAGGGGCGTATGAAGCCCTTGGCTAGATTTTCATCTATGTAATCCTTTAAAGCCTTTAGCTCGGGCCCCGCCAGGGGGTAGATCTTACCAAAAGGTATCTCTGCTCCAGGCAATAATTCAATTGGACAATCATATGGACGGTGAGGAGGAAGCTGGTCAGCGTTCTTCTTGTCACATAAATCCACATAGTCCTGGTATACAGCTGGTAGTTCAGGGACTGACATGATTCCTTTAGGAACAGAGCAAGCTGAAACTTTTGGACTCATCTGTTTCTCTGGAAAGTGTAATTCCTTGGTCTCCCAGTTAATGGTAGGATTCTGAGCCTGCAGCTATGGTAGCCCTAGAATAATGGGAAAGTGGGGAGAAGAGATAAGCATAAAGGACAGTTTCTCTTGATGATCTTTACCCATAAGAACCCTCAAAGGCTCTGTTTCCTGATCCACTGGTCCAGAGGTCAGCAGGGAGCCATCCACAGTTTCCATCTGTACTGGAGTAGCCTTCTTCACTGAACGTATTCCCTGTTTCAGAGCAAAGGAGACATCCATAAAATTTCCACTTGCCCCTGAGTCGATCATAGCAGAGCTAGACACCCAAGCTGAGTCAACCCAGAGTTTGATGGAAAGAAAGCAATGAGAATTGTTTTTCTTACAACTCAGCTGGGACACCGCTGAGGAAACTTGAAAAATGGCAGCGTTTACACAGTCAACGTCCTCAGAGGTAACGGAGTTTAAGTCCGAGAAATCAAGATCTGTTGCTGCAGATCTCTCTGGAGCCTGAGGCTTGGACCTGACAGATCCCCTCTCGCAACACTCACAATGAATGAGTGCTGCAGTAGTCTTACGAGAACGGCTGGGGCAGTTTATAATGAAGTGCCCTGACTTACCACAATAGAAACATAGATTCTCCTTAAAACGATGTTCCTTGCGTGCATCACTAACCCGTCGTTGTAAAGAGTCTACCTGCATGGGTTCAGGTTCAGGTTCCCGTGTAATCCTACTCAAAGGTTCCTTAGCTGGAGAGGAAGGTAGGAAAAGGTTAGTACGATTGCTTTCGAACCATCTCTCTTGCCTGCGTTCAGTCAGACGAGTATCAATACGGATGCAGTAGTTAATAAAGTCACCTAACGCAGTGGGAGGGTCGGCACGAGCAAGTTCATCCTTAATCAGTGGAGATAACCCCTTTCGAAAAATAGATTTTTTTGGCGGAACTGTCCCAGGTGGTATCAAGGGCCCATCTCCTGAAATCCAAGGCATATTCAGCTACCGAGTGCTTACCTTGGCGCAAAGCTAACATGGCTGCTTCAGCTGTTTTTGTTGTGACCCGCACCACAATTGTGGGTTACCAGAGCAATGGGGTACTCAGAGCCGAGCCCATGGAAGTCTATGGGGTTGTCACAGGTAGCGGTGGCTCGGTCTGTGGCCCTGGCGGTCAGGCGTATGCTGGGGGCAATATTTACAGGGGATAGGTGTATAACAGTTCGTGACGCCACCTGTAGTTCTCTGATCACTAAGACCAGCGCTGCTGTAGATCTCTGAGGGGATGGTGTGGCAGCTAGATGTCGGGTCCCCTACAGGTGGGACTGGTCCCTCAAAGTCTATGGAATTAATGATGTCGGGTGCAGATAAATAAATCAGTCTCACACCATCCAGCGTCTTTCCATACCTTTTACTTGTCAGATGATAAGGCAGGTCCCAGGGAGGCTGGTCGGGTGGAGGATGTGCTTTGAGATAACAGCTGAACAGGTTGGGGGCCTCCTTTACTTTCCAATATGATGAGTCCAACCAGCATAAAGCTAAGTTCACTCCGATTTCTCCAAAGCTAACTCCTTAGCTGTACTGCCCGGTCAGTTTTGTGGTCGGAGCCTTCCTTTGAGAGAGCTGAGTTCCTACTGTTGTCCTGCATCGACTCAAGGTTCCCACTCTCCCTGACCCCAGTTACGTACCGACACTCCAAGGGCTGCTTTCTGTGACCTAAGGTCCAGTAAGACTCTGGTTTTTCTACCACTACGCCTGAAGCTGTAGTGACACTTCGGTCCCCAGTGACCGGAGAACAATGTGCAGGATAGTCCAATCCTTAAGGCACTGCTAAAACTTCTTCCACTGCGCCCTTCGCCCTGTTCGCGCTTGTAGCATAAGCACTCCACACTTCCTAGGGTAATACAAGCTAATTCCTTTCTTGCTTCTTCCTTGGAGCTCGCTAACAGATGCTCAGTATTCTTCTAGTTCAGGAGCACGTCGACTGAACTTCACTGTCCTTGGGACAGGCGACTGAAGTCTCTGCTGCTAACTCTTCTTCCTTCAAACTGTCTGTCTGTCTTTAGCTCACACAGAGCTCTGACAGGAAATGCCATCTGCTCTCCTCTCCTCCTGCTCAGACTGCACACTGGTGGGAAAACTGACTGAATCCTGACTGACTGAGCTTATATATCCTATGGGTGTGTCCAAGTGTGTGGTGGAGTGAATGGTTATTGAGCATTAAACTGTTACCTCTCCGCACATCCTCCAGGGTACTGCGTGTGCCTTCACACCAGGGCTACACATTTGCACCTCGATTGGGGTCATCAAACACCTGCCCCATGGCTGAAATAAAATCATCAAGGTGATTCAAACAATCATCCTCAGTCTCAATCAGAGGGTTTGCCCACATTAAAGCCTTGTTGATAAGCAACATAATTATAGTAAGCACCTTAGATCGTTCAGTGGGAAATTGTGAAGCATGTGCAGAAAAAAAAAGATTGCATTGATTAATAAATCCCCTGAATTTCTCACGTTCACCGCCAAAACGAAAAGGGGGCAACTTGGGAATCCCAGCACTCGGGGCTACGGCAGGAGCCTGGACTCGCCCCTCTAGAACCTCAATCCTGGCTCGCAAATCCTGGGTAGTCTGTCCAACCACTTGCAAATTGTGATTATTGAGGTCCTGTAGATTTGTAAAACGGGTCTTTATATTCTGCAAATCTGCAAGGATATTATCAGTCACTCCGCAAAGTTCCTTTATGCGGGCCTCCATTTTCCAGATCTTTTAAGACAGGATTACTGGAAGAAGAGGAGAGAAAAAAAAACAATAGTGTTCACCTGTGGCAACACTGCAGAGAGAAAAAAAAATTAAGGGAACTGCTCACCTGGAATGGTTGTGAGAAGTCACAACCACTATCATCACAGAAAGTTTCAACCAGACATCTGATATCCAGAGTTACAGCAGACAAAAAAGAGAAAAGAAAGGAAAAAAAAAAAACAATAGTGTTTACCTGTGGTAACACTGCAAAAAGAAAAAACTTAAGGGAATTGCTCACCTGGAATGGTTGTGAGAAGTCACAACCACTGTCATCACAGAAAGTACAACCGGACGTCTGATATCCACAGTACAGCAGACACAGCCTTCCAGACCCAGCAGACACTAACGTTTTGGCTTCAGAATCTTGTAATGTATGTAGTACAGTTCATATAGCGTCTTGTGCTTGGGTGCGATGAAAACACAGGAGTCACAGGTTTGATATAGAAAAGTCCTGTATTACTTCATACAAGTTGGCAGAAATAGTCACACAGTTTGCAGACACAGAAACAGGAGACACAGCAGGCCAGAGTAATCCAAGCTCAGCAATCACTCTCCAATACAGATTCAGGATCTTCTTCTCTGTTACCGTAAGTCCATGCAAACGTGGGTCTTTCAAAGAGCAGGGTTCAGAGTCCACAAGTGCTTCAGAGTTCCTCAGTAGGAATAGCTGGAGTACAAGGTCCAAGGCTTACAGGAATCAAGTCACAGGTTCACTGCAGGCTAGATTCTGAAGCACTGATTGCTCAGCTGTGGCTGCTTAAGAAGCAAAGGAGAGAATCAGGGCGGGAACATGCAAGCTGGAAACTCCATTTTGACTGAGGGCAAGATAGCTGCAGCAAGACAGAAAGTAAAATGGCTGACGAACAAACTGAGTTTCAGGAATATATACATAGAACCTTACACCTGATGATAATAGGGTGGGACTTTTTGTTTTGGGACTAATGGCAGAATGTGGAAGTACCAGGTGACTCAAACAGGAGCCGGTTTCACCATGATGCAGTCGGAGGTGGATGAGTTCCCATTGTGTGTCCTTGCTGGTGATTAGGACGAGATGACGATCAATGAGGCCAAGATTTCTGACCTGGGGGTTTCTGAGGGAGATTTTGGGGCTGCTCAAATGCGGGATCTTACAAGAAAAGAGGCATTTGACAATGTAACTGTGATAAATGGGGCCACTCAAGAGCCAGGAACCAACACAAGGTTTCCATATTTCTCTTTAAATGAGGAGCTGCTATATTGGGTCACTAAACTAAGAGAGGAAATGGTAGAGCAGTTGTTAGTCCCGGGTCCCTATAGGTGTAGGGTACTAGACCTGGCCCATTTTCATCTCTTGCGTGGGCATCTGGGAGTAGACAAAACACAAGAACTAGTCCTTCAGAGGTGCTACTGGCCTGGGTGTCATAGAGAGATTGTTAATTACTGCCGGTACTGCCCTACCTGTCAGCTAACTTCTCCCATATATCACTTCCAGAGTCCCCTAGTGCCGTTGCCCATTATAGAGGTCTCATTTGACCGGATTGCCATGGATCTTGTAGGGCCTCTACTTGAGTCCACCAGGGGGCATTAATACATTCTAGTGGGGATGGACTATGCAAGGCGGTACCACAGAGAAACTTCTTAGCCAGGAGTAGAGCCCGAGAACTAGTCAATATTTTATATCGGATGGGCCTGCCAAAGGAGATCCTGATGGACCAAGGAACTCCTTTTATGTCCAAAGTGATGAGGGAGTTGTGTAAGGCTCTTTGGATTACACAACTCCGGACATTGGTGTATGGTGTGCCTAGAGGAGAGGACGAACAAGACCTTGAAACCCATGCGTAAGAAGGTCGTCCAGATGGATGGCCGAGACTGGGACTGTGATCTACCACACACTTTTGTCCTTGAACAAAATACATCCTCCCTGGTACTGCCTTGGTCTTCTGTCCTAACAAGAGCTTCGGCATGTTAATTGAGATTTCCTTCTTCTTTATGTCCATTTTACTAATCTGAGTCTAAAGCCTACGTCACACTAAGCGAGATTGCTAGCGATTTTGTGACCCAACATCGACCTAGCCAGCGATCTCGCTTAGTGTGACACGCAGCGACGACCAGTCCCCCTGCTGGTCGAATGGCCTGGACCATTTTTTCATTGTTGGTCTCCCGCTTGCCAGCACGCATCGCTGCGTGTGACAGCGGGAGACCAACGATCAGCGAGCTGGTATCCAATGTACATATCGGGTAACTAAGCGCTGCGCGGCGCCTAGTTACCCGATATGTACCCTGGATACCGGCTCCCAGCTTCTGCTGTAGAGTGCTGGGAGCCAGTATCTAGGGTACATATCGGGTAACTAGGCGCCGCTGGTCCTGATCGCTGGTGAGTCTGCCCATGTGACAGTTCACCAGCGATCAGCTAACGATGTCCCTGCAATCCCATCCACGTCGTATCATTGGTGGGATCGCTGGGACATTAAAGAGTGTGACAGGACCCTAGGAGATTCAAGCTGTCAGCTGTTTTTTGCCAGCTCTTGTCCTACTGTAGAGAGGGGAAGGAGGGGGCTTAGAAATTTTAGTATTTTCTATGACACTATTCATTCCTTCCGATCCACCAACCTACTTGTGCTCTCTGATCTACCAATGATCCACCACGGTACCAGTGCCCTCCGATCTACTACTGCTTATTCTGATTAGCACATCCTTCCTGATCTCTCCATACATATGAACTCTCGGATGTCTTCTCTATAAGAGAAAGCCACTGACAACACTTATTAGGTAGCGTTTTTTCTGACTGGAGAGCAAAAAGATTAAGTCTTTGAATTCAAAAGGTCCAATGTTTTCTCCACCAACATCATCTGGCGTGGGAAGGTCGGGAGGCCCGCCTACATATTAGATTGTAAGCGGTGATTGTGTACTGTGATTGTAAGCGTATACATATGGGGCTTAAATCTGACCTTCTTCATAATCTGAACCTTCCAGTATGATCTCCTGCTTTTTCTTGTGCTGCACCAATTCTCTGGAATGCGCTATCTCCGGCAATCAGGTTTACAGTTTTCATTGTGCTCTAAAGCCACATCTTTAGGCATAGCTGTTATATTTCATTTATCGACTCCTGAATATCCATATACCTTCAACACTGTCCCCCCACTCCGCATCTGTACACGTAGGTACGGGCTGGCGATGGCTCCTTCTACCGCCGGTGTCCCTCAATCTTTTTATACGTGCTCTGCTCCGTCTTCACCGATATTAATCAGGCTAACATTTCTGGTACGTGCTCTTTCTCCACCACAAAATCTCTCATTTCCAGGAATCGGAGGCGAATGTGTGAGATCATGGAATGATATTGTATGCCCTAAACACAAAAAACAAGGCACAAACACAGAGGAAAGCGTCCAACAGCATTCTGTGAAAGCATCACGCCACACAGAGCCAAGGAAGAGACAGCATCACTCTGCAGCCATCATTACAACCATCTGTACTGGAGGAGCGCAGCTCTGGCACACAACACGCTGCTATAATCCTGCACCATATAACAAGTCACTGTCTGCAGGAGATAATAAACATTTATAGAAAAGAGAACAATCATAATACGATAATAATCTTTATTTATATAGCACCAACATATTCCGCAGCGCTTTACAATTCAACAGTTCATATACAAGTCATAAGTAACAACATTAAAGACGCTTCGCTCCGAACTTCTTTTTACTTTCCATATGGACACTGTTTTTTTTCTGGCATAATGCATTTTGTATTTTACTGATTTCATTTGGACAATACAGTGTATTATCCTCTATACTCCCCGGTGTTCCCATTCCTTTGTTTCCTGTATTTGTTTTTCCCATTTGTGTTTATCTATTGTGGTATTGGTTATAGGTCTTTTTAATAATTTACAATAAAGATGGTTCTTCTATAAAGAAGTTTCTTATCTTTAAGTATTTTTGGCCATTTCATAATTCTTTTGGACAGTACTGTTAGTGGATTGAAAAGTGTTGATGTAATTATGCCCCATAACAGTATCATCCTGAGTGAAAACATAACTGCATCTTCCACAGAACATCCATAACAGCCATGTATAATGTCTCTATAATAGTACCATCTATAGTGACCCTTTAAGTGCAGCATCCACAGAGGCTTCATAATGGATCTCCAGAATGCCCCCACATCTGTAGCATCCACAGTACCTCCATAGCGGCTCAGCACAATGCCCACACATATGTACCAGTCACATTATCTCCATAGCGCTCTCCACAATGCCTACACATATGTACCAGTCACATTATGCAAACTGTGTGAACTTTTCAGCATGCTTGTATGAAGTAATACAAGTCATTTCATTTCAACCTATGTCTCCTGTGTTTTCCTCGCACCCAAGCACAAGACGCTATAGGAACTGTACACTATACATGACAAGATTCAGGAGCCAATGTTTAGTGTCTGCTGGGTCTGGGAAAGCCGTGTCTGCTGTGACTGTGGATATCAGATGTCCGTTTAATACCTTATGTGATGACAGTGGTTGTGACTTCTCACAACCATTCCAGGTGAGCGCATTCCCTTAAAATTTTACTCTGGAGTGTTACCACAGGTCAACACTATTGTTTTTTTTTTTCCTTTCCTCTTCTCCTTCCAGCACCTCTGCCTTAAAAGATCTGGAAGATGGAGGCCCGCATAAAGGAACTTTG
>JARQOD010000003.1:396139775-396164906 GCA_033576555.1 Oophaga sylvatica | reverse complement strand
CCCCTGCAGGTTATAATGCCTCTATTCTTTGTATAGAGGTTAGTGTGCCATGTATAATATATGGTATATACAGCGTAGTGTCGCATACACTGCTGTATTATACAATATACAACAGTTCTAATGCTCCATACCTAATATGCAGGATAATGTACAGTGTATATTATGTAACCTGTATAAGATGTGACATTGGCTTGCCCCCTCCCTAGTTTTGATCTTGGGTACGCCCATGTCATGTGTGCATTGCCACGAAGATCGTCGCGGTTGCACATTTTGACTTCTCACAGCTGAGCTGCTGTTTCTTTGTGTTTGGCAGCTAGGAGTTAATTCTGTCTGTGCTCGGTGCTGGGACTGGGTGCAGTTTCTCCCGGCTGCAATTGATTATTTGTTGATTGGTTTCCTTTAAATTCCTGGTTGTCTGCTTGGGGAGTTGCCAGTGAAACCTTCATGCAGACCACAGATAGGAATGAATCTGTATAGACTTTAGTTGTGAGCTCCTTAGTTGTTCTAAGCTCAACTTGGTTAGAGTTTATTTCCCAGACCATTTATGTTCCTTTGGTGTTTGAGTGTGTATGCAAGCGAGTGTTATCCTGTCTGTCTTATATGTCTAATCTGTGTATTTAGCTGAGATCAGCCCATATCCCTTTGGTGGTAGTCAGGATCCCTCTTAGGACTGATTACAGGGTTCAGGGTCTGATAGGAGACAGGGTTAGGCTGGAGACTTGGACCTCTGAACCATTATCAGTACCTCCAAGGTGAGGGATTAGTTAGGACCCCAGTTTAGGGTCAGGTTAGATCCCGGTCCACCTCTTTCCTGTTTCAGCTCATCAAGTCCTCAAGATTAACCCTGAGTTCAGCAGATATCGTGTCAGGTAAATCTATTCTATACTTACATGCTGATGTTGCTATACTAGTTTGTTGTATAGAGTGTTGTTCCTGTATTAATAGTTTACTGACATTGTATACATATCATTAGACAGCGTGACATTTTCACTGGCCATAAAAATTATCTCCAGTTACCATGGATCCAGTAGCCCAGCTGGCTCTGCAGTTGCAGGGATTATCCATGGAGCTGACGGACATTAAGTCCAAAGTTTTGTCTCCCCTGGAGCAAACCAGAGTTGAACCTAAAAGTAGCTCTCCCGGACAGGTTCACTGGTGGGCGAGACAAATTTTCACCTTCCGGGAGGCATGTAAATTGTATTTTCGGCTTCGGCCTCGATCATCAGGGAGTGAGGAGCAGAGAGTGGGAATTGTTATCTCACTTCTGCAAGGGGACCCTCAATCCTGGGCATTTTCCCTTCCTCCGGGATCCCCGGCTCTACTGTCTGTAATCAATTTTTTACTGCCTGGGATTGGTATATGATGACCCAGATCGGGTCTCTCTTGCTGAGACAAAATTACGTAAGATACAGCAGGGAGATCGTCCGGCAGAGGAATTTGCTTCTGAGTTTCGTAGATGGGCCACAGATACTCAGTGGAATGACCAGCTCTTAGGAGCCAGTTTTGTCATGGGCTTTCTGATAAATTAAAAGACGTTTTGGCTCAGTATGAGTCTCCTCCTTCTCTGGAGGCTGCTATGGCCTTAGCTATCCGTACTGATAGACGGCTTCGGGAGAGGGGTGAGGTAACCCCACTCCCTGTTGTTTCTCCATCTACCACTAAAGTCCCTTATGTTGAGGTTCCCCTTGTCTGTTCGGATGAGCCTATGCAGTTGGGAGGGACATCATTTCGTAGGAGGGGATTGGCGGTACGCCGCAGGACTAGAAGATGTTTTTTCTGCGGGAAAGAGGGACATTTTGTTGGAGAATGTCCATCCCGTGCCTTGTTGAGCCAAAAGTCGCCGGAAAACTGTTAATCCCAGGTTGTGTGGTGGACGACAGCCTGGGAGTATGTATTTCATCCGCCAGTTCTTCTCAGTTCCTTGTACCAGTGGAGGTGGTAGTTGGTACGAGAGTGGAGAGATTGTCTGTTCTTCTTGATAGTGGTTCGGGGCTAATCTGGTTGACGCTCAGTTTGCTCAGGCTCAAGGTATCATCTGAGTGTATTGGTCAAACCGATCCCTATATTCTCCATTGACGCCAGGCCTCTCGGCCAAGGTAGCTTTGTTCATGAGGTTCATAACATTGACCTTCGGTAGGGGCAATACATAGGGAACAATTATCTTGTTATGTGTTGGAGGGTCTACCTACTCCCATTGTGTTGGACTTCCTTGGTTGTTAAACATAACCCTGTGATTAATTGGCAGTCCAGAGAAATAAGCCAATGGGGTGAGTTTTGCAAAAGCAACTGCATGAACACAGTCATCAGTGCGGTCGTGCCTAGTACATTGCCTCCTTTTTTTTGGGGGATTTTTGAGGATGTTTTCTCTGAGGAGGGGTGTCAGGAGTTGCCTCCTCATCGCGTGTATGACTGCTCTATTAATCTCCTTCCTGATGCTAAGTTGCCTAAAGCTAGGTTGTAATAATCTTTCTGGTCCTGAGAGGCAGGCATGAAAGATTATATTTCTGAAAGTCTGGCCAAAGGGCATATTAGACCTTCATCTTCCCCAGTAGCCGCGGGGTTCTTCTTTGTGAAGAAGAAAGATGGAGGCCTACGCCCTTGCTTGGATTTCCGCGAACTTATCGATTACTGTTCGAGATCCGTATCCACTCCTCTTATTCCTGATCTCTTCAATCAAATTGTTGGCGCCAAATGGTTTTCTAAATTGGATCTCAGGGGGGCGTATAATCTGATTAGGATAAAAGAGGGGGATGAGTGGAAAACGGCGTTTAACACGCCGGGGGGACATTATGAGAACCTAGTCATGCCTTTTGGTCTGACTACTGCACCAGCAGTATTCCAACATTTTGTTAATGACATTTTTCGTCACCTTTGTGGGGCTGTTTGTGGTTGTATATTTGGACGACATTTTAATTTACTCGCCAGATCTTGTGTCTCATCAGGAGCATGTGAGACAGGTGTTGCAGATCTTGCGAGACAATAAACTATAACGCCAAACTGGAGAAGTGTGTATTTGCCGTACAGGAACTTCAGTTTTTGGGTTTTTTGGTGTCAGCCTCCGTTTCCGTATGGACCCGAAAAGGTGAGAGCAGTGCTTGAATGGGATCAGCCAGGGGATCTTAAGGCTCTGCAGCGTTTTTTGGGGTTGCTAACTACTACCGGAAATTTATTGTAATTTCTCATCTGTCGTCAAACCTCTCACTGACATGACAAGAAAAGGGACGGATTTTTCTAAATGGTCGGACAAAGCTTGCCAAGCCTTTTCCCTCTTGAAGAAATGTTTTGCTCGGCACCCTTTTCTCATCCAACCAGATGCATCTCAGCCGTTCATTGTGGAGGTGGATGCGTCTGACGTAGGGGTGGGTGCTATATTGCCCCAGGGTCCGTCCCCTGGTAAATGGCATCCGTGCGCTTTCTTTTCTAAGAAATTGTCGTCCGCCGAAAGGAATTATGATATCGGCAATAGGGAACTTTTGGCCATTAAGTTAGGCTTTTGAAAGAATGGCGTCACTTTTTGGAGGGGCGGGTCCACCCGGTTACCGTTATTACTGATCACAAGAACCTGTTGTATTTGGAATCCGCTAAGCGTCTGAATTCCAGACAAGCTCGATGGTCGTTGTTTTTTACCAGGTTTAATTTTGTCGTCACTTATCGCCCGGGTCTAATAATGTAAAGGCTGATCCCTTTGTCTCGCAGTTTCCCAGGGGCCGGGAAAACGGATGACCCGAGTCCTATCCTTCAGGAGGGGGTGGTAGTGTCGGCTGTATTTTCTGAGCTTGAGGAGGAGGTGTTAGAGGCTCAGGGGGACGCCCCTGCAGGAACCTCCGGGGAGACTGTTTGTCCCAAATCTGTTGAGACAAAAGGTTATTGAGGCACATATAATTCTGCTCTAGCAGGACATCCAGGGAGTAAGGCTACTTTAGATCTCCTTTCTCGCCGGTTTTGGTGGCCTAATGCTAATAAAGATGTTATAACTTTTGTCGCGTCATGTGGGGTGTGTGCTCGCTCTAAAACCCCTCATACCCGTCCGTCTGGGACCCTTTACCCTTGAAACTTCCGGAGCGTCCATGGACTCATTTATCTATGGACTTCATTACGGACCTTCCTCCGTCGTCAGGGAATACTGTCATACTGGTGGTTGTTGACAGGTTCAGTAAGATGGCCACATTTCGTTGCTCTTCCTGCACTCCCTAATGCTAAAACTCTGGCGCAGGTGTTCATTAGGGAGATCGTTAGACTTCATGGGTTGCCTTCTGATGTGGTGTCAGATAGGGGTCTCAGTTTGTGTCCAAATTTTGGAGGGCATTTTGTTTATGTCGGGGGATGCAATTGTCATTTTCCTCGGCTTTTCATCCGCAGACCAATGGTCGGGACAGAGCGTCTGAATTAGAGCTTAGAGACATATCTCCGGTGTTTTTGTCTCAGAAAAACCAAGAGGACGGGTCTTCTTTCTTGCCTCTGGCAGAGTTCGCTCTTAACACAGGCGGAGCGAGTCCACTGGTAAGTCCCCGTTTTTTGGGCATATGGTTCCATCCCCAGTTTTGTACTTTCAATGGGGGGGCCCTTCTGGGGTTCCTGAGAGGAGCGTTTCTCGTCGTCACTTGCTTCTGTGTGGAGAGGGGTATTGAATAATCTGAGTGCGATGGGGAACCGTTACAAAACGTATGGCTGATAGGAGGAGAGTTTCTGGTCCAGATCTGAATGTGAACGATCTGGTATGGTTGTCTACCAGGAATATAAACTTAAAGTGCCCTCCTGGAAACTGGGTCCCAGATTCACGGGCCGTACAGGATCAGTTTCCATAATTAATCCTGTGGCATTTCGTCTGGACCTCCCTCCTACGTTTAAAATTCATAATGTGTTCCACAAGTCATTACTTAAAAGGTATGTGGCACCAGTCATACCGTCACCTCTACCTCCTCCTCCTGTGTTGGTCAATGGTAACTTGGAATTTCAAGTATCAAAGATCATTGACTCACGTCTGAATCGCCGGTCCCTTCAGTACTTGGTGCATTGGAAGTGGTATGGTCCAAAGGGGGAGGACGTGGGTCCCTGCGTCTGATGTTAACGCAGATCGTTTGGTTCGGACCTTCCACAGAACTCACCCGGGCAGGCCTGGCCCTGAGGGTCCGGAGCCCCTCGTAGAAGGGGGGGTACTGTCATGTGTGCATTGCCACGAAGATCGTCGCGGTTGCACATTTTGACTTCTCACAGCTGAGCTGCTGTTTCTTTGTGTTTGGCAGCTAGGGAGTTAATTCTGTCTGTGCTCGGTGCTGGGGCTGGGGGCGTTTCTCCCGGCTGCAATTGATTATTTGTTGATTGGTTTCCTTTAAATTCCTGGTTGTCTGCTTGGGGAGTTGCCAGTGAAACCTTCATGCAGACCACAGATAGGAATGGGAATCTTTATAGACTTTAGTTGTGAGCTCCTTAGTTGTTCTAAGCTCAACTTGGTTAGAGTTTATTTCCCAGACCATTTATGTTCCTTTGTGTTTGAGTGTGTATGCAAGCGAGTGTTATCCTGTCTGTCTTATATGGGCTAATCTGTGTATTTAGCTGAGATCAGCCCTATCCCTTGGTGGTAGTCAGGATCCCTCTTAGGAAATGATTACAGGGTTCAGGGTCTGATAGGGACAGGGTTAGGCTGGAGACTTGGACCTCTGAACCATTATCAGTACCTCCAAGGTGAGGGGTTAGTAGGACCCCAGTTTAGGGTCAGGTTAGATCCCGGTCCACCTCTTTCCTGTTTCAGCTCATCAAGTCCTCAAGATTAACCCCGAGTTCAGCAGATATCGTGTCAGGTAAATCTATTCTATACTTACATGCTGATGTTGCTATACAGTTGTTGTATAAGTGTTGTTCTGTATTAATAGTTTACTGACATTGTATACATATCATTAGACAGCGTGACAGCCCATGCCTGGAGATGTGGTATGATCAGACCATGTTCCTGTACGGTCAAACATGATCATTACACAATACAGCAGGGGCAATTTTAAGATTATCTCAGCACAGGAACATTGTACACTATGTTCCAAATTATTATGCAAATCGGTTTTAAGTGTCATACGTTTTTTTTTTGTAAATGAAATCCATTGATGGTATTGTGTCTCAGGGTTCTTTTGGATAACTGAAATCAATCTCAGATACCTGTGATAATTAGTTTGGCATGTGAGCCCAATAAAAGGAAAACTGGATGTTCCACACTATTAAGCAGGCCAGAGTTTTCAAGTAATATGGGAAAGAAAAAGGATCTCTCTGCTGCTGAAAAGCATCAAATAGTGCAATGCCTTGGTCAAGGGATGAAAACATTACATATTTCCCGAAAACTAAGCGTGATCATCATACTATTAAGAGATTTGTGACTGATTCTGAGCACAGACATGTTTGTGCTGATAAAGGCAGAACGAGGAAGGTTTCTGCCAGGCAAGTTCATCGATTAAGAGAGCACTGCTAAAAAAGCCATTACAAACCAGCAAACAGATATTTGAAGCTGCTGGTGCCTCTGGAGTCCCTCGAACCTCAAGGTGTAGGATCCTTCTAAAGGGTATGCCACACTAAACGAGATCGCAAACGAGATCGCAAACGAGATAACTAAAACGTCACTATTTTGCGATCTCGTTAGCGACCTCGTTGTGTGTGGCATGTAGCAACGATGTGGCCCCTGCTGTGATGTCGCTGATCGTTCACTAGAGTTCTGGACCGTTTTTTGATCGTTGGCGTCCCGCTGGTGAGCCTGAATCGCTGTGTTTGGCACCTTTTGCGAACGACGAGCGACCTTGTTTGTGACGCATATCTGTTTAGCGTCACGGAGTGGATCGCAATATCTGTTAGTTCTCTTTTGCGTCACAGAGAGGATCGCAGAAGTTGCAAAGCAGGCTAGCAGGACGCAGAGAGCAGGAGCGATGCTGGAAATTCCTATGAATCAGAAGTGCTCAGTACATGCTAATGACGTCCTAACGACCGCCAAAGTCGTTAAAGAGATCGCTGACCGCTGATGAGTCGTTTTGAGATCTCCTGTTTGGCAGCTACTAGCGACCTAAAAGAATCATAGAATCATAGAATAGTAGAGTTGGAAGGGACCTCCTGGGCCATCTGGTCCAACCCCCTGCTCAAAGCAGGATTCTCTAAATCATTCCAGACAGATGTCTGTCCAGCCTCTTTGAAGACTTCCATTGAAGGAGAACTTACCACCTCTCGTGGCAGCCTGTTCCACTCCTTGATCACCCTAACTGTCAAGAAGTTTTTTTCTAATATCTAATCTGTGTCTCCTCCAATTCAGTTTCATCCCATTGCTTCTAGTCTTTCCTTGTGCAAATGAGAATAAAGATGATCCTTCTACAATGTGACAGCCCTTGAGATATTTGTAGACAGCTATTAAGTCTCCTCTGAGTCTTCTTTTTTGCAAGCTAAACATTCCCAAATCCTGCAACCGTTCCTCATAGGACATGGTTTGCAGACCGGTCACCATTCTGGTGGCTCTCCTTTGAACTTGCTCCAGTTTGTTGATGTCTTTTTTAAATGTGGTGCCCAAAACTGGAAAACAGTATTCCAGATGAGGTCTGACCAAAGAGGAGTAGAGGGCAATAATGACCTCACGTGATCTAGACTGTATGCTTCGTTGATACATCCTAGAATTGTATTTGCCTTTTTTGCTGCTGCATCACACTGTTGACTCATGTTCAGTCTGTGATCAATTAGTATACCCAAGTCTTTTTCACATGTGCTGTTACTTAGCCCTATCCTCCCATTTTGTATATGCTTTTTTCATTTTTATTGCCCAGATGTAGTACTTTGCATTTTTCCCTGTTTAAAAAACCATTCTGTTAGTTGCTGCCCACTGCTCCAGTTTATTTATATCTTTTTGAATCCTCTCTCTCTCTTCTTTAGTATTAGCTACCCCCCTAGCTTTGTGTCATCAGCAAATTTGATCAGTTTACCCTCAATTCCTTCATCTAAATCATTGATAAAGATGTTTAACAATAGAGGGCCCAAAACAGAGCCCTGTGTACCCCACTTGAGACATTCTTCCAACTGGATGTGCAGCCATTTACGACCACTCTTTGAGTCCGATCACTAAGCCAGTTATGAATCCACCTAACAGTTGCCTTGTCCATTCCATACTTAGTCATTTTTTCAATAAGGATTGTGTGAGATACTTTGTCAAATGCTTTGCTGAAGTCAAGATATACTATATCTACAGCATTTCCCTGATCACCCAGTCAGTGATTTTGTCATAGAAGGAAATTAAGTTAGTCTGACATGACTTATTAGTTACAAACCCATGCTGACTCTGTTTAATCACTTCATTCTTATGCAGATACTTAGATACATGTTCTTTAATAATTTGTTCAAAGATTTTTCCTGGTATAGAAGTCAGACTCACCGGCCTGTAGTTCTCTAGGTCCACCTTCTTCCCCTTTTTGAAGATAGGAACAACATTTGCTCTTCTCCAGTCTTCTGGGACTTCTCCTGTTCTCCAAGAATTTTCAAAGATTATGGACAGTGGTTCAAGAATTTCTTCCGCTATCTCCTTCAGTATTCTGGGGTGTAATTCATCTGGACCTGGAGACTTGAATTCATTTAGGTTAGCTAAGTGTTTCCTCACTGTTTTTCTCTTTATAGATATCCTGGATTCTTCTATTCCTTTAATAGGACAGTGAAGATCAGTTGATGTTACATTTCCTTTCTGAGAGAAAACAGATGCAAAATAGGAATTTAAAAGTTCAGCCTTCCAACATCCTTTCTTACCATTTCATCATTTTCATCGTGTAAAAATCCTATAGCATCTTTGACTTTTTTTTACTTTTGACGTATCCCCAAAATCCTTTTTTGTACTTTTGACATCTCTTGCAAGCCTTAATTCATTGTCAGCTTTAGATAATCTGATTTGTGCCCTGCAGGTTCTGCAGATGGCATTATATTCTTCTTTAGATATGCCTCCCTCTTTCCATTTGATAAACATTTCTTTCTTCCTTTTTAGCATGTGTTTCAGTTCTGTGTTCATCCATCCTGGTTTCCTTAAATGCTTCCCATTCTTCCCTCTTTTTGGAATTGTTAACGATTGTGCTTTGAGAATCTCATTTTTCAAGATGTCCCATCCTTCCTGGACATTTTTGTCCTTAAGGATATCCAGCCATTGGATCCCTCCAATTCTCTTTCTGAGTCCCTTAAAATCTGCCTTTCTGAAATCTAACCTTGACGTCTGAGTCTTCACAGGTCTTCCTCCTCTTGTTATCCAAAATTCTAAAATAGCATGGTCACTACCTCCTAGGGTCCCAGCCACTCTTACCTCCTCAACCATTTCCTCCCTGTTTGTAAGGATTAGATCCAAGGTAGCAATCCCCTTGTTTTCTCCTCTACCTTTTGAAAGATAAAGTTGTCAGCAAGAGAGGATAAGAATTTCCTTGACCTGTTATTTTTCCTGAGAGAGATTCCCAACAAATGTCTGGATAGTTGAAATCTCCCATGACCACTATGTCATATTTTTTGGAGAACTTGGCCATTTGATGCATAAAGAGTTCATCCATATCTTCAGCTTGCATTGGCGGCCTGTAGTAAATGCCTACAATGGTGTCCTTTCCATTGTTCTGTCCTTGTATTCTTACCCAAACAGTTTCCACAGAACTCCCAGTCTCTGAAGCGTCAATCTCTGTGCAGATATACGCTTTTCTAACATACAATGCGACACCTCCTCCCGTTTATCAAGTCTATTTCTTGCAAATAAGTTGTATCCTTCTAGCCTTGTATTCCAATCATGTGTATCGTCCCACCAAGTCTCAGTGATTCCAATGACATCATACTTCTTCTCCTGCGTTAGTAGTTCCAATTCTCCTTGTTTGTTGCCCATGCTTTGTGCATTTGTGTAAAAACATTTTAGTTTGTGATTGGTTTTTCTTCCTCCAATATTTTTATTATTTAGATTGTTTTGTCTTCGTTCTTCCTTTCCACTTCTAATAGCCGAGTTCTCAATAGCATTTGTCAGGTGTATGGCTTTTTCTGGCGTTTTGCTTCCCTTCCCACATTGTTCTAGTTTAAAGCTCTCCTGATGAGTGTAGCAAGGCGACTTCCAAATACATGTTTTCCAGTCTTCGTAAGGTGCACCCCATCTCTAGCAAGTAGTCCATCGTATAGGTAATTCACTCCGTGATCCAGAAATCCAAATCCTTGCTGACGGCACCATCGACGTAGCCAGTTGTTCACCTGCAGAATCTTATTCCACCTCCTTGTTCCATGGCCATCCACTGGAAGGATGGAAGAGAAGACCACCTGCGCTCCCAGTTCTTTCACTTTCTTTCCTAAGTTTCAAAGTCACTGCAGATGGTTTCCAGGTCACTTCTTGTGTCATTTGTCCCCACATGTATAGCAGGAATGGGTAGTCATCTTTAGGTCTGAAGAGTCCTGATATCCTGTCAGACACATCTTTAATTTTTGCACCTGGAAGACAGCACATTTCTCTTGAGGTTATATCCGGTCTGCAGATAGCGGCCTCTGTTCCTCTCAACAGGGAATCCCCCATGACAACAACTCTCCGTTTCTTCATCACAACAGTTTTCTTTCTCCATTCGGGAGGACTCTGAGGGCTTACAAGGTTGCTCTTTGTGGGCAAAGTCTTATCCTGAGGTATTTCTTCAACATTCTCCTGTGTGAGAGCCTGGTACTGGTTCCTGAGCAGTATGGGTGCTGACTGCTTCACGATCTTCCTGCTTCTCTGGGTCACATGCTTCCATTCCTCTGTTTCTTCAGGTGCTTCTCTTTCTGCACCATGAAGAGATAATCTGCTTTGTCTAAGAACTCTTCATCTTCCTTAATGATCTTCAATGTAGCTAACCCTCTTCTAGATTTCGCAACTTTTCCTCCAACATGGACACAAGCTTGCATTTGTGGCATGTGAAATTTGGCTTTTCTACTGGTAAATCTGTGAACATGTAGCAAGAAATGCAACTCACCACATGGCTCCTAGCCTCTTCCATGCTCTTATTGTTAAAGAGATATCACAGCGGTGAAAAAAGTGGCAAAATTCTGAAATTCAGGACTCCTCCCCTGGTTTACCGATGTCCTCCTTTCAGCTGCAACAGCCAAAACCCAGTGTTCTTGGAGCTCGCGGAGACTCTTCACTTATCCCAGAATGAACTGGGAATATGCAAATGATCTCCTCAGGACTCCTCCCCTGGTTTACCGATGTCCTCCTTTCAGCTGCAACAGCCAAAACCCAGTGTTCTTGGAGCTCGCGGAGACTCTTCACTTATCCCAGAATGAACTGGGAATATGCAAATGATCTCCTCAGGACTCCTCCCCTGGTTTACCGATGTCCTCCTTTCAGCTGCAACAGCCAAAACCCAGTGTTCTTGGAGCTCGCGGAGACTCTTCACTTATCCCAGAATGAACTGGGAATATGCAAATGATCTCCTCAGGACTCCTCCCCTGGTTTACCGATGTCCTCCTTTCAGCTGCAACAGCCAAAACCCAGTGTTCTTGGAGCTCGCGGAGACTCTTCACTTATCCCAGAATGAACTGGGAATATGCAAATGATCTCCTCAGGACTCCTCCCCTGGTTTACCGATGTCCTCCTTTCAGCTGCAACAGCCAAAACCCAGTGTTCTTGGAGCTCGCGGAGACTCTTCACTTATCCCAGAATGAACTGGGAATATGCAAATGATCTCCTCAGGACTCCTCCCCTGGTTTTCAGATCACAAAAACGATCTCGTTAGCTTGCGTCGTTATTGAGATCGCTAACGAGATCGCTAAGTGTGGCAGTACCTTAAGGCTTGCTGTGGTGCATAAACCTACTATTCGGCCACACCTAAACAGTGCTCACAAGCAGAAACGGTTGCAGTGGGCCCAGACATACATGAAGACTAATTTTCAAACAGTCTTGTTTACTGATGAGTGTTGAGCAACCCTGGATGGTCCAGATGGATGGAGTAGTGGATGGTTGGTGGATGGCCACCATGTCCCAGCAAGGCTGCTACGTTAGCAAGGAGGTGGAGGAGTCATGATTTGGGCCGGAATCATGGGGAAACAGCTGGTAGGGCCCTTTAAGGTTCCTGAAGGTGTGAAAATGACCTCTGCAAAGTATATAGAGTTTCTGACTGACAACTTTCTTCCATGGTATAAAAAGCAGAAAACGTGTCTTCAGGAGCAAAATCATCTTCATTCATGACAATGCACCATCTCATGCTGCAAAGAATACCTTGGAGTCATTTGCTGCTATGGACATAGAAGGAGATAAACTCCCCTGACCTCAACCCTATAGAGAACCTTTGGAGTATCATCAAGCAAAAGATCTGAGAGGGTGGGAGGCAGTTCACATCAAAACCGCAGCTCTGGTAGGCTATTCTGACTTCATGCAAAGAAATCCAAGCAGAAACTCTCCAAAAACTCACAAGTTCAATGGATGCAAGAATTGTGAAGGTGATATCAAAGAAGGGTTCCTATGTTAACATGTAACTTGGCCTGTTAGGATGTTTTGGAGTTAAGTAGCTTTTTTGTTCAGTTAATGTGACCTCCTAATGCTGCAATTTCCACAAATGAGCATTTTCAGTTCTTTAAAACAGATCAAATGTTCAGAAATTCTACTGTGCCTAATAATTTGGAACAGTGCATTTTGAGTTTTTTTCCATTTTGGAGATTATACTGTTATCATTGGGAGGTTTCTTCAATAAAATTCGATGTTATACTCTAACGGGTGAGGACTTTCATTAAGGGTATGCCACACTAAACATATCGCTAACGGGATCGCTAAAAAACGTCACTATTTAGCGATCCCGTTAGCGATATTGTTCAGTGCGGCAGCTTCCAGCGACGAGCTTCCTGCTGTGATCTCGCTCGTCGCTGGAATCGTTCCGGACCCTATTTTCTCGTCGGCGCTCCCGCTGGGTAAGTATCTTATCGCTGTGTGGCACCTTTTCTTAGCGATTTAGCGGTACTTTTGTACCGCTAAAGTCGTTAAGAAGATCGCTAACGGCGATAGCGTCGTTAACTATATCGCTAAATGTGGCCGCATTAGCGATATAGAAACAATCCCGCTAGCGATCGCATTAGTATGCGTCGTTATTGTGATCGCTAGCGGGATTGTTTAGTGTGGCAGTACCTTTAGACTGACTGTCATTTGCACCGACCACTAAGGAAAATCAGAGAGAAATATCATTTGCATAATAATTTGGAACATAGTGTACAAGGAACTCTATGCCATATGGGAAGCCCTAAGACAAAATCAGACACGATTGAAAGACCAACATGTAAAGATCCTGTCGGACAACGTGACAGCGATATCTTATTTCCGACATCAAGGAGGGACCAGACATCGGAAGCTCCAGGAACTCTCAAGAATATTTTCTTGGGCGGAGAAGAGAGTCTTGTCCATAACGACTTCATCTGGAAGAGTCTCCGAACACGGTGGCAGACTATTTGAGCAGGCGGAAGATTTGTCCAACGGAGTGGGAACTGAACCCAGAGATATTTCAGGAGCTTGCTCTCGTTGGAGAAAACCCCGCATAGACCTCTTTGCAACCAGGAATAATGGCAAGATGAAGAGATTCTATTCACTAAACCCGCTGGACAACCCAGAAGGCGTGGACGCTCTAAGTCAGAAGTGAGGTCGGGCTCTCTCCTATGTGTTTCCTCCCATAGCTCTCATCCCAGCCATCCTCAGCAGATTCAGGAAGATCAGGCGAGAGTGTTGCTGATCGTACCATATTGGCCAAAAAGGAGTTGGTTTCCGCTACTGGAATCATGGCAGAAAATCAACCACTCCTGCTTCCACAGAGAGAAGACATCATCCACCAGGGGCCGGTTTACCATCAGGATCTGAAGAGACTCCAGTTGTCGGCCTAGATCCTGAGCGGGACATCCTGAAAGCTCGAGGTCTGTCGATCTAGTCATTTCAACAATGCAGGCCAGTAGAAAGCTGGTCACGTCGGCAATCTATCAAAAAATCTGAAGCGTTTCTGCTTAGAAGGTGGCAGGGCCGATCCTCTAGAAGGGAAGCCTGATATCCCAAAGATCTTAGATTTCCTTCAGTCAGGTTTCAATAAGGGACTTAGGCCCAGTACGCTAAGGCTAAGTTCACACGTTGCGGAATTGCCGCGGAAATTTCCACGGCAATCCCGCACTTCTCCCGTGGGAAATTCACATTTTTTTTGTATGCGTATTCCGCCAGAAACTAGCGTTTTGCAAGCGTAATTAGCTTGCAGGATGCTAGCATTTTCCTAGCGATCTGTAGCTCGCTTGGAAAACTGATTGACAGGTTGGTCACACGAGTCAAACATAGTGTTTGACACGTGTGACCAACTTTTTACTATTGATGCCGCCTATGCCGCATCAATAGTAAAAAGATCTAATGTAAAAAAATAAAAAAAATAATAAATAATGATATTCTCACCTTCCGGCGGCCCCCGCAGCTTTCCCCGCCTTCAGCGACGTTCCCGGAAACTCCCGTTCCCAGGAGTCCTTTGCGACAAATCACCCCGATGACGTAGCATCACGCGAGACCGCTACGCCATCTGGGTGATTTTCGCAAAGGACTCCTGGGAACGGGAGTTGCCGGGAGCGTCGCTGAAGGCGGGAAGGCTGCGGGGGCCGCCGAAGGTGAGAATATCATTATTTTTTATTTTAATTATTGTTTTACCAGGGATATGGTACCCAGGGCCTGGAGGAGAGTCTCCTCTCCTCCAGACCCTGGGTACCATCGCACATGAACCGCTTACATTCCGCAAAATTAATGAACATGTTGCTATTTTTTCCGCGAAGCGTTTTTTTTTCGCGGAAAAAAAACGCAACATGTGGCCAAAACATGCGGAATCAATAACATGTATAGGATGCTTAATGCTTGCGTTTTTTTCGTGTTTTTACAGCGGAAAATCGCGGAAAAAACGCAAATATTCCTGACTGTGTGCACTTAGCCTTAAAGTCCAAATCTCTGCCTTAAGTTCCTTCCTTGATTATACTGTTATCATTGGGAGGTTTCTACAATAAAATTCGATGTATACTCTAATGGGTGATGACTTTTATTAGACTGACTGTCATTTGCACCAACCACTTAGGAAAATCAGAGAAAAATATAATTTGCATAATAATTTGGAACATAGTGTATTTATTACATCCAATTGTGAAAATAATTATTATTCCAAGATCTGTTATTTAAAGTCAACTTAAAAGTTAACTTTTTTCGTGGAAAGCCCTTTAAGGCAAGGTTTTTCTTTTCCAGGACCAGCGTCAACAGTGTTTGGTCGTGATCAGTGTTTGCTCAGTCACTTTCACGCCTGGATAAATTAAAGAATTATGAACCTTCTCCCAGATATTACACTGTTATTCACAGACTGACTACTGATTGCCCCGAGCCCTGCACGGATTTCACCCGGCAGCACACTGATTTCACCCGGGCAGCGCACTGATTGCACCCGGCAGCGCTCTGATTGCACCCGGGCAGTGCACTTATTGCATCCAGGCTGCGCATTGATTGCACCCGGGCAGCGCACTGATTGCACTCGGGCAGCGCACTGATTGCACCCGGGCTGCACGTTGATTGCAAACGGGCAGCGTACTGATTGCACCCCGGGCATTGCACTGATTGCACCTTGGCTGCACATTGATTGCACCAGGGCAGCTCACTGATTGCCCCAGGTCCTGCACTGATTGCACCCGGCCAGCGTACTGATTGCCACGTGCCCAGCACTGATTGCACCCGGCCAGCGCATTGATGCCCCGGGCCCCACACTGATTGCTCCCGGGGCGGCGCACTGATTGCACCTCAGTGGGCACTGATTGCACCCGGCCAGCGCACTGATTGCCCCGGGCCCCACACTGATTGCACCCGGGCAGCGCTCTGATTGCACCCGGGCTGCGCATTGATTGCACCCGGGCAGGGCACTGATTGCCCCGTGGCCCGCACTGATTGCACCCGGGCAGCGCACTAATTGCATCCAGGCTGCGCATTGATTGCACCCGGGTAGCGCACTGATTGCCCCGGGCTCCACACTGGTTGCACCCGGGTGGTGCACTGATTGCTCCCGGGCAGCGCACTGATTGCATCCAGGCTGCGCATTGATTCCACCCAGGCAGCGCACTGATTGTCCCGGGCCCTGCATTGATTGCACCTGGGCAGCGCACTGATTGCACCCTGGCTGCGCGTTGATTGCAACCGGGCAGCCCACTGATTGCCCCGGGCACGCACTGATTGCACCCGGGCGGTGCACTGATTGCTCCCGGGCAGCGTACGGATTGCACCTGGGCTGCAGATTGATTGCACCCGGGCAGCGCACATTGCCCCAGGTCCTGCACTGATTGCACCCGGGCAGCGCACTGATTGCCCCGCGCCCCACACTGGTTGCACCCAGGCAGCGCACTGATTGCACCCGGGCAGCGCACTGATTGCCCCGGACCCCGCACTGATTGCACCCAGGCAGCGCACTGATTGCACCCGGGCAGCGCACTGATTGCCCCGGGCCTGGCACTGATTGCACCCAGGGGGTGCACTGATTGCACCCAGCCAGCGCACTGATTGCCCTGGGCCCACACTGATTGCACCCAGGCAGCACACTGATTGCACCCGGCCAGCGCACTGATTGCCCCGGGCCCCACACTGATTGCTCCCGGGCGGCGCACTGATTGCACCCCAGTGGGCACTGATTGCACCTGGGTGGCGCACTGATTGCTTCCGGGCGGTGCACTGATTGCACCCAGGTAGCGCACTGATTGCTCCCAGGCCGCGCACTGATAATACTTTGATTACGCAGATACCATCTGTGTGCTGTCCGTAATTTTCACTGACTCATAGCTTTGTTTGTGTGATTTAGATCTGTGACTCCAAACAAAATCAGACAATATTTTTCGGACACATGAACAGTGGCATAGACTACAATGGGAACATGTTGTATCTCCTAGATTCACAGAACTCGTTTGTGACTCGCGGTGACAAGGTGGTGGAGTGCCCCAATATAAAAATCCATCTCTGGATCCCATATACTATGTGCAAACAGACCCCCGGGCCAGCAGATTGCACCCCTTGTAGTGCAGCCTGGACTTTCAGTGATTTCTGTGTAGTATGAGGTCAACCTAAATGCCACAATTAGATTCTTTATTGTTATTTTGGAGGGGGGTTCACTTTTTCCCAATTATTCTTACATTTATTGGTTTGTGTTACCATAATTATCTGCATTTTTTCCTTACTGTTTTAAACACAGTTTTTGTTTATGTGGGACTGAACTATTGTTGTGGAACTACAACTCTCAGCATGTTTGTTCTGCAGCGGCGATGCTGGGAGCTGCAGTGTCGCCAGTATCTTGGTGATGGCAGATGTTCTGACCCGCAGTGTTGCCCGCTCTCTGTAGTATTCGCTCCCGGACTCTGCTTCGTTTTCAGCTGTAATTAATGAAATCTGATAGGCGTTTTTTAATTAAAGCCTCCCCGTTCCATCAGTCGTGGGAAGGACGTAAATGAGAACCAGCCGCAGTAAGTATGTGGATGCACGCAGAGCGCTAGACAATATTGCTGGATGAGAGGGAGAAAATAATCGTGTGACATCTGAGCATGGAGATACACAGTACCACAGAGGCACTGCTGACAGCGGGGGCGCTGCTCTAATATGGGGAAATGTGGTAAGCTGCTGTGGAGGTACTTTAGATGGTACATACAGTTGTTCTCAAAAGTTTACCAGTTTACTCCCCCAGCTAAGGTATGGAGCACATGGTCTGGTCACATGCACATGACCTCATCACAGGTCCTCAACAAAAGCTCACAACCACCAGTGGGCAGTGTATGTGTGGTTAGCCAGTCCCATACAGTTGTGCTCAAAAGTTTACATACCCTGGCAGAATTTTTGCTTTCTTGGCCTTTTTTCAGAGAATAAGAATGATCACACCAAAACTTTTTTTCCACTCATGGTTAGTGGTTGGGTGAAGCCATTTATTGTCAATCTACTGTGTTTTTCGATTTTTAAATCATAATGACAACCCAAAACATCCAAATGACCCTGATCAAAAGTACACATACCCCATTTAATACTAACATCAATGACAGCTTGAAGTCTTTTGTGGTAGTTGTGGATGAGGTTCTTTATTTTCTCAGATGGTAAAGCTGCCCACTCTTCTTGGCATAAAGCCTCCAGTTCCTGTAAATTCCTGGGCTGTCTAGCATGAACTGCGCGCTTGAGATCTCCCCAGAGTGGCTCAATGATATTGAGGTCAGGAGACTGAGATGGCCACTTCAGAACCTTCACTTTGTTCTGCTGTAGCCAATGACAGGTCGACGTGGCCTTGTGTTTTGGATCGTTGTCATGTTGCAACATCCAAGTACGTCTCATGCGCAGCGTCCGGGCTGATGATTGCTGATTTGCCTCCAGTATTTGCTGATACTGTGCTGCATTCATCTTTCTTTCAACTTTGCCCAAGTTTCTTGTGCCTTTGTAGCTCACACATCCCCAAAACATCTGCGATCCATCTCTGTGCTTTACAGTAGGAATGGTGTTCCTTTCATCATAGGCCTTGTTGACCTCTCTCCAAATGTAATGTTTATGGTTGTGGCCAAAAAGTTCAATTTTGGTCTCATCACTCCAAATTACCTTGTTCCAAAAGTGATGAGGCTTTTCTCTGTGCTTTTTTGCGTATTATAGGCAGGATACTTTGTGGCATTTGCGCAGTAATGGCTTTCTTCTAGTGACTCGACCATGCAGCCCATTTTTCTTCAAGTGCCTCCTTATTGTGCGTCTTGAAACAGCCACACCGCTAGTTTTCAGATGTCCAGTATTTCAGCTGATGTTATTTGTGGATTTTTCTTTGCATCCCGAACAATTTTCCTGGC
Source organism: Oophaga sylvatica (assembly GCA_033576555.1). Classification (NCBI taxonomy): domain Eukaryota; kingdom Metazoa; phylum Chordata; class Amphibia; order Anura; family Dendrobatidae; genus Oophaga; species Oophaga sylvatica. The sequence continues at coordinate 396,146,111 of JARQOD010000003.1, read as the reverse complement.
AGTTGTGGGCGAAATTTTTGTTGGTCAACCTGACCGTGGTTTTTGTTTTTACAGAGCCCCATTTCCATTTGTTAATCACAGTTTCAACGCTGCAGACTGGCATTATCAATTCCTTGGATATCTTTTTGTATCCCTTTCCTGTTTTATACAGTTCAACTACCTTTTCCCACAGATCTGTTGACAACAATTCTTTTGCTTTCCCCATGACTCACAATCCAAAAACGTCAGTGGCTGGATGAAAGATGCAAGTCTGTCTGGAAACTCTCTCAGCTTTTATGCACACACACTGATTACAAGCAAACAGGTCACAGGTGAGGATGTTACCTTTAGTAACCAGTCAAACCCATTTGTGTCAAATTCTGAGCATGGTATCAGGCCAAAATCACCAAGGTATGTAAACTTTTGATCAGGGTCATTTGGATGTTTTGGGTTGTCATTATGATTTAAAAAGAGAAAACACAGTAGTTTGACAATGAATGGCTTCACCCAACCACTAACCATGAGTGGAGAAAAAGTTTGGGGTTATCATTCATATTCTTTGAAAAAAGGCCAAGAAAGCAAAAATTCTGCCAGGGTATGTAAACTTTTGAGCACAATTGTATGGGACTGGCTAACCACACATACACTGCCCACTGGTGGTTGTGAGCTTTTGTTGAGGACCTGTGATGAGGTCATGTGCATGTGACCAGACCATGTGCTCCATACCTTAGCTGGGGGAGTGGCTACAGGTATGTAAGGAAGTGTTTGGCACATGGTGAGGGGAGTGTAGCTTGAGTCTGTGCTGAGACTGTGAGGGTCTCGGGAGTCTGTCAGGCTTGGATAGAGCTCCCTGACATCCAGCGGGGATGTCACACAGACTGAGGCCTGAAAGCTGGCGTGCTTGAGCCAGCAGAATGGACGGTGTCATGTATAGTGTACAGTTCCTATAGCGTCTTGTGCTTGGGTGCGAGGAAAACACAGGAGACATAGGTTGAAATAAAATGACTTGTATTACTTCATACAAGCATGCTGAAAAGTTCACACAGTTTGCAGGAACAGCGACAGGAGACACAGCAGGCCAGAGTAACTTCAAGCACTACAATAAATCTCCAAAGCAGGTTCAGGATCTCTTCTCTGTACCTTAATTCCTCTGCAAACATGGATTCACCAAACAGCAGGTTTCCAGAGTCCAAAAGTGTTCCAAGGTTCCTCAGTAGGGAATAGCTGGAGTACAAGTCCAAGGCTTCCAGGAGTCAGGTCACAGACTGACTGAGGCTTGATTCAGGAGCACTGATTGTTCACTGAGGCTGCTTAAGAAGCAAGAGGGAAGAATCAGGGCGGGAACATGAAAACTGGAAACTCCATATTAACTGAGTGCAAGAGCTGCAGAAAGACAGAAAGCAAAATGGCCGACCGAAAACTGAGTTTCAAGGAACATGTCAACAGAGACAAAGAACCTTACATTACTCCCCCCTTAGGGACAACCTCCAGATGACCTCAGACCAGGCTTGTCAGGGTACCTCTGATGAAACTGGCGGAGCAGGCGAGGAGCATTTACATTATTGACTGGTTCCCATGAGTTGTCCTCCACTGGGTAGCCCTGCCATTAATCAAATATTGCAACTGATTTCTGTACAACCTGGAATCTAGAATCCTTTCCACCATAAATTCTTCCTGACCATCGACCAGCACTGGTCAGGGCAAGGAGAAGAACGTCCAGGAAACGTATTGGGTGTTGCAGCCTTTAGTAGGGATACATGAAAGACAGGGTGGATTCTCATAGTTCTGGGTAGTTGAAGACGACAAGCAACAACACTTATAATCTTATTGATCTTATAAGGTCCAATGTACTTATGTCCCAATTTAGACGATGGAATCTTTAATTTAAGATTTCTGGTTGACAGCCAGACCAAATCTCCTACCTTGAAAGCTGGTGCAGGTTTACGAAATTTATCTGCTGCTTTCTTGTACCTTTCCTGAGCCAATTCTAGATTTTCCTTTAGAAGATCCATATTCTTTTGTAAAGAAGTGATTCTTTCAGCCACTGCCGCAAGGGCGTATCTATGGGAAATCGAGGAAGAATGTTAGGATGATAACCTAGATTGGAGTAAAAAGGAGACTGCTTAGTGGAGCCTCTGAGAGTTGTTATAAGAGAACTCAGCCAGTGGAAGTAGATCCACCCAATCATCCTGTAGGTGGCAGATAAAACAGCGGAGATACTGCTCCAGGTCTGATTGGTTCGTTCTGTCTGTCCATTAGTCCTGGGGATGAAAAGCAGAAGAAAGGTTTACTTTAATGTCCAATGCTGCACAGAAATTTTGCCAAAACCTTGAAGTGAATTGCACCCCTCGATCCGAAATGACCTCATCCGGTACTCCATGTAAGCGAAACACATTCTTAATCATCAAGTCTGATGTCTGTTTTGCAGTGGTAAGCCGACAAAAGGGGATAAAATGACTGCCTTTGTTAGACAATCAACCACCACTAGAATGGTGTTCTTCCCTTGAGAGGTTGGTAACTCCACAATGAAGTCCATAGAAATGGATCCCCACGGGCGGGACGGGGTGGGAAGAGGTTGCAACAGACCAGTTGGTGAGGAGCGAGGTGTTTTGCATCTTGCACAGACTTCACATGAAGTGACATAGTTTAAGACATCTTTCCTGTAAGTGGGCCACCAAAAGAAACGAGAAAGAAATCTTGTGTCTTTAGAATTCCCCTATGCCCGGCTATCTTGGAATCGTGGATGAGTTGCAATACTCTCAATCTGACTGTTTCAGGTATATACAGACGTTGTCCCTGAATCCACACACCATTCTTAAAGACAAGACTTACGTCCCTTGGGGGTTGAGCCAACAAAGAATCCGCATGGTATGCTTCCTTGATGTCCTTAAGTAGGTCTTGATTATGAATCACTCCCAGGAATCTAGAGTCAGGAAGAATAGTCTTAGGAGGAGTAAGTGGACGTGTCTCTGCTGAATGAATCCTAGAGAGTGCATCAGCCTTTCCATTGCGCGATCCTGGTCTATAAGAAATTACAAAATTAAATTGGTTTAGGAAAAGATTCCAGCGAGCCTGGCGAGGAGTCAGGCACTTAGCCGACCTGATAAATTCAAGGTTACGATGGTCTGTCAGGACGACTATTTGCTGTCAGCTCCCTGAAGAAGGTGTCTCCATTCCTTGAAGGCGGCAATAATGGCCAACAATTCTCTATTGCCCACATCGTAGTTCCTCTCAGCCGAAGACAACTGCTGGGAAAAGAAGGCACAGGGATGCAAGACATTCTTCTCACCTGTTCTCTGAGAGAGTATAGCTCCAACGGCACAGTCCCGAAGCATCCACCTCTATTATGAAGGCAAGCTCGGGTTGGGATGTACTAAGATAGGTGCGGTGGTAAATTTATCCTTTAAACAGGAAAATGCTTCCTGAGCTTGCGGGTCCAGGAGAACCTAGACTGTTTTCCGGGTAAGTTTGGGGGATAGGTGACACTACCTCAGAAAAATTCTTAATGAAACGTCTATAGAAGTTGGCAAACCCGATGAAACGCTGCACCTCCTTCACATTTCTAGGAATTGGCCAATCCTTGATGGCTTGGGTCTTGCTTCCATCCATACTAATCCCTTGCGAGATAGTACATACCCCAGAAATTGAATTTCGGTCCTATGGAATTCACATTTTTCAAGTTTGATGTAGAGATGGTTTTGTCTTAGGCGTTCTAAGACCATTCTCACATGTCCATGATGTTCCTCTGTGGAGTTAGAAAAAATTAGAATATCATCCAGATAAATCACCACAAATGTATCTAGGAGATCCCTGAAGATATCATTCACGAAGTGTTGGAAAGTGGCTGTGGGCGGTACTCAGACCAAAAGGCAAACTAGATTTTCAAAGTGTCCATAGCGTGACCTGAAAGCAGTCTTCCATTATCCCCAGGTCTGATACGGACCAAGTTATAGGCCCCACGGAGATCCATTTTAGAGAAAATTTGGCATGCCGCACTCTCTCCAACACTCAGGGATTAAAGGCAATGGATAACGGTTTCTAATAGTAACCTTATTGAGTTCCCTATAGTCTATGCAGGGTCTCAGAGATCCATCTTTCTCTTCACAAAGAAGATGGGTGCACCTGCGGGAGATGAAGAGGGGCGTAATGAAGCCCTTGGCTAAATTTTTCGTCTATATAATCCTTCAAAGCTTTTAGCTCGGGCCCCGCTAGGGGGTAGATCTTACCAAAAGGTATCTCGGCTCCGGTAATAATTCAATTGGACAATCATATGGACGGTGAGGAGGAAGCTGATCAGCGTTCTTCTTGTAACATAAATCGTCAAGTCCTGGTATACAGCTGGTAGTTCAGGGACTGACATGGTTCCTTAGGAACAGAGCAAGCTGAAACTCCTGACTCATCTGTTTCTCCGGAAAGTGTAATTCCTTGGTCTCCCAGTTAATCGTAGGATTCTGCGCCTGCAGCCATGGTAGCCCTAATGATGGAAAGTGGGAGAAGAGATAAGCAAAAAAGACATTTTCTCCTGATGATCTTTACCCATAAGGACCCTCAAAGGCTCTGTTTCTTGATCCACTGGTCCAGAAGTCAGTAGAGAGGCCATCTACAGTCTCCATCTGTACTGGAGTAGCCTTCTTCACTGAACGTATCCCCTGTTTCAGAGCAAAGGAGATATCCATAAAATTTCCACTTGCTCCGAGTCGATCATAGCAGAGCTGACACCCAAACTGAGTCAACCCAGAGTTTGATGGAAAGGAAGCAATGAGAATTGTTTCTTTTACAACTCAGCTGGGACACCGCTGAGGAAACTTGAAAAATTGCAGCGTTTATATACCGTCATCGTCCCCAGAACTAACAGAGTTTAAGTCCGAGAAATCAAGATCTCTTGCAGCAGATCTCTCTGGAGCCTGAGGCTCGGACATGACAGAGCTCCTCTCAGCAACACTCACTGTAAGTTCTTTGTCTCTTTTGACATGTTCCTTGAAACTCAGTTTTCCGTCGGCCATTTTGCTTTCTGTCTTTCTGCAGCTCTTGCCCTCAGTTAATATGGAGTTTCCAGTTTTCATGTTCCCGGCCCTGATTCCTCCCCTTGCTTCTTAAGACAGCCTCAGCTGAACAATCAGTGCTCCTAATCAAGCCTCAGTCAGCCTGTGAGCTGACTCCTGGAAACCTAGGATTTTGGACTCCAGCTATTTCCTACTGAGGAACTTTGGAACACTTTTGGACTTTGCAAACCTGCTGTCTGGTGAATCCATGTTTGCAGAGGAATTACGGTACAGAGAAGAGATCCTGAACCTGCTTGGAGAGTTATTGTAGAGCTTGAAGTTACTCTGGCCTGCTGTGTTCTCCTGCCTCTGTTCCTGCAAACTGTGTGACCTTTTCTGCATGCTTGTATGAAGTAATACAAGTCATTTCAAATCAACCTATGTCTCATGTGTTTTCCTCGCACCCAAGCACAAGACGCTATAGGAACTGTACACTATACATGACAAGATTCAGGAGACAATGTTTAGTGTCTGCTGGGTCTGGGAAAGCCGTGTCTGCGTGACTGTGGATATCAGATGTCCGTTTAATACCTTCTGTGATGACAGTGGTTGTGACTTCTCACAACCATTCCAGGTGAGCGCATTCCCTTAAATGTTACTCTGGAGTGTTACCACAGGTAAACACTATTGTTTTTTTTTGTTTTTTTTCCTTCCTCTTCTCCTTCCAGCACTTCTGCCTTAAAAGATCTGGAAGATGGAGGCCCGCATAAAGGAGCTTTGCGGAGTGACTGATACAATCCTTGCAGATATACAGACTATAAAGACCCGTTTTGCAAGCCTACAGGACCTCACTAATCAATAATTTGCAGTGTTTGGACAAACTACTCAGGAATACGAGCCAGGATTGAGGCTCAAGAGGAACGAGTCCAGGCTCCTGCCATAACCCCGAGTTCTGGGATCCCCAAGTTACCTCCTTTTCGTTTTGGGGTGAACGTGAGAAATTCAGGGGATTTATTAACCAATGCAATCTATTTTTTCTCTGCACATGCTTCACAATTTCCCACTGAACGATCCAAAGTGCTTACTATAAATCATGTGCTTACCAATAAGGCTTTGATGTGGCAAACCCTCTGATTGAGACTGAGGATGATTGTTTGAATCACCTTGATGCTTTTATTTCAGCCATGGGGCAGTGTTTGATGACCCCAATCGAGGTGCAACAGCTGAAGCAGCCAAGTTAACTTGCGCCAAGGTAAGCGTTCAGTACCGAATATGCCTTGGATTTCAGGAATGGGCTCTTGATACCACTTGCGACACTTCCGCCAAAAAATCTATTTTCGGAAAGGGTTGTCTCCACTGATTAAGGAGAACTTGC
>JARQOD010000003.1:396110712-396139675 GCA_033576555.1 Oophaga sylvatica | reverse complement strand
AAAATTTTGGGGGAGGCCGGGGCTCTGGCTGACGGGGGGGGGATTTGGGGGAGTGTCCGGGGGCTCGGCTGGGGGATGAGGGGGGATTTAGGGGGGACCCGGTGGCCCCCTGGCTGACGGATGAAAAAAAATTAGGGGGATTCCCCGGTGGCTCTGGCTGCGGATGATGTGGGATATTGGGGGGATCCGGGGTCGGGCTTGGGGGTTGGGGGGGGGAACCGGGGGCGGCTAAAGGATTTTTAATATAGGGGGGTATTTTGTACGGGATATAAATGGGGAGTTTCCCTGCGGCTGGATGGGATTGATTATTTTAGGGGTGTAGTCTGGCGTTTGGAGGATGTGTGGGATTTAGGGGTATATTTGGCAGTGTGACGGGATGTTGGGATATTAGGGGTATAGGGCCTTGGGGTGATGGGTATTAGGGTTTGTTCCCCGGTGGCTATGGTGACGGGATGTTGGGGGGTTTTAGGGTAGTTGTCGGTGGCTATGGCTACGGGATTGGGGATTTTGGGTATTGTCCTGGCATGGCTGCGGGGATGTGGGATATTGGGGTGAGCCGGTGGCAATGGTGAGGGATGAGTGGGTTTAGTGGTAGTTGTCCGGTAGCTCGGCGACGGGATAGGGGGTTTTAGGGGTAGTAGTCGGTAGCGCGGCTGAGGGGATTGTGGGGATTTTGGGGGTAGTACCCCGGTGCGCTGGCTCCGGACGAGGGGGGATTTAGGGGTAGTATCCGTAGCTCGGGGTGACAGGATTGTGGGGATATTATATGAAGGGGTATGCGGAGGGGCGGGGCTCTAAAACAAGATTATAGGGGTATAATCTTAAATTTGTTAAATCCCCTAGTTTTGTTATTTTCCTGGCAGCGCGGGGGGTCTTCGTTGAAAAGGGTTTAAAAAAAAAGGAATAAGTTTCACAAATTTTAGTTTGAAAAACTTCTTCCCCTTTATTCGCCCTTTGTGCAGTTTGGCAAAATGCAAGTTAGTTTTTTTTTTGTTGCTAATTCTCTCCCACTATACGGCAGGGGTGTGATGTCTGTGTGTCTTCCCGTTATCGGGGTGTAGGTCTGTGTGTCCACCCATAATTAGGCTGGGTGTGAGGTGGTGTCCCACCCCGTTATGGGGGTGGAGTGGGTCTGGTGTTCCCAGTAATTTGGTGGATGTGAGGCTTTGTCCCCCAAAATATAGGGGGGATGTGGGTTGTGTGTCTCACCCAGAATATCGGCGGGTGTGAGGTCGTGTGTCTCCCCAGTAATATCGGGCTGGATGTGAGGTTTGTGTCTCTCCCAGTAATATGGCTGGATGTGATTATTCTCCCCGAATACGGATGTTTGTGGTCTACCATAATATCGGCTGATGTGGGGGTCTGTGGCTCCCCCAGTAATATCGGCTGGATGTGAGTTTGTGGGTTCCCCCTTTCGGGGGATGGGGGTCTGTGTTTTCTACCATAATATCAGCGGGGTGTGAGGTTGTGTTCTCACCCATAATATCGGGATGTGAGTCTGTTGTCTCACCCAGTAAAATAGGGGGATTGAGGTTTTGTTCCCCCACTGTACAGGGTGGAGGGGGTCTGCAGGGTGGTAAAAATCAATGATTTTTTTAAAAAAAAAAAAAAAAAATCGGTTTTTTTTTTTTTTTAAATAATTTTTTTTTTTTAAAAACAATTTTTTTGTTTAAATTTTGGGTTTTTTTCAATAAACTGTTTTGGGAAAATATTTTACCTGAAAGGTTTTCCTATGGAAAAAGCGATTTTTAACTAGTAAATAAAGGTTTTATGTGTAACATTCACAAAGCATCTCTTCCCGATTTCTGTAGGATTATCCCGGGGATTTCTCTCCTATTTATCACAACGCTCGCTTTACTTACGCATTCTAAACTAAAATTTTACTCCCAAGGTCCCAGCCTCTTTTCACGGAAAAAATTTAAACATGAAAGAGTTGAGAAAAGCCTTAACCTTTTTGTTCTACAAATTTAAAATACAAATTTTACCCCTTCCAGGGAAATCCCGAAGTTAAAATATGTTTTGATTTTTGGGTGGGGAATTTTTGCACAACACAAGAAAAATGTGAACTAAAGGCGGGTCTCAAAAGCGATACCCCAGCGACCCGACAACGATATCACCGGGGGGGGGCGCGGTGATCGCACAGCGGCGCTCAGGCAGCGATGGGGCGGACACTGGGTAAAAATCGTTTGGGGTTCCCCCCGTGTACATTGGTAACCAGCCCCTGATGAGGGAGGGTATCCAAGGTAAAGGGGTTTCCAAAACGTGCGGGTGCCGGGGAAAACCCCCTGTGCCTTGGATCCCCGTCCCGCATCAGGGCGGGGGTTCCAAGGTCACAGGGGTTTTTTTGGCACAGCCCGCGCCGGAAAACCCCCTGGTACCTTGGATACCAGCGGATCGTGCTCTCCCGCCTGTCACCGCAGGGGTGCGTGCCTGTCAGGGGAGAGCCGCGATCAAAAAAATTCCTGACATTTCAGGGACGTAGCGATACCCCCAGGGGGGGCTGGTCGCGTGAATTCACACATAGCGATATCGGGTGAGACCTGCTGCGTCACAAACTAGTGACCGAAAGCGATCTGGTAGCATTCGCTATGGGGAGAGGGGCCCCTTTAATGTGAGGAGGAGAAGGGGGAAGCAGCAAAAAATAAAATAAAAAATTTGAGCACAATACTGCAGCATGCCCCAGCAACAAGTAGGTAGGATTATTTTCTCTTCCAATACAACAGAACTGGGTCCAAATAGAAGTTAACCCTTTTAAAAAGGGGAAAAAAGAATATAAAAAGTGATTCTAAAAATCTTCATTACTTGATGTTAAAGTAGCAAGAAAGTTTAGGTAGAACTTTGATTTAAATCACTGATTTAAATCAAGCCTTACTGACTAGTGATTTAAATCGTGATTTAAATCGTGATTTAAATCAGTTTGATTTAAATCAAATCCACCCTGGAGGTCTGTGTGTCCTCCCCCCCCCCCGTAATATAGGCTGGATGTGAGCCTCGGTGTCTCTCCCAATAATATGGCTGGATGTGAGGTCTTTGTGTCCCTTCCTGTAATATAGGCTGGATGTGAGGTCTGTGTGTTTTCCAGTAATATCAGCTGGATGTGAGGTCTGTGTGTCTCACCCAGTAATATCGGCTGGATGTGAGGTCTGTGTGTCTCACCCAGTAATATAGGCTGGATGTGAGGTCTGTGTGTCTCTCCCACTGATACAGGCTGGATGTGAGGTCTGTGTGTCTCTCCCAGTAATATAGGGCTGGGATGTGAGGCCTCGGTGTCTCTCCCAATAATATGGGCTGGATGTGAGGTCTTTGTGTCCCTTCCTGTAATATAGGCTGGATGTGAGGTCTGTGTGTCTCTCCCAGTAATATAGGCTGGATGTGAGGTCTTTCTGTCTCTCACAGTAATATAGGCTGGATGTGAGGTCTGTGTGATCTCTCTAGTAATATATCCAAAAAAAAATCCAAAAAAGGCTGCACTCAAGCATACTAAAGCATGACAACATAGAATACATGTTGTCTTGCTTTAGTAGCTTGAGTGCAGCCTTTTTTTGGATGTTTTACATGAGGGTAGCTCCCTTTGGTTTGCACCTAGTTCACATTGTCTGGAAGTGCCAGTCAGGTTTTTTGTCTCTCTCCTGTAATATAGGCTGGATGAGAGGTCATTGTGTCCCTTCCAGAAATATAGCTGGATGAGAGGTCATTGTGTCTCTCCCAGTAATTAGGCTGGATGTGAGGTCTGTGTGTCTTCCTAGTAATATAGGATGGACGAGAGGTCTTTGTGTCCCTTCCAGAAATATAGGCTGGATGTGAGGTCTGTGTGTCCCTTCCAGAAATTAAGCAGGATGTGAGGTCTGTGTGTCCCTTCCAGTAATATAGGCTGCATGGGAGGTTGTTTGTCTCTCCTAGTAATATAGGCTACATGTCAGGTCTTTATGTCCCTTCAAGAAATATAGGCTGGATATAAGGTTTGTGTGTCCTTCCAGTAATATAGGCTGGATGTGAGGCCTGTTTGTCTCTCCCAGTAATATAGGCTACATGTGAGGTCTTTGTGTCCCTTCCAGAAATATAGGCTGGATGTAAGGTCTGTATGTCCCTTTCAGTAATATAGGCTGGATGTGAGGTCTGTGTGTCTCACCTTATATTATAGGATGAATGTGAGATCTGTTTGTGACTAATACATAATAACGCATTTGATGTGAATTTTGACCTCCACCAATTTGATTATGATGACTTATTATACAGCTCAGAGTGGATTAAAATGATAAGGAAGTAATGTCAGCCATATCAATTCCCTCCTCTTAATTTCTCTGTTTGACCAATACTACCAGCATGCGGCTTCAACAGCAAAGAGCTCCTACTGGCAATGGTGGAGAATTCTGACTCCATCTCTAGCAACAAAGAGGCTATGTGGAATAGGAGAGGCCCTCTGTCTCCTCATTAAACCCCTCACTTTACTGAACTTAGCAGTTCTTTATTAAATGTAATGCTCAAAAAACCCTATAAACAAAAACAGCTCCATACATCGGGAGATCGAGAAGCAATTATTGCAACATAAAACTATTATTTGCAAAACATTTCAAAGGAGATCTGCCTCGTTCCTATAGTTAAAAAAGGTATTTTTTCAAAAATCCCAAAAAATATATATATTTAGTCAATATTAGAAAAATATTATATGTACATAATAAATATTTATTTCATTCTACAAGATTGCAATTCATTTAGATTATTGTGGATTGCAATGTGTTAGGTTTGATGTAGTCAAATACCTATAAGGCAATATGGGCGGCTGATTTTGGCTACTTAATTTATTTATATATAATGTCTTTCTAATATTGACTATATATATTTTGAGGATTTTGAAAAATACTTTTTTTATTATACTTAATGTAAACGTTTTTTATAATGGTGGACAATATAATATATACAGTATATACACTTATATGCTGTATATATATCTATAATATAACGCTGGAAGCGTCACTCTGTCTGAAGCCTTTATAGACTGCGCAAGCGCGACGCGTTTGCGCAGTCTGGACTAGTAACGCTCCTGGTGATGAGGAAGGTGGCCCAGGAGATCGTGGTATGCGTAAACACTGAACGCATACCGCGATCTTCGCCACAACCCCTTACCGATCCCGTGTTGCCGGCGCCGCAGGTCTTGCTGGGATGTCAGGGGACTGGAGAGGGCGGGTTGGCGCTGTCATCGGCGCATGCCCAGTCCGCGCTTTCCGGCGCCATTTGTGGAACACACACTGCAGTGTCTTCAAGAAAATGGCGCTGGAATGCGCGTACTCCGGCGCCGCTATCCTCCCCAGCCTCTGGCAGAACGGGACAACGCTGGAGCACGGGGAAGAAAGGTGAGTATAAATGTTTTTTTTTTTGTATGTGTGCAGTTTCATAGGGTGAACGGGACCATACATATCAGGATAGGGGACTGCGGGGGCCATGCATATCAGTATAGGGGACTGCGGGGGCCATGCATATCAGTATAGGGGACTGCGGGGGCCATGCATATCAGTATAGGGACTGCGGGGGCTATGCATATCAGGATAGGGGACTGCGGGGGCCATGCATATCAGGATAGGGGACTGAGGGGGCCATGCATTCAGGATAGGGGACTGCGGTGGCCATGCATATCAGGATAGGGGACTACGGGGGCCATGCATATCAGGATAGGGGACTGCGGGGCAATGCATATCAGGATAGGGGACTGGGGGGCCATGCATATCAGGATAGGGGACTGAGGGGGCCATGCATATCAGGATAGGCGACTGCGGTGGCCATGCATATCAGGATAGGGGACTGCGGGGCCATGCATATCAGGATAGGGGACTGCGGGGGCCATGCATATCAGGATAGGGGACTGCGGGGGCCATGCATATCAGGATAGGGGACTGAGGGGCCATACATATCAGGATAGGGGACTGAGGGGGCCATGCATATCAGGTTAGGGGACTTCGGGGGCCATACATATCAAGGATAGCGGACTGAGGGGGCCATGCATATCAGGATAGGGGACTGAGGGGACTATACAAAATCAGGATACGGGGGTGAGAGTAGCATGCATATCAGGATTAAGGGACTGACGGGGCCATGCATATCAGGATAGGGGACTGCAGGGGCCATGCATATCAGGATAGGGGACTGCGGTGGCCATGCATATCAGGATAGGAGACTGCGGGGGCCATGCATATCAGGATAGGGGACTGAGGGGGCCATGCATATCAGGATACGGGGTGAGGGGGCCATGCATATCAGGATAGGGGACTGCGGGGGCCTTTGCATATCAGATAGGGGTGTCAAGGACCCCGCACTGCACATGCTCACTGAGCCAGTGCACGTGTCCTGAATGAACCAACTGTGCCCCAAGATACCTGTAAGCAGGCCGCAGCAGAGAAGACGTGTGTTTCTGTGTAACAGGACCTTCCGCAGCATGTGACAGCCAAGGGGCGAGCTGGTCACACGTATCTCAGAGGCAGCAGTAATGAATGATGTGTACTGCAGACTAACAGGACCTGCAGCACATGACTGCTGGGGGCGTGGCCTAAGCTCCAGAGATCTAGGAACTGCAGGAAAACTCCTAGCAGGGTAACGACGAGATAAAGTTACCAAGGGGCAAAGACAGAGACGAAAACCAGGACAGGCCGAGATCAGAGCACAAGATAGCACGACAGTACCAAAGGGTTAGACAGAACGGATAGTCAGGACGTAGCAATAGATCAGTAACCAGAGCGGGCAATAGACAGTACAATAGGGACAAAACGGTTTAACAGATGTATCGATAGCCAAGCCAGGAGGTCAGAACCGGAGAAGACAATATAAGCAAAACGTGAGACAGAGAGCAGAGTGAGCAAACAGACCGGTCATACACAGGAGTCAAACAAGCAGAGCAGTATACACGCAAACCAGGGGGGTCAAATACACAGTCACAAACGAAAGTATAGCTGACAGAGAATCTCCCTCTGGACTGGTTAAATACCCTCCCAGATCCAAAGGGAGGCCAGCAAAAGTTAACCCTGAGTGGACAGGACATTTTAACCATGTCCTATACCATGACAAGGGGACTGCGGGGGCCATGCATATCAGGATAGGGGACTGAGGGGGCCATGCATATCAGGATACAGGGGTGAGAGGTAGCATGCATATCAGGATAGGGGACTGCGGGGGCCATGCATATCAAGGATAGGGGACTGCGGGGGCCATGCATATCAGGATAGGGGACTGAGGGGGCCATACATATCAGGATAGGGGACTGAGGGGGCTATGCATATCAGGATAGGAGACTGCGGGGCCATGCATATCAGGATAGGGGACTGAGGGGGCCATGCATATCAGGATAGGGGACTGCGGTGGCCATGCATAGCAGGATAGGGGACTGAGGGGGCCATGCATATCAGGATAGGGACTGCGGGGGCCATGCATATCAGGTAGGGGACTGAGGGGGCCATACATTTCAGGATAGGGGACTGAGGGGGCCATGCATATCAGGATAGGGGACTGGGGGGGGGCCATGCATATCAGGATAGGGGACTGAGGGGGCATGCATATCAGGATAGGGGACTGAGGGGACCATACATATCAGGATACGGGGGTGAGAGGTAGCATGCATATCAGGATAGGCGACTGAGGGGACCATGCATATCAGGTAGGGACTACAGGGGCCATGCATATCAGGATTTGGGACTGCAGGGGCCATGCATATCAGGATAGGGGACTGGGGGTGGCCATGCAATCAGGATAGGGGACTGCGGGGGCCATGCATATCAGGATAGGGGACTGCGGGGCCAGCAAAATCAGGATAAGGGATGAGGGGGCCATACATATCAGGATAGGGGACTGAGGGACCATACATATCAGGATACGGGGGTGAAGGTAGCATGCATATCAGGATAGGGACTACAGGGGCCATGCATATCAGGATAGAGGACTGCAGGGGCCATGCATATCAGGATAGGGGACTGCAGTGGCCATGCATATCAGGATAGGGGACTGCGGGGGCCATGCATATCAGGATAGGGGACTGAGGGGGCCATGCATATCAGGATAGGGGACTGAGGGGGCCATGCATATCAGGATAGGGGACCGCGGGGGCCATGCATATCAGGATAGGGGACTGAGGGGGCCATGCATATCAGGATACGGGGGTGAGAGGTAGCATGCATATCAGGATAGGGGACTGCGGGGCCATGCATATCAGGATAGGGACTGCGGGGGCCATGCATATCAGGATAGGGGACTGAGGGGGCCATACATATCAGGATAGGGGACTGAGGGGACCATACATATCAGGATAGGGGGGTGAGGAGACCATGCATTCAGGATTGGGGGATGAGGGCTACCATGCATATCAGGATTAGGGGATGAGGGAACCATGTATACCAGAATTGGGGGTGAGGGGGTCCCATTCATCTTACGATAGGGATGAGGTGGAACAGTATTGGGGGGTAAAGGGACCATGCATACCAGGATTGGAGGGTGAGGACACCTGCATACCAGGATTTGGGGGTGAGGGCACCATGCATATCAGGATTGGGTGGTGAGGGACCATGCATACCAGGATTGGAGGGTGAGGGCACCATGCATACCGGGATTGGGTGGTGAGGGGACCATGCATTCCAGGATTGGGGGGAGGGGACCATGCATACCATGATTAGGGTGAGGAGACCATGCATACCAGGATTGGGATGAGGGGATACCTTGCATACCAGGATTGGGGGGTGAGGGGACCATGCATACCAGGATAGGAGGGGCAGCACATACCAGGATGGGAGACCATATACCAATAAAAATGCTTGCCACCCGGGCGTTAGAACGGGTTCATCACTAGTATATATATATATATATATATATATATAACTATATATATATAAGCAAAGCATAATAAATAAAATTTACAGGTGCTTCTCACAAAGTTAGAAAATCATAAGTTAATTTTTTCGGTTCTTCAATACTAAAAGTAAAACTCATATATAGAGTCATTGTAAGGAGGTAAAGGGTCTTAACCCTTTAAGGTTTTATCCCCTTGAATTGTACTTGTGTATATGTATGCCTTGTATGATGTTATGGATATATATATATATGTGGGGTCGAGTTTAGGTAGATAGTGCATCTTAGGGGTCATCAGAGAAGGGCACTAGAAGGGTAGTGTATATATTTATGGGTTAAATGTAGCTTGCGAGGGATTACTAATGGGGGCACGTTAGAGATCCAGTTAGAATGTTATAAAAATATGTCAAAGCAGTATCGGGTTTGGTGACTAGAGGGGGGCATTGAGCACATCCAGTCCTATAGGGACATAGTTAGGGACTTGTTGCTAGGGAAAGATTGCCTCCAAGCGCGAATCTGTCAGGAAGACTTCCTCTTAGCGGGAGTCAGTCGGGGGTGGACCTTGCTAGTGTGAGGACGTCCATGTTCCTGGGCCCTGAGCATAGGGTAGGAAGAAGAGGGAACCAGCAACCCCTGAAGAAGCCAGTGAAGGCTTCACCGTGGGAAACGTGAGCCCAAAGAGAGTGGGTTTACGTAGCAGTAGTCCAGTGGAAGAACCACTGTGGGAACGCTTAGCAGAAGAGGTCGTGCATGAGCGTAGAAGCAAGTAGGCCATCAGAAGTATCCGGCAGGATAACCAGAGGGGGGTGGATGACCTAGTAGATGTGTCTTTCTTATGTTGGATTGAAGTGTCTCCAGGGGAAGAGATCGAAGTGCCATTTTCACCGGGCTCCTTGTCCCGTCAATACTTAGTGGTCCATTCTGGTGCAGCAGAGAAGAAGAGGCAGAATTGTGAAGAATGTATTGCTGGTATCGATTAAGACGTGCTTATGGTGTCTTGGATGTGCTGTGCCCAGAGGAAAATAAAGCAGAAATGTTTGATGTGATTTGGGACTCTGACTCTAATTGCTCTGTACGCTCCCTCATGGGGGGAGAACACCCCAGGCGATGGAGACGACAGAGGTAAAATACGTAGCAGCTTCCAGTGCATCGGTCACGCGGCCGTCCCTTTACATCATTACAAACAGAGTGATCTATTTCAAGGGTTTATTTCTGTTAATGTTGATGATTATGGCTTACAGCCAATGAAAACCCAAAGTCGTTATCTCAGTAAATTAGAATACATTATAACACCTGCTTGAAAAATGATTATAAAATCCAAAATGTTGGCCTACTGAAATGTATGTTCAGTAAATGCACTCAATACTTGGTCGGTGCTCCTTTTGCTTCAATTACTGCATCCATGTGGCATGGCATTGAGGCGATCAGCCTGTGGCACTGCTGAGATGTTATGGAAGCCAGGTTGCTTTGATAGCTGCCTTCAGCTCGTCTATATTGTTGGGTCTGGTGTCTCTCATCTTCCTCTTGACACAAGGAATGCGACACTTGTACCATGTCCATGATACTCTGTGTGTGGTGGCTCTTGAAGCAATGACTTCAGCAGCAGTCCACTCCTTGTTAATCTCCCCCAAATTTTTGAATGGCCTTTTCTTAACAATCCTTTCAAGGCTGCAGTTATCCCAGTTGCTTGTGCACCTTTTCTACCACACTTTTTCCTTCCATTCAACTTTCCATTAATATGCTTGGATACAACACTCTGAACAGCCAGCTTCTTTAGCAATAACTTTTTGTGGCTTACCCTCCTTATGGAGTGTGTCAAAGGCTGCCTTCTGGATATTTGTCAAGTCAGCAGTCTTCCCATGATTTTGGAGCCTACTGAAACAGAGTAAGGGAACTTTGTAAATGCTTAGGAAGCCTTTGCAGGTGTTTTTTGTTAATTATTCTAATTTACTGAGATAATGACTTTTGGGTTTTCATTGGCTGTAAGCCATAATCATCAACATTAACAGAAATAAACCCTTGAAATAGATCACTCTGTGTATAATGACTCATATACTGTATTATATAGAGTTTCACTTTTTGTATTGAAGAACTGAAATAAATTAACTTTTTATGATATTCTAATTTAGTCAGAAGCACCTGTATTTGATTTGTATTTACATACAGACAAACTAGGTGGAGTGAGAAGAACAATAAATGGGCGTGTTGGGAAAAGGAGCAGACGCCTAATGACAACCTTTATGGTGCATGTTTGTGCCCATTTGATATTGGTCTTTCAAATGCAATGTCAAATAAAAGTTTTATATTGCAATAATTGATCCATTCAAATCCTTGTCCTCCTCTTTGTCGCCCTTATCTCCTCAAATTTTCATATCCCTGACTTCCTTTAGTACGGAGTGGACAACATAAGGGGCTGCCTGACATGGAGCTGCCGCAATAGGGCTCAATAAGACTGGTATTGTTGTGGAGGGAACAGTGACAAGTTTGACTCCACTGCATTCACTCCCTACGGAGCTGCTGAGTGCTGTGCTCAGATTTTTCCAGCAGCCTCATACAGAAGGACTAGAGTGGTGTTCAGCCATCCGTCCTGCAGCTCCATTTGTAATGGGGATAAAAGTTGCCCATCAAGGATAAAAATTCCACCCTTCTGATAATTGGTGCAAGTCCAGCGGTCAGGCTCCCAATGATGAGCAAGTTATCACCTGCCTGAGTATACAGGATAACTTGATTTCACTGCACTGGTCAGTAGGTTGGAAATCCTTCATTGTTACATTTCTCCAGGAATTATCCACCTGGTTCCTACCTGCAGACCATCCTTGATTGCTGCTCAGTGCCTATAAATGTCAGTGGTTGAGAATAGTAATGTATAGGGCGATGTGAAGCTGTGTCTGACCTTCATTGGTACAATATAGAATAACATAGAGGGAAATTCAAGAAGGACCCTCCTCCTATTAGTCAGAACATTGAGTGCAGTACATACAAGTGTCCAGCAGACAGAAGCAAACAACCAGATATCTCATTCTATCAGCAGAAAGCGTTTGGTAAACTTCTACAGCATTGTTACCACGAGAAATACTAATAAATACTGCAAATATTGCAAATAATAGAAATACTACTACAAATACTAATAATACTACTACAAATACTAATTATACTGCTACTAATAGAAATACTACTACAAATACTAATAATACTGCAAATGCTGCTACTAAGGCTACGTTCACACGTTCAGTATTTGATCAGTATATTACATCAGTATCTGTAACTAGGAGATGGTGATAAATGCAGAAGTGGTGACGTTTCTATTATACTTTTCCTCTGATTGTTCCACTCCTGGTTTTGGCTTACAAAAATACCATATATAATATTGATAATAAATAATAAACATAGGCAAAATGCAGTAAGTCAAGTTCACCAGGGATATAAAAAATAAAACATTTTTGGGTATACTGACGTTAGAGCCAGACCTCAGTGTTCATCCTTGTGCCTTCATACTTTGCATGTCTAATGCTGCTCCTTTGTATTTGTAGCGTTATTACTTTCTTATTTGCCATGCTATAACCTGTTTTCTCTTAAATTTCCTCGTTCTTTGGCCTTATATGTTAGTACTTTTTAACTGAGTTGTCGCCTGACTTAGTACTCCTTTTTATTCTATTTAGTGGACCTCCATATGAATTTTAAATCTGTTTTAATTTTATACCCATAAATATTGTTGTTAATATATCGTTGGTGAGCATGACTTGCTCCATTCTGTCTATGTGTATTGTATATAGAAGTACATCACCGCTCTACCTTAATTCATTTATGGGGAACTTTTTATGATAAAGTTATGTTCCCAGCCCGATATTTTCATTTGTGCTATATGTCTTTTTTCTGATAATAGTAATGCCACAAATAATATAAATAATACAAATACTTCTGATACAACTATTACTACTAATACTACTACAAATACTAATAATACCAGAAATAACACCAATAATAATACAAATAATACCAATGCTGCCAATACTTCTACTACTACAAATACTACTAATAATGCTGCAAATTATACCAATACTTCTATTAATACAAACACTAATACTACAGCTGTGGATGTGTGATTGCAGCCTAATACTATGGATACAAAGGCTATTTTTAATACAAATTCTTCTCCTACAAATACTACTAGTTCCAGGACAAATATTGTCACATACAGTGAAGGAAATAATTATTTGATTCCTTGCTGATTTTGTAAGTTTCCCCACTGACAAAGACATGAACAGTGTTGATGCGAGAGACTCGTGCGAGTTTCTCACAAGTCTGACCCGGCCTAAAGGTGACTATGTAAGACAGCTGTCTTTAATGCAGGTAACAAGTTGATTAGGAGCATCTAAGGCTATGGTTCCACGGTCCGGAACCATAGCGCTTTTGACGGAGCGGAAATTCAGCTCCGTCTAAGCCCGCCCCCTTTCTGACGCGCGATCTTTCCGGAGGTGTTCAGGACACCTCCGGAACACCTCCGGAAAGAGCGCAGGGCTACATAGCCCTGTGTTAATTATGTTGCGGCGACGCACCGTCGCCGCAATACGCGAGGACATGCTGCGGTCTGAAAAGACGCGCCGCATGTCCGTTTACGCAGGTTTGCCACCTGCGTATTGTTACGCATAGTGGAGACGGGATTTCTTGAAATCCCCTCCACTATGCTGTAACATCTGGACGCTGCGTGTTTGGCGCTGCGCCAGCGCACAGCGCCAAACACGCAGCGCTTCCTGACCGTGGAAACTCACCCTAACTGGTCTGTAGGAGCCAGAACTCTTAATGGTTGGTAGGGGATCAAATACTTATTTCTCACTGCAAAATACAAATCAATTTATATAATTTATACAATGTGCTTTTCTGGATTTTATTTTTTATATTCTATCTCTCAATGTTAAAATTAACCTACCCTTAAAATTATAGACCATTCATGTCTTTATTAGTGGGCAAACTTACAAAATCAGCAAGGGATCGAATAATTATTTCCTTCACTATATACTGTCACTTTAGCAACTACTACAAATGCTTCTGATAGAAATAATACAACAGATACTAATAATTTACATATTATCACAAATATCGCTACATTTACAAACACTACTATAATAACTACTACCACAAGTACCACTAGTTCTAGCACAATTACGACCACAAATATTACGATTGTTAGGTTATGTGCACATGTTGCGGATTGGGCTGTGGAATTTCCTGAGCGGATTCTGCCTCTCTTGGTAGAAAATGCATGTAAAAATCTGCGCTTTTTTTGCGGATTTTATGCGGATTGTCCTGTGTTTTTTGCCCTGCGGATTTCACTAATTCAATGGGTGTAGGAACACAGCGGATCCGCAAAAAGAATTGACATAAACTGCTGCGGAATCAGTGCTGAATTTTCCGCAACATGTGCAGAGCAATTTTTTTTCCCATTGAATAACATTGTTTGCTCAAACACTTGCACATCTGCTGCAATTCCACGAGGAAAATCCACTGCGGATCTCCAACAAATCCGCAACGTGTGCACATAGCCTTACAGATATTTCTTCTACAAAACTTCTATTTGTAATACAAATTCTACTCCGACAAAAGTTTCTAGTACTTCTATTTTTTTTTATCTTTAGCATGACCAGTGGACGTCCTCCAGTTTGGCGCATGTGCTCATTAGTAGGGTATGTATTTTTTTTCAAATAATTTTCCATAGCTCTAACGCTTCTGTGTGTCACAATCGTCACGTTGCGGCATCATATCTGTCTATAAGGTGTTTGGGTCAGGAGTAGTGATGAGTGAGTATACTCGTTGCTCGGGTGTCCTCCAAGTATTTTGTCGTGCTCGGAGATTTACTTTTTATCGACGCAGCTGCATGATTTGCGACTGCTAGACAGCCTGAATACATGTGGGGATTCTCTAACATACAAACATTCCTCACATGTATTCAGGCTGTCCAGCAAAATACTCGGAGGACACCTGAGCATGCTTGGAAAACCAGAGCAACAAGTATACTTGCTCATCACTAGTCAGGAGGAGCTGCGCGTCCGTACGTCGCGGTCTGTGATACAGATGTTTGAATGTAAATTTGAAACAACTTTATACATATCTTGATAACAGATCTCCAGTTTTGTGTCTTCAGTTTGTATGCGGAGCTATGTGGCTCCATGATTATAGAGGTCACTAACCCATGTGATGAGCCAATTCATAAAGCGTTACATCTATGCAAATCACAGACATGACACATGTGAACATGGGCGGTAATGGCTCCTCTTAGATCTACCTGCCTGCCAGGCATGCTGGGCAATATAGTTCAGCGACGTCTCTGAGGGCAGAGTCTGTGCAGAGAACTTACACTCTTTCACTTGGAGTGCTAAGAGGACAGCGCAATAACTCTATCAGCCCCAGGACCCCAACAATAAAGACAGCCAGATGACCCCCCTATAATAGTGACAGCCACAGGACCCCTGTCCTATGCCCTGTCCTAGTGACAGCTATCAGGCCCACCGACGCCAGCACCTACTTCAGCTGAATGTGTGTCAAGGACACACATTCTGCTGAAGCATATTGCAACACATGGACCCTACAGCTCTGTGCGCTGCAATACATACCACTAGCCAATCAGAGGCCAGCAGCTGACATCAGCATGCCAGGCATTGGCGTCACATGGCGGTGATGTCATGCACTGCCATAGCAGGCACACCAATATCAGCTGCTGTCTTCTGCGCCGGCTAAAGGTAGAGGACCCCACATGTTGTGGAAGCGGAAGATGAGGGGAATGTTTTGAGTGATTTTTGGCAGAACGGGGAACATATATATCAGGATGGAAACATACATACCATGATGGGGGATATATACCAGGATTGTATAAATATACCGGAATGGGGGACATATATACCAGAATGGGGGACATATACAGTCATGGCCAAAAGTTTTGAGAATGACACAAATATTATATTTTCACATGACCTGCTGCCCTCTGGTTTTTATGTGTGTTTGACAGATGTTTTTATCACAGACAGAAGTATAATAATTGCAAACATATGAGTAACAAAAGCTTATATTGACAGTTAGAATGAGTTAATGCAGCAAGTCAATATTTGCAGTGTTGACCCTTCTTCTTCAGGACCTCTGCAATTCTCCCTGGCATGCTCTCAATCAACTTCTGGACCAAATCCTGACTGATAGCAGTCCATTCTTGCACAATCAATGCTTTCATTTTGTCAGTAAAATATTTAGAGTTGAGAGTCCTCAGTGGTTGATACCTTTTAATGGCTAACTGAAAAGATGGTAACAAATTGCAAGCTTTCGAGACTACTCAGGTCTCTTCATCAGGCTGAACTAATACAAAATCTGAAGAATCACATATTTATACCAAAAACACAGAAAAAATGCAATAGTAAGACAAGTGACGTGAAGCAGAATAGTCATATGGCAGAGGGATGAGCATAAATATTGGAACAGTTCATAGATAAGGAGAGAAAGTTTTATTACCCTCTGATTGGGGTCTGGTAATGTTTTGTGATGAAGAGACCTGAGCCTGATGAAGAGACCTGAGTAGTCTCAAAAGCTTGCAATTTGTTACCATCTTTTCAGTTATCCATTAAAAGGTATCAACCACTGAGGACTCTCAACTCTAAATATTTTTCTATCTACTGGCTAACACGGTACGAAGATATACATCTTTACTGTATTCATTTTGTCAGAATTTTTAGATTTTTGTTTGTCCACCCATCTCTTGATGATTGACCACAAGTTCTCAATGGGATTAAGATCTGGGGAGTTTCCAGGCCATGGACCCAAAATCTCTATGTTTTGTTCCCTGAGCCATTTAGTTATCAACTTTGCTTTATGGCAAGGTGCTCCATCATGCTGGAAAAGGCATTGTTGATCGCCAAACTGGTCTTGGAGGGTTGGGAGAAGTTGCTCTTGGAGGACATTCTGGTACCATTCTTTATTCATGGCTGTGTTTTTAGGCAAGACTGTGAGAGAGCCGATTCCCTTGGCTGAGAAGCAAACCCCACACATGAATGGTTTCAGGATGCTTAACAGTTGGCATGAGACAAGACTGGTGGTAACGCTCACCTTGTCTTCTCCGAATGAGGTGTTTTCCTGATGTCCCAAACAATCGAAAAGAGGATTAATCAGAGAAAATAACTTTACCCCAGTCCTCAGCAGTCCACTGCCTGTACCTTTTTCAGAATATCAGTCTGTCCATGATGTTTTTTCTGGAGAGAAGTGGCTTCTTTGCTGCCCTCCTTGAGACCAGGCCTTGCTCCAAGAGTCTCCGCCTCACAGTGCGTGCAGATGCACTCACACCTGCCTGCTGCCATTCTTGAGCAAGCTCTGCACTGCTGGTAGCCCGATCCCGCAGCTGAAACACTTTTAAGAGACGGTCCTGGCGCTTGCTGGTCTTTCTTGGGCGCCCTGGAGCCTTTTTGGCAACAATGGAACCTCTCTCCTTGAAGTTCTTGATGATGCGATAGATTGTTGACTGAGGTGCAATCTTTCTAGCTGCGATACTCTTCCCTGTTAGGCCATTTTTGTGCATTGCAATGATGACTGCACGTGTTTCTTTAGAGATAACCATGGTTAACAGAAGAGAAACAATGATGCCAAGCACCAGCCTCCTTTTAAAGTGTCCAGTGGTGTCATTCTTACTTAATCATGACAGATTGATCTCCAGCCATGTCCTCATCAACACCCACACCTGTGTTAATGGAGCAATCACTGAAAAGAGGTTAGCTGGTCCTTTTAAGGCAGGGCTGCAATGATGTTGAAATGTGTTTTGGGGGATAAAGTAAATTTTCTAGCCAAATATTGACTTTGCAAGTAATTGCTGTTAAGCTGATCACTCTTTATAACATTCTGGAGTATATGCAAATTGCCATTAGAAAAAGTGAAGCAGTAGACTTTGTAAAAATTAATATTTGTGTCATTCTCAAAACTTTTGGCCATGACTGTATATCAGGATGGGGGACATATATATATATCAGGATGGAGGACATGTATACCTTGATGGGGGACATATATATCAGCATGGAGGACACACAGTTCGTTCGGAAAGTATTCAGACCCCTTTACATTTTTCACTCTTTTTTTCATTGCAGCCATTTGGAAAATGCAAAAAAGTTCATTTTTTTCTCATTAATGTGCACTCTGCACCCCATCTTGACTGATAAAAAACTGAACTGCAAAATTATTAAAAAAGAAAAACTGAAATATCACATGGTTGTAAGTATTCAGACCCTTTGCTCAGACACTCATATTTATGTCACATGCTGTCCATTTCCTTGTGATCCTCCTTGAGATGGTTATACTCCTTCACTGGAGTCCAGCTGTGTTTCATTAAACTGATAGGACTTGATTTGTAAAGGCACACACCTGTCCATATAAGACCTCACAGCTCACAGTGCATGTCAGACCAAAAGAGAATCATGAGGTCAAAGGAACTGGCCAAGGAGCTCAGAGACAGAATTGTGGCAAGGCACAGATCTGACCAAGGTTACAAAAGAATTTCTGCAGTACTCAAGGTTCCTAAGAGCACAGCTGCCTCTATAATCCTTACATGGAAGAAGTTTGGGACCACCAGAAGTCTTCCAAGACCTGGCCATCCAGCCAAAGTGAGCAATCGCGGGAGAAGAGTCTTGGTGAGAGAGGTAAAGAATCCCAAGATCACTGTGGCTGAGCTCCACAGATGCAGTAGGGATATGGGAGAAAGTTACACAGAGTCAACTATTGCTGCAGCCCTCCACCAGTCGGGCCTTTATGGCAGAGTGGCCCAACAGAAGTTTCTCCTCAGTGCAAGACATATGAAAGCCCGCATGGAGTTTGCTAAAAAAACACATGAAGGACTGAAGAAATAAGAAATAAGATTCTCTGGTCTGATGAGATGAAGATAAAACTTTTTGGTGATAATTCTAAGTAGTATGTGTGGAGAAAACCAGGCACTGCTCATCACCTGCCCAATACAATTCCAACAGTGAAACATGGTGGTGGCAGCATCGTGCTATGGGGTGTTTTTCAGCTGCAGGTACAGGATGACTGGCTGCAATTGAAGGAAACATAAATGCGGTCAAGTACAGAGATATCCTGGATGAAAACCTCTTCCAGAGTGCTCTGGACCTCAGACTTGGTTCGTTCACCTTCCAACAAGACAATGACCCTAAGCACACAGCTAAAATAACAAAGGAGTGGCTTCAGAACATATCCTTAACCATTCTTGATTGGCCCAGCCAGAGCCCTGACCTAAACCCAATTGAGCATCTCTGAAGAGACCTGAAAATGGCTGTCCACCAACTTTCACCATCCAACCTGACGGAACTGGAGAGGGTCTACAGTCATGGCCAAAAGTTTTGAGAATGACACAAATATTAATTTTTACAAAGTCTACTGCTTCACTTTTTCTAATGGCAATTTGCATATACTCCAGAATGTTATAAAGAGTGATCAGCTTAACAGCAATTACTTGCAAAGTCAATATTTGGCTAGAAAATAAACTTTATCCCCCAAAACACATTTCAACATCATTGCAGCCCTGCCTTAAAAGGACCAGCTAACCACAGGTGTGGGTGTTGATGTGGACATGGCTGGAGATCAGTCTGTCATGATTAAGTAAGTATGACACCACTGGACACTTTAAAAGGAGGCTGGTGCTTGGCATCATTGTTTCTCTTCTGTTAACCATGGTTATCTCTAAAGAAACACTTGCAGTCATCATTGCAATGCACAAAAATGGCCTAACAGGGAAGAGTATTGCAGCTAGAAAGATTGCACCTCAGTCAACAATCTATCGCATCATCAAGAACTTCAAGGAGAGAGGTTCCATTGTTGCCAAAAAGGCTCCAGGGCGCCCAAGAACCAGCAAGCGCCAGGACCGTCTCTTAAAAGTGTTTCAGCTGCGGGATCGGGCTACCAGCAGTGCAGAGCTTGCTCAAGAATGGCAGCAGGCAGGTGTGAGTGCATCTGCACGCACTGTGAGGTGGAGACTCTTGGAGCAAGCCTGGTCTCAAGGAGGGCAGCAAAGAAGCCACTTCTCTCCAGAAAAAACATCATGGACAGACTGATATTCTGCAAAAGGTACAGGCAGTGGACTGCTGAGGACTGGGTAAAGTTATTTTCTCTGATGAATCCCCTTTTAAATTGTTTGGGACATCAGGAAAATGCCTCATTCGGAGAAGACAAGGTGAGCGCTACCACCAGTCTTGTCTCATGCCAACTGTTAAGCATCCTGAAACCATTCATGTGTGGGGTTGCTTCTCAGCCAAGGGAATCGGCTCTCTCACAGTCTTGCCTAAAAACACAGCCATGAATAAAGAATGGTACCAGAATGTCCTCCAAGAGCAACTTCTCCCAACCCTCCAAGAGCAGTTTGGCGATCAACAATGCCTTTTTTCAGCATGATGGAGCACCTTGCCATAAAGCAAAGTTGATAACTAAATGGCTCAGGGAACAAAACATATAGATTTTAGGTCCATGGCCTGGAAACTCCCCAGATCTTAATCCCATTGAGAACTTGTGGTCAATCATCAAGAGAAGGGTGGACAAACAAAAACCTAAAAATTCTGACAAAATGAAAAATATTTAGACTTGAGAGTCCTCAGTGGTTGATACAGTGGTTTTCTATCTACTGGCTAACACGGTACGAAGATACACATCTTTCCTATGACAAAATGAAAGCATTGATTGTGCAAGAATGGACTGCTATCAGTCAGGATTTTGTCCAGAAGTTGATTGAGAGCATGCCAGGGAGAATTGCAGAGGTCCTGAAGAAGAAGGGTCAACACTGCAAATATTGACTTGCTGCATTAACTCATTCTAACTGTCAATATAAGCTTTTGTTACTTATATGTTTGCAATTATTATATTTCTGTCTGTGATAAAAACATCTGTCAAACACACATAAAAACCAGAGGGCAGCAGATCATGTGAAAATATAATATTTGTGTCATTCTCAAAACTTTTGGCCATGACTGTACAAGGAAGAATTGTAGAGGATCCCCAAATCGAGGTGTGAAAAACTTGTTGCTTCATTCCCAAGAAGACTCATGGCTGTACTAGCTCAAAAGGGTGCTTCTACTCAATACTGAGCAAAGTGTCTGACTACTTATGACCATGTGATATTTCAGTTTTTCTTTTTTAATAAATTTGCGAAAATTTCTACATTTCTGTTTTTTTTTTCAGACAAGATGGGGTGCAGAGTGTACATTATTGAGAAAAAATGTTTTTTTTTTAATTTACCAAAAGGCTGCAATGAAAGAGTGAAAAATTTAAAGGGGTCTGAATACTTTCCGTACCCACTGTACATACCAGGATAGAGGACATATATGCCAGTATGGGGGACATATATACCAGGATGGGGTACATATATACCAGGATGGGGCACATATATACCAGGATGGGGAACATATATACCAGGATGAGGCACATGTATACCAGGATGGGTCACATATATACCAAAATGAGGCACTGATATACCAGGATGGGGCACTGATATATCACGACAGGGAACATATATACCAGGATGGGGCACTGATATACCCGGATGGCATAGATATACCAGGATGGCGAACATATATACCAGGATGAGACACATGTATACAAGGATGAGGCACTGATATACCAGGATGGGGAACATACAGGTCCTTCTCAAAAAATTAGCATATAGTGCTAAATTTCATTATTTTCCATAATGTAATGATTACAATTAAACTTTCATATATTTTAGATTCATTACACACCAACTGAAATTTGTCAGGTCTTTTAATGTTTTAATACTGATGATTTTGGCATACAACTCCTGATAACCCAAAAAAACCTGTCTCAAAAAATTAGCATATCAAGAAAAGGTTCTCTAAACGACCTATTACCCTAATCTTCTGAATCAACTAATTAACTCTAAACACATGCAAAAGATTCCTGAGGCTTTTAAAAACTCCCTGCCTGGTTCATTACTCAAAACCCCATCATGGGTAAGACTAGCGACCTAACTGATGTCAAGAAGGCCATCATTGACACCCTCAAGCAAGAGGGTAAGACCCAGAAAGAAATTTCTCAACAAATAGGCTGTTCCCAGAGTGCTGTATCAAGGCACCACAATGGGAAGTCTGTTGGAAGGAAACAATGTGGCAGAAAACGCTGTACAACGAGAAGAGGTGACCGGACCCTGAGGAAGATTGTGGAGAAGGACCGATTCCAGACCTTGGGGGACCTGAGGAAGCAGTGGACTGAGTCTGGTGTAGAAACATCCAGAGCCACCATGCACAGGCGTGTGCAGGAAATGGGCTACAGGTGCCGCATTCCCCAGGTAAAGCCACTTTTGAACCATAAACAGCGGCAGAAGCGCCTGACCTGGGCTACAGAGAAGCCGCACTGGACTGTTGCTAAGTGGTCCCAAGTACTTTTTTCTGATGAAAGCAAATTTTGCATGTCATTCAGAAATCAAGGTGCCAGAGTCTGGAGGAAGACTGGGGAGAAGGAAATGCCAAAATGCCTGAAGTCCAGTGTCAAGTACCCACAGTCAGTGATGGTGTGGGGTGCCATGTCAGCTGCTGGTGTTGGTCCACTGTGTTTCATCAAGGGCAGGGTCAATGCAGCTAGCTATCAGGAGATTTTGGAGCACTTCATGCTTCCATCGGCTGAAATGCTTTATGGAGATGAAGATTTCATTTTTCAGCATGACCTGGCACCTGCTCACAGTGCCAAAACCACTGGTAAATGGTTTACTGACCATGGTATTACTGTGCTCAATTGGCCTGCCAACTCTCCTGACCTGAACCCCATAGAGAATCTGTGGGATATTGTGAAGAGAAAGTTGAGAGACGCAAGACCCAACACTCTGGATGAGCTTAAGGCCGCTATCGAAGCATCCTGGGCCTCCATAACACCTCAGCAGTGTCACAGGCTGATTGCTTCCATGCCACGCCGCATTGAAGCAGTCATTTCTGCAAAAGGATTCCCGACCAAGTATTGAGTGCATAACTGAACTTTATTATTTGATGGTTTTTTTGTTTGTTTTTAAAAAACACTTATTTTATTGGACGGTTGAAATATGTTAATTTTTTGAGACAGGTTTTTTGGGTTATCAGGAGTTGTATGCCAAAATCATCAGTATTAAAACAATAAAAGACCTGACAAATTTCAGTTGGTGTGTAATGATTCTAAAATATATGAAAGTTTAATTGTAATCATTACATTATGGAAAATAATGAAATTTAGCACTATATGCTAATTTTTTGAGAAGGACCTGTATATACCAGGATGGGGGACATGTATAGCAGGATGGGGGAAGATATATACTAGAATGATGAACATATATACCAGGCTGGGGTACATATATACCATGATGGAGGACATGTGTACCAGGACGGGGCACATATATAACAGGATGGTGCACATATATACCAGGATGGGGTAGATATACACCAGGATGGAGGACATATATACCAGGATGAGACGCGTTTCCTTCAAGCAAATTCATCAGGGGACTGGCTTGTAGTAAAGTGCTGTAGTGCTAAAACTGGAGAGACATTATGCCTATTCTGCTCTCAATGGTATCTGCTTGAAGGAAACACGTCGGGACACCCACCTAGGGAAAGTGCAGGGCAATTTCTATTATAGGGCTAGTTGTGGACTGCCCTTGTTAGAGCGGGAGCTTGGGGGATAGTTTGTTAATAGCCCCATAGGGAATGACAGGGGATTGTCTTCCCGCAGGACACATCAGGGATCCATCGTTCTCTATGTGCAAAGGCTCCCGTCACCCCTTCATATTGATGGTGAGATTGTTCCAATTCTTTTTCTCTCATCTTATATTGTGCAATTTTACACATTTATAATTCCTGTGTGTGTTATATATGTGACTCCTGGGTGATAGCCTATGAATTTTGGAAGGTGATCCACTGTAACACTCTTCCGTTTGGTTTCACCTTGGTATGTTGTTGACACTTTTTGACTGCAAGTGGCTAACTATATCCTAAGTGAAGGTGCTGGTCTCAGTTTCTTCCACTGTTTATATGTATTTTTGAGCTGACAGCATTTTCAATGTTTTTTATTGGGTGACTCACTTAATTAGTGGTTTTTATGAATTATTAATAAAAGTTATATTTTAATTTTCACCTTTGCTATATATTACAGAGCTGTATATACCAGGATGCTTGACATACAGTACAGTCCAAAAGTTTGGACACACCTCATTCAAAGATTTTTCTGTATTTTCATGACAATGAAAATTGTACATTCACACTGAAGGCATCAAAACTATGAATTATCACATGTGGAATTATATACTTAACAAAAAAGTGTGAAACAACTGAAAATATGTCTTATATTCTAGGTTCTTCAAAGTAGCCACCTTTTGCTTTGATGACTTCTTTGCACACTCTTGGCATTCTCTTGATGAGCTTCAAGAGGTAGTCACCGGAAATGGTCTTCCAACAGTCTTGAAGGAGTTCCCAGAGATGCTTAGCACTTGTTGGCCCTTTTGCCTTCACTCTCCGGTCCAGCTCACCCCAAACCATCTTGATTGGGTTCAGGTCTGGTGACTGTGGAGGCCAGGTCATCTGGTGTAGCACCCCATCACTCTCCTTCTTGGTCATCCTCCTGAAGTCCCAGGTACAGTCTAACAGGGGCTACTTCCAGAGCTTTGGTCTAGTATTTGCAGGTTATGAATCTCTCCACCATGCTGTAGACTCCTACATCTCTCACCTATGTGTAGTAACTACATTTATGTACAGTTTCCATCCTCGCTCCTGACTTTGGACTTTATTTTATTTTTTATTTGCTTACTGGTTTCCCTAGAAATAAAGGTTATAATTCCTTTATCATGCCGCCTCTATTATTACATGCCATTATTATTAGGAATACATTATTCTCTGCTATTTACAAATATTATGAAGTCTGTAGATTCCATTATGTTCTTATTATAGGACGTGCGTCTGGTATGAAGACTTCAGCCACATAAAGTACATGAAGTTCACTTCCTTGTCAAACAGAACAGCAGATAACAATATCAGAACTTACTAATCGGAAATCTGATGAGACGTTGCAGCGGCCACACAGGATCGATAGCGGCACCGACAACACAACTGATAAGAAAATCATTCAAAAATGTGAAGCCTAATAAAATTAGAAATATATCTGCAGACTTACTACTGTACCACCTCTCTCTTCAGTAATTTTTCTGGACTTTACTTGCATTTTGCTCCAATCACATCCAGAGCTGAATTCACAATTCTGCTGGCTTTCTGTTACCAGTGCACAGTATATTATGAGACTTTAGATGACCATGACAAAGATCTGACTACATAGTCCACAGTTTACTTCTAAAGGTCACCTTCCAGGATTGTGATTACAGCTTCGGTTGTGACTGGAGTAGAATTCAGGATGATACAAGTAAAGCGAAAGCAAGAAAAGTTATCAGAATGAAACATAAAAGAAATTCCCTGAAATAAAACCTTTCCTGGAGTGTCAGTGTCGACGAGTCGAGCCGAGATCAGCATTCACTAAGATTTTCACTTTATTCTTATTTCAGAAAAAAAGTCAAAATTTTTTACATTTTTACTTTTTCTGTTACATTTATATCTCTTCATTATTCTAAATTAAAATTATTATAAATTTCTAATTTTTGTTAACCTTTCCCAAAAATATTTAGCAAATTCTCGAATTGTAAGACTTGGATATTTTTTTGTTGTATTATTCAGGATTCTATGTACTTCCAAGCCGAAATCTGACAGCATTCCCTGTTTGTTCAGTGTCTCCATAGCATTTGCTTCTGGTGATTTGCATTTTCTGTGTCATCTTTACATCAGGCTCTGTGCCCTCATCAAATGTAGGAATAAAATAACTAACTTCCCTTTCTGCAACACAGGACCTCAGCTGTTAGAGCTGTCAGTCCACCTTCTTGCTGACTGTTTCCAAGTGTAACAAATGTCAGCAAAATAATGATATCATCAGCTAAAAAGTGACAACTTTGGTCGTATAGTAGCTCTCTGTGGGGATTTTATCTAGAAAATAACAAAGCTGAACTATTGTAGTTTGAGTTAAAACACATTTTGAGGAACAGAAGGGCAGGCGAGGTAGGCGAATTAGTCCATTGGTTCTGGGTCAGTTCCACCATCTCTCTGTACTGAGGTGCTATGTGAACCTTGCCACCCGACATTGCTGACACCAGTTTTCCTCTGCACAACTCCATTATAGAGACAGCTCCCAGCTCTCCATTGACACTATGACACAGCAGCAATGTTACTTTCCGTTAGGAAAGCTCCTCCATGTTTTTAGACTATTCTTGCAATGCTGTAGCTGCCAATACCCAGGACCTTCAATCTTTACATTGCAATCGCCTGTGCTCTCTGGGACTTCAGGCCCACATCCTCCACCAATTGTAGGGATTCACGTAGGCATCAGGTAGCGTTGAAACAGGAGATGTAGTTTGCTTCAAACAGGAGCAGTTTTATTGCTTTTACAAAACTTCAAGGGATTCAAAACCAAAGCCAGCCTCTTCTGGGCACAAATGTATCACAGCAAAAAAAAACAGTTACTGTATTTTTCGGACCATAAGACGCACTTTTTTCCCCCAAAATTTTGGGGGAAAATGGGGGTGCGTCTTATGGTCGCAACATACCTAAAAGTCCGGTGGCGGTCCCAATGCAGCTTCCCTGTGGTGCGGTGGTGGTGTTGGGGCAGCATCGGGGCTTTGTGCTGCGTGGGGGGCTCCGTCGGCATTTCGTCCTAGCCGGAAAGCCCCCCGCAGCTGCGACGCGGTGCCGTGCTGAAAGATGGCCGCCAGGGGTCTCCGGTGGCGGTCCGGATGGAGCCTGTGGTGCGGTGGTGGTGTCCGGGCAGCAGCGGGGGTGTGGGCTGCGTGGGGGGCTCCATCGGCATTTCGTCCTAGCCGGAAAGCCCCCCACAGCTCCGCCGCTGCGACGCAGTGCCCCACGCAGCCCAGAGCCCGGCTGCTGCTCCAACACCACCACCGCACCACAGGGAAGCTGCATTGGTACCGCCACCGGATTTGTGAGTATATTGCCACCCCACAGAGCACAGCCACCCCACAGAACACAGCCACCCCACAGTGCCCAACCACCCACAGAACACAGCCACCCCACAGAGCACAGCCACCCACAGAGCACAACCACCCCACAGAGCACCACCACCGCACCAGCCTGGACCACCGAACGACCCCAGTGACCACTCTTCTACCTGTGCTGATCCCTTCGCTGGTAAGCTGAATTCGGACTGTAAGACGGACCCCCATTTGACACATTATTTTTTTTCCCCGATTTTCCTTCTGAAAATTTGGGGTGCGTCTTATGGTCCGCTGCATCTTATAGTCCGAAAAATACGGTAATTCATCATATATGTCAGTGCGGCTCACCCCAACAGAGTACAGTCCATTATCCTTGAGCAGACTTCATAGACAGAAGAGGTATGGTCCTACCATTTTCGGTATTCCATTCAGCCTGAGCTACAGCAGCTTCCAGAACAAAACAGAAGTGTTCATCTCCAGATACCGTTTACACTGAATAGGCTACAACTTCCACACGTTACACTGCAGCTCCAACACACAGACTGCTCAGCTTTCCTAGCTGTCTTGCACAGTCTCCATTTAAAGAGAGACTCTAGAATGTCTCTCTCCCCAGCTACAACTCACATTTTGGCTGGCCACTCACCAGCATCAGCATTCTCGACTCTGCTCAACATCCAGCAGACTAATACAACATGGTGAATCCATTTCCTGGTTCTTAGTCAAAGCTAGCCATGTGCATCTCATTAAGGCCTGCAGTGCTTAGATTTAACCCAGTCCTACCTGAATTTGCAACAAATGGTATTTAATTTATTCAGGATCTAGTTATCAAGAACATCCACTTCTATTCTTCCAGGTTCCCTATAAATATGGTGCTTTACATATTGCAATTAAATTGCATTTTTTGCTGCAAGTTCATGCAAATTACAGCAAAACTGTATACTCACCAATGGTCACCTGTGTTTGGTCTATGGCTGAGATTTTTTCTGTGTTAAGGTCTGTTACCTTTTTACCTTAAGTGGTATTGTCCTCACCATGAAGATGGGATGGAGGGGTTAAACAGTAAACATAATTAAGTGAAACCTCTTTGAGACAACCATCCAAAGCTGCCTTGATTGGGCTTCTAGGGAATGGACTTTAGAATCGAGCAATGATCCCATGACCCTGGTCCAGTGGCCATGTTGCTAGTCCATGACTACAGAACCAGAGCCCTAGAACCTGCTGCCACTTGACGGCATCCTGGCACCGGTTGTGACGCCATGCAGGTGTAGTGCTGCAATAATGACATCACGCTGGACCTTCTAAGCAGAAGAAGACCAGGTACCCCAACAGGGAGGACGTGCGGGGGGCCCCTCCAGCCATGGAGTACCAATCTAGT
Organism: Oophaga sylvatica; assembly: GCA_033576555.1. Lineage (NCBI taxonomy): Eukaryota > Metazoa > Chordata > Amphibia > Anura > Dendrobatidae > Oophaga > Oophaga sylvatica. Next base: position 396,111,461 of record JARQOD010000003.1, on the reverse strand, counting down.
CCTGTGAATATTTTTATCAGCTCTAGTGGTCTTGTCAAAGTCTGTCCTGGACTAGGGCGCCATCCCCGTATAGAGGGTTTTTTTTTAGAGCTTTCTTGTATTCTTCTCTTTGTAGAGAATCTTGTAGCCAGATTGTTACAACTTTACGCTACAAACATGTAACCACCGAGCGACAGGGGCAGACATATCATTGGTGCAACGCACAGGGGCCCAAGAAGTGAGGGGCCCATTTATACCTCCAAAGCAGGTGCAATTTTGCATTTTTAGGAAATCTTGGGCTGCAAAGGGCCCTTGTATTGTTCTTGCACAGGGGCCCTTTTCCGATTGTGTCTGCCATTGCCAAGCGATAACTGATACACTGTTACATCGCTGCTTCCCGTGTCATCCCTATCCCTAGAATACCTTCTCCAGCACGTTCCCTGAATATGGCAGATCTCTCAGGACGGATGAGCTCGGAACAAGGTTTCCATTTCGTCCCCATGTAACCGACACCGACTCCTATCTCTGATCAGCGCCACCCTTTGTAACCCAAGTCAGGCTGGCACTACACAGACATGGCGGTGACTAGGGTCCCTTCACACCCCCCCCCCCCAAATGCCATAGCTGCAGAATACACAGGGTCTTGGGGTCCCCGGGGGCTTTGTATTAGGTAAACTCTGACCTTGTGTTACAGGCTACATTTGGTGGCGGCAGCGGCTCACCACAAAACGAGGGAGTCGGTGTTCCATTTCTTTATATACCCGAGCCCC
>JARQOD010000003.1:396075906-396110612 GCA_033576555.1 Oophaga sylvatica | reverse complement strand
AAATGTCACAAACTTTTTGCACAATTGTAAACAGGTAACCATGGAAAAAATCTGTCTCAGTATTCTTTTTGTGCACTTGAAGAATCACGTGTGACATTTTAAAGAATCAAGCTGCTTTCTGCTCTAAAAGGCACAAAAAAGTACAGTACGTGAAAAAATGCAAATCAGGGAAAATATTTTTCTTTTAGCTTTTTTTTGTGCTTTGTTTTCCTTCCCATTTGCTGTAATTTACAACTTTAAGGCTATGTGCACATGTTGCGGATTGTTAGCGTTTTTGCCACAGTTTTTCAGATGTTCCCTCGATAATTCTCTACTTGGACAATTTCTTTTGTGTTTGTCCCTCAGGTTCAATGGTTTGTTCAGTTTTTCTGGTTACGTTAATAACGTGGGCAGCACGGTAGCTCAGTGGATAGCACTGCAGCCTTGCAGCGCTGGAGTCCTGGGTTTGAATCCCACCAAGGACAACATCTGCAAGGAGTTTGTATATTCTCCATGGGTTTCCTCCGGGCATACAAAAGTGTTTTGCCACAGGTAAATCGTTACCTGTGGCAAAACACTTTTGTATGCCCTGTCATAGCATGATGGATATGGAATTACTTGTATTAAAATCTAACTTCAAATCTGAGAAAGATAGAAAGGTTTGGGAATATAAACTTATGATGACCTTTGACACTCTTAGTGCTGGAATGAATATATCACACGGATTCATGTCTGTGTACATCAATTAAGATATAGGAAAGATGTGTATCTTCGTACCGTGTTAGCCAGGGTAATAAAACTTTCACTCCTTATCTATGAACTAGTCATATTTATGTTCATCCTTCTGCCATAATGACAGTTCTGCTTCACGTCACCTGTCTTACCTATTGCATTATTCCTGTGTCCTCTTGTGTATAAATATGTGATTCTTCAGCTTTTGTTTTAGTCTTTGCCTGATGAAGAGACCTGCGTAGTCTCGAAAGCTTGCAATTTGTTACCATCTTTTCAGTTAGCCATTAAAAGGTATCAACCACTGAGGACTCTCAAGTCTAAATATTTTTTTACATCAATTAAGGAATCTGCTTCTCTGACCTTCTAGGGGCATCAAAACACAATAGCAGACTCCAATCAGAGGGTAATAAAACTTTCACTCCTTATCTATGAACTGTTCCAATATTTATGTTCATCCCTCTGCCATAATGACAGTTCTGCTTCACGTCACTTGTCTTACCTATTGCATTATTCCTGCGTCCTCTTGTGTATAAATATGTGATTCTTCAGATGTTGTATTAGTCTTTGCCTGATGAAGAGACCTGAGTAGTCTCGAAAGCTTGCAATTTGTTACCATCTTTTCAGTTAGCCATTAAAAGGTATCAACCACTGAGGACTCTCAAGTCTAAATATTTTTCTGTTAAGGATAGACAGTTTTTAGTATTCTCCTTCTTGGGGCAGGATTCTGTGTCCAGTAGATCGAAATCAGCAGTGACGCAGAGATTGGCAGCGCTGGCATTTTTGTTCAAATTGGAAGGCGTAAAGGATGTACCGAAGGAATTTTTGGTGAGCCAGGCGTTGAAGGATTTTTGTAAAGTAGTAAAAAGTCGGGAAAGAAGGAGACAGGTTTCCTTTGAACTGTTGGGTAGGTTGCTGTGTTCTGTGAGGTCAGTTCGTCTTTCTAAATATGATGTGTTGTTTTCAGCAGCTTTTGTTTTGTCCTTTTACGGCGATTTTTGTATTAGTGAATTGGTTAGTCCTTCAAGGTTGGTTGAAGGTGGTTGGTAATGGGTGATGTCTGCCTATGGAATGATAGGGTGGAATGTTTTTTATGGCATTCTAAGACAGATCAGAGTGGTCGAGGCAAGTTTCTGGTCTTGTATGCAATTCTGGGTCACAACCCTGCTCTATTGCGGAGGTAAAACGTTTCATGGAAATCCAGGGTGGATATCCAGGTTCATTCTTGAGTCATAAGGATGGCTCATTTCTTTCAAAATATCAATTTATTGCAGTTTTTCAGAAATGTTTGTTGAGTATGGGTGAAAGGCCTGAGGAATATGGGTCACATTCCTTTCACATTGGGGCAGCAACTGCGGCTTCATGGGGGTCTGGTGAGATTATTCGCTGCATTGGAAATCGGCACAGTTTTGTTCTTATGTTGGCCCTCATCTAGTGGTTTTATAAAGTTGTGCTGGTCCGGAGTTGTGTTTTACTGTTGTAGTAATGCGAGTATTAATTTGGTGATTGTTTTGTTTCACTATAGGTGCTTTGGATCCTGGACTACTCTTATGTGTTCTGGGGGGCGATGCGTGCCGATGTTCGTCCAGATGGTCGGCAGCTCAGGCAGGCTGGGTCCAATGCGTTGATCAAATGGCTTGTAATTCGTGGTATGACTTTGGGGGAGGGTTTTGCCCAAAGTCTCTTACTACAGCAGAGTGGGTCAACCACCGAATGTGCTGGTGTTGCATGTGACCTCGCAGATCATCTCAGGAGTTAATTAGAGGCATTAAATTTGATCTTTTAAGGTTGTGGTCCTCCTATCCAAGGATTATCATTGTTTGGTCGGACGTAGTGGCGCGGTGTGACGGCTCTGTTGTTGGGTGTCCAGGGACCAGGGGTTCCTTCCCTATCCCTAACACTAGGGGCGCCTTAGCTTGCCCTGTTCCCTGGATTACTTCTGATGGTGAAGACGCCGGGGCCGCGTACCTTGTCTCAGCTCCTGAATCTCAGTCTGTACCCTACCCCCACCCAGGGAAGAAGGGGAGTAGTGGTGTACCGTAATACACCAACCAGACTAACAACGTAATATGAGCAGGGATAAAGGAAAATACCAATCATACAAATATACTCACACAAACAACAGTATACACAGGGGAGTGGAGGATGGGGTAAAACCAAAGTAGGAGAAGAAAGAGAATTATCACACACTCAAAACCTAGCAATAGTCACAGATAAATCCACCAAACGCCTTCTCCAATAACAACCACCAACAACCTCCAGCCATGCATCGTAAGCTAAGTCTGACAATGAGTGCTAGCCAGGACCCAGATTATATAGGAGATGGGAGTGGCTAATAGTGAACAGCTGAGAGCCTTAATACAGGAAAGCTTCCAGGAGTGCTCAACTGAGCAGATTAACCCCTGCACTGCTAGAAGAAATCTGCAAAGTTTAATATGAAGGTGAAGTGCTTCTGATCAGTGCAGGAGTAGGAGGAATCAGACGCTGCAGTCTTCTGGCTCCTCTCTGTCCCGGTAAACCCGTGACATGTGGCTTACCTCGAGGTACGCAAAATCGGTGGAGCTGATTAATAAGATCAATAATAAGATCATTATGATAGTTAATAAAACAGTGGCTCGTTTTGTTGGAAGGAAAGGCGGTATAGTGGTGAGACTCAAGGAGTTGGAGGTGCCGTCAAGGGAGCACTTGAGGATGGAGTTCATCTCAATGTGATTGGCATTGATTTATGGATGTTGGGTTTAAGGGAAGGTATCGAACAAGCCTTGGGGGTTTGGTGGGTCCTGGCCATGTAAGGTGTCATGTGACCAGGTTTGTGGTGGAAGATAGGTCTGGTTCAGTGGCTGGTTTATTGGTAATGTCCGTTTTCGTGGAAAGTCACTAGTGGGGAATAGTGGCTTCTGTTACAGGCCAAGGTAACTTACAGCGTAGGTCCTGCAAGGGAAGGGGCATTAATTACTGGATATTAATACCTCATCCCTCTGCTAGTTTTGTGGCCATGGATTCGCTTTGGGGTTTGTTTCTGAACCAGGATTATCATCTGTTATTATATCGAACATTGTGGATGCTGCAGGTGGTGTGTTATATGTAGTAAAAGGCTGCTCATTTAACTGGGTTGGTAAGAAAGGTGGTTGGGAGGGAACGGTACGACTAAATCCCTCCTTGGATTCTCAAGAAAATTTGCTGATTAATATATTGCAGCATTGTGTGGAAAATAGAAAAGCCAGCCTCTTATTTCATTCTACGTGAGTCTGCGACGTCTGTGTGGTCTAGTCCCGCCATGTTGTCTGCGATTCAGCGACATTCCAATTTTTTTTATAAATGTACATATACATAGAAAGGTTCCTGTATTATCTCGTGCTGCTGGAAACACAAGGCAGAGTCGTATGTCAATGCTTATAGAGGGGCTGTCTGCATGTGACAACCCCTTCTGGTATTGGTAATTCCTCCCCCGATGCCTCCTGAAATCAGCACCATCCATGAGCGCCATACCCCTAATTCTCGACTGGCAAAATCCTCAATTTAAAGTCTTTCAGCCTCATGCCACAAAAACATTAGTGTACCTGGATGTAATAATTGATTTGTGCGAGATGGGTGAACAGTAAAAAGGAGTTTAAAAAATAAAATCCTTTCATAAAAGTCTTGTCTGATCTGTGTAAATCGGAGCAAATGCAAAGTGTTTATAAAAGCAATGACCGTCCCAACTTACCTCTTCTCAAAAATCCTCTCTGTGCAATGGAGGCGCTTTCAGTTGTAGTGCGCACTGAACCGTTAGTGACGTACAACCACTGCAGTCTATCAGAGGTAGTCGGTTTCCTAAACAGGGAGTGAGAACTTTTTCCTATAGCTAACGCTGCTCTGAAGCTGGACGGATTACTGGATGCGACCAGCTTCAATGCCCCCAGGGTTTCTCCTTTACTGGATCCCACCAGCTTCAGTGGCCCCTAGTTTTTCCATTACAAGATCTGACAAGCTTCAGTGCCCCTACATTTCTCCATTACTTGATCCCACTGGTTGAGTGCCTCTATGTTTCTCCATTACTGGATACAACCAGCTTCAGTGCCCCGAGGTTTCTCCATTACTGGATCCCACCAGGTTCAGTGCCTCTAAGATTCTCCATTACTGGATCCAACCAGCTTCAGTGCCCCGAGATTTCTCCATTATTGGATCTCACTAGGTTCAGTGCCCCTACGTTTCTCTCATTACTGGTTCCAACCAGCTTTAGTGCTCCAATGTTTCTCCATTACTGGATCCCACAAGGCTGAGTGCCCCTACATTTCTCCATTAATGGATCCAACCAGCTTCAGTGCCCCTACGTTTCTCAATTACTGGATCTCACTAGGTTCAATGCCTCTACGTTTCTCCATTACTGGATCTCACCAGGTTCAGTGCCCTTACGTTTCTCCATTACTGGATCCAACCAGCTTCAGTGCTCCGAGGTTTCTCCATTACTGGATCTCACCAAGTACAGTGCCTCTACGTTTCTCTATTAATGGATCCAACCAGCTTCAGTGCCCCGAGGTTTCTCCTTTACTGGATCCCACTAGGTTCAGTGCCTCTACATTTCTCCATTACTGGATCCAACCAGCTTCAGTGCCCCGAGGTTTCTCCATTACTGGATCCCACCAGGTTCAGTGCTTCTACGTTTCTCTTTTACTAGATCCAATCAGCTACAGTGCCCCTGAGGTCTCTCCATTACTGGATCCCGCTAGGATTAGTGCCCCTACGTTTCTCTCATTACTGGATCCAATCAGCTTTAGTGCCCCTACATTTCTCCATTAATAGATCCAACCAGCTTCAGTGCCCCTACGTTTCTTAAGTACTGGATCCCACTAGGTTCAGTGCCTTCTACGTTTCTCTATTACTAGATCCAATCATCTTCAGTGCCCCTGAGGTCTCTCCATTACTGGATCCCGCTAGGATCAGTGCCCCTACGTTTCTCTCATTACTGGATCCAATCAGCTTTAGTGCCCCAATGTTTCTCCATTACTGGATTCCACAAGATTAAGTGCCCCTACATTTCTCCATTAATAGATCCAACCAGCTTCAGTGCCCCTACGTTTCTTAAGTACTGGATCCCACTAGGTTCAGTGCCTCTACGTTTCTCCATTACTGGATCCAACCAGCTTCAGTGCCCTGAGGTTTCTCCATTACTGGATCTCACCAGGTTCAGTGCCTCTACGTTTCTCTATTAATGGATCCAACCAGCTTCAGTGCCCCGAGATTCCTCCATTACTGGATCCCACTAGGTTCAGTGCCTCTACATTTCTCCATTACTGGATCCAACCAGGTTCAGTGCCCCGAGGTTCTCCATTACTGGATCCCACCAAGTTAAGTGCCTCTACGTTTCTCCATTACTGGATCCAACCAGCTTCAGTGCCCCGAGGTTTCTCCATTACATCTGACAAGCTTCAGTGCCCCTATGTTTCTCCATTACTGGATCCAACTAGCTTCAGTGCCCCCAGTGTTTCTCTATTACTGGATCCAGCCAGCTTCAGTGCCCCGAGGTTTCTTCATTACTGGATCACACCAAGTTCAGTGCCCCTACGATTCTCCATTACTGGATCCAACTAGCTTCAGTGCCCCCAGTTACTCCAGTACTGGTAAAGTTTCCTGTGTTTGCAGCATGAGAAAGCGCACAGTTCAGACCAGCGGAAGCAACATGCGACTGGTCCAAACTGTTATAATCATCAGGAGCTCATTGCCTTGGCAAGCAGAAAGCAAGAGCCAGAAAAGCGCTGTGCTCCTCAAGAAAGTAGATTAGAAACCCTTTTAAGAAAACCAATAGATCTGTGAGTGATCAGGTCCTGAAAAAGCTGAAACCTAAGATTTTCTTATATTCATTTTATTGAAGTATCAAAATCCACATTCACATAAATCCACAGTCCGGCAACAAGAATCAGAATAGTCATGTGTGAAAATTTGCAACAAGTGTATATTATTTGTATGTATGATGTTATATGTGTCACTATAAAAGCTTTTTGTTTAGAGACAGTGAGAAAAGAGTGGAGAAGTAAGTGTATGTTGTTAAGGTAGGAATGACTGCAATCTACAGGAATAGGATTTATGCTGATAAAAACTGTGATAATTAACTGCCACTGTGTACATACATTACATTACTGTACTGATCCTGAGTTACCTCCTGTATTACACTCCAGAGCTGTGCTCACTATTCTGCTGGTGCAGTCACTGTACACATACATTACACTACTGATCCTGAGTGACATCCTGTATTATACTCCAGAGCTGCACTCACTATTCTGCTGGTGCAGTCACTGTGTACATACCATTACTGATCCTGAGTGACATCCTGTATTATACCCCAGAGCTGCACTCACTATTCTTTTGGTGCAGTCACTGTGTACATACATTACATTACTGATCCTGAGTTACATCCTGTATTATACTCCAGAGCTGCAATCACTCTTCTGCAGGTGGAGTCACTGTGTACATACATTACTGATCCTGAGTTACATTCTGTATTATACCCCAGAGCTGCACTCACTATTCTGCTGTTGCAGTCACTGTGTACATACATTACATTACTGATCCTGAGTGACATCCTGTATTATACCCCAGAGCTGCACTCACTATTCTTTTGGTGCAGTCACTGTGTACATACATTACATTACTGATCCTGGGTTACCTCCTGTATTATACTCCAGAGCTGCACCCACTATTCTGCTGGTGCAGTCACTCTGTACATACATTACATTACTGATCCTGAGTTACCTCCTGTATTATACTCCAGAGCTGCACTCACTATTCTGCTGGTGCAGTCACTGTGTACATACATTACATTACTGATCCTGAGTTACCTCCTGTATTATACTCCAGAGCTGCGCTCACTATTCTGATGGTGCAGTCACTGTGTACATACATTACATTACTGATCCTGAGTTACATCCTGTATTATACTCCAGAGCTGCACTCACTGTTCTGCAGGTGGAGTCACTGTGTACATACATTATATTACTGATCCTGAGTTACATCCTATATTATACTCCAGAGCTGCACTCACTATTCTGCTGGTGTAGTCACTGTGTACATACATTACATTACTGATCCTGGGTTACCTCCTGTATTATACCCCAGAGCTGCACTCACTATTCTGCTGGTGCAGCACTGTGTACATACATTACATTACTGATCCTGAGTTACATCCTGTATTATACTTCAGAGCTGCACTCACTATTCTGCTGGTGCAGTCACTGTGTACATACATTACTGATCCATGTATCCTGAGTTACATCCTGTATTATACTTCAGAGCTGCACTCACTATTCTGCTGGTGCAGTCACTGTGTACATATATTACATTAAAAATATCAATTTTTAGGATTTAACAATCTCTATTGATGATGGGGGAAATATCAATACAGATATTTATAGGAAGCCAACTTCCACAAATAATTTTCTGCATTGGGAAAGCTGGTACCCCCCGTCCTTGAAAGCTGGAATACCAGTTGGACAATACCTAAGGGCAAGGCGTAATTGTTCTGATAATTCTTTTTGTAGGGAAAGTCAAAATGTGTTTCAGAGGTTTTCCAATAGAGGATATCCTAAAAGAGTTTTACTTAAAGCCTATAGTAGGGCCAAATTAACAAATTGAGATAAACTCTTGGATATTCCTCAGAAGAAGGAGGAGTTGATTGTGAGATTCATAGGCACCTATGATGAGAAATCCAATGAGGCGTCTGCTATTTTACATAAATATTGGCCCATTTTGAGAGCAGACCCAGATTTGAAAGATGTAGTTGGAATCTATCCCTCTATTACCTGCCATAGAGGGAAAAATCTTAAGGAATTTCTTACAGCCATTTTGCTGTGGGTAAGAGAGGTCCATCTACAAAGGTTGGAAAAGAGGGTTCCCACCCATGTGGATCTTGCAATTTTTGCAGTTACCTTCCACACTTGAATTCTGTAATCCTGTTGATAACAGGAAATACTACATTAAAGATAGCATCAATTGCAGAACTAAGGGGGTTGTGTATGCTATTATGTGTCCATGCCCACGGTTGTACGTGGGCAAAACTATTCAAGAACTAAGGAGGAGAGTCTCTAAACATATTAGATCAATCAACACAAAGATAAGAGACACCCCTGTCACAGTATATGAGGACTATACATGCTGATGATCCTCTACAGCTAAAAATATGGGGTATTAGACATCTCACACTGGGTCCACAAAAGGGAAATCCGGACAAAATGTTATTACAAGAGGAGTGTAGATAGATTTTCAGATTGAAAAGTCGCAGCCCCCTGGGTCTGAATGAAGGGTTTTCATATTCTGCTTTTATGGAAGATTGTTGCTACCTTATTGATTTTTAGAGAAAAATGTATTGGTATTTTGCTCGAGGTAGTACCTGGTAGTTCTCTCTATTTCCCATTGACTGGTGAGTAAATAAATCATTTTGTTGCCTTGAAAAACAATGGGACTTTGTGCTTATGGTGAATGATCGGTATTTATTGCGACCCAATTGCCTATGTTTAACTATTGTGAGGTTTACAATAGGGTATGAGTCAATTAATTAATTATTCTATGCTCCTTGTAATATTATCTCCCAAATTGAGATTTTACTGTTGCCTATTATTTGCAATTCTTCTAGTATTTCAAAATATATATATATATATTTTCTTTTTACATTGCGCAAGCGTGAGAACATCTATTATTATCTGACATTCCTTTGTATGTAGAGAAATGCCCTCTTACTACGCAGGCGCGTGATTAGTCATTGTGGACATGCGCAATGGATCCCTATGATCTAAGTATCAGGGTGATGGGAGCGCATGCGTACCTGTGTTGGGGTTAGTACCCGGAAGGAATTGCTTGTCCAGTCAATGCGGGGAGAAATCCATAGGAGCTGATTGGTAAACGTTAACGGTGAACACCAATGATAGTGTCCGGAAATGACGTTGTTTGTTTACAACTCTTTGTTATACGATTAATGCTGCAGTGTTCTGCAAGATAATATATATGTAGAGGATTCAATTAATATTTTGAAATTGTGAATAATATCCTGTATTATACTCCAGAGCTGCACTCACTATTCTGCTGGTGCAGTCACTGTGTACATACATTACATTACTGATCCTGAGTTACATCCTGTATTATACCCCAGAGCTGCACTCACTATTCTGCTGGTGCAGTCACTGTGTACATACATACATTACTGATCCTGAGTTACATCCTGTATTATACCCCAGAGCTGCACTCACTATTCTGCTGGTGCAGTCACTATGTACATACATTACATTACTGATCCTGAGTTACTTCCTGCATTATACTCCAGAGCTGCACTCACTATTCTGCTGGTGCAGTCACTGTGTACATATTAATTACATTACTGATCCTGAGTTACCTCCTGCATTATTCTCCAGAGCTGCACTTACTATTCTGCTGGTGCAGTCACTATGTACATACATTACATTGCTGATCCTGAGTTACCTCCTGCATTATACTCCAGAGCTGCACTCACTATTCTGCTAGTGAAGTCACTGTGTACATACATTACATTACTGATCCTGAGTTACATCCTGCATTATACCCCAGAGCTGCACTCACTATTCTGCTGGTGCAGTCACTGTGTACATACATTACATTACTGATCCTGAGTTACATCCTGTATTATACCCAGAGCTGCACTCACTATTCTGCTGGTGCAGTCACTGTGTACATACATTACATTACTGATCCTGAGTTACCTCCTGCATTATACTCCAGAGCTGCACTCACTGTTCTGCTGGTGCAGTCACTGTGTACATACTAATTACATTACTGATCCTGAGTCACCTCCTGCATTATACTCCAGAGCTGCACTCACTATTCTGCTGGTGCAGTCACTGTGTACATACATTACATTACTGATCCTGAGTTACATCCTGTATTATACTCCAGAGCTGCACTCACTATTCTGCTGCTGCAGTCACTGTGTACATACATTACATTACTGATCCTGAGTTACATCCTGTATTATACTCCAGAGCTGCACTCACTATTCTGCTGGTGCAGTCACTGTGTACATACATTACATTACTGATCCTGAGTTACATCCTGCATTATACTCCAGAGCTGCACTCACTATTCTGCTGGTGCAGTCACTGTGTACATACATTACATTACTGATCCTGAGTTACATCCTGCATTATACTCCAGAGCTGCACTCACTATTCTGCTGGTGCAGTCACTGTGTACATACATTACATTACTGATCCTGAGTTACATCCTGTATTATACTCTAGAGCTGCACTCACTATTCTGCTGGTGCAGTCACTGTGTACATACATTACATTACTGATCCTGAGTTACATCCTGTATTATACTCCAGAGCTGCACTCAATATTCTGCTGGTGCAGTCACTGTATACATACATTACATTACTGATCCTGAGTTACATCCTGTATTATACTCCAGAGCCGCACTCACAATTCTGCTGGTGCTGTCACTGTGTACATACATTACATTACTGATCCTGAGTTACATCCTGTATTATACTCCAGAGCTGCACTCACTATTCTGCTGGTGCAGTCACTGTGTACATACATTACATTACTGATCCTGTACTGATCCTGAGTTACATCCTGTATTATACTCCAGAGCTGCACTCACTATTCTGCTGGTGCAGTCACTGTGTACATACATTACATTACTGATCCTGAGTTACATCCTGTATTATACTCCAGAGCTGCACTCCCTGTTCTGTGAGTACATATATTATACATATATGCTATTTCTTGTGTAGATGGATGCAGCAGAAACTTTAGACACAGTAGTGTTTTCTATGGTGTAAATTGTATTTTAGGCTAATATGCTAATTATTTAGAATTCTAAAATAATTAACTATTAATGAATGTTTCGTATCCTTTCTATTATTAGATAATGTTATCAGAATGCTCTGTCGCCTCCTTATTAGGAGGGAAAAGAAGTGATGTCACACAAGCACAATGCAGACAGGAAGTGACATCATGTCTCGTACCCAACGCTCCATGAGGACAGATCCTTTCAGCAGGACGGAGACTCTGGAGTAGTTGGATCTGGAATGATTTGTTGTGGTCTCTTCTCTCATCTTCACCTGTCTCCATGGTTACAGAATCTGATCTGTCACTCATGGCACATAAGTTATCAAGTAGTGGAAAAAGATGGAGTCGTGATAACTGCAGAATTTGTCTAAAGCCTGTCACCATGGAGACACATCAGTCTGCATTGGGACTGTTGACACAAAACAATAGGAGACCTTTAATAAAAGTTTGTAAATTTGCCTCATTTTTCTTTCTAGATGAATTGGATACTAAAGTATTGATTGCCTGTAGATTGTTCCTGGGCTGTGCATCTCTCTGTATGTTTATTTCTTACATTGTATATAATGAATCGTTTTCCTCTTTCCTCATGTGTCGTCATTATTTCCTCTGCGGATCACATGAATGTACGGCCGCAGCAACCTCCGGACGTCTCTGCGCCCCAAGGTGCTCCCTCCTCTATCTGTGTGACAAGTTCTCTATGGCCAAAAATGTCTGTGAGGATTTCAAACGAGTCCGGGAACCGAGCGCATGAAATTCCACACGCGGTTCACAAAGAGGCCATGATTTGGGGGAGGACAAGAAGCGAAATCCTGAAGTGACATACATGAGAATGATGGCACAGGTGACATGACAGAAAACACACAGTGAGATGCGCACATGCAGGGCATTTACATTGAGGACCCCCCACAACACCCATGGAGCCCCCATAAGCTACAGACAACTGATAAGTACAAACAAAAAGAAGTCTGATGCCAAGTACATAAAATTATATTGAAATCTTTATTAGGACATATACCAGGGGTGGACATATCATTGATGTAACCTGTGCAGCCGCACAGGGGCCCATATATGCGTCCAAAGCTTGTGTAATTTTGCATTTTTATTAGATCTTGGGCTGCAAAGGGCCCATGTATTGTTCTTGCACAGGGGCCCTTTTCTGTCTGTGTCCACCAGTGACATATACATAGATATACCGTATATACTCAAATATAAGCCGAGCTTTTCAGCCCATTTTTTAGGGCTGAAAGTCCCCCTTGGCTTATATTCGAGTCATATACCAGGGGGTCGGCGGAGGAGGGGGAGCGCAGCTGTCCTGTATACTCACCCCTCCGTCGGCGCGGTCTCTGCAGCCCCTGCTCTTCTCCCACGGTCCGGCGCCAGTGTTCAGCCATCAGTGGTACCGCTCATTAAAGTCATGAATATGCACATATTCATGACTTTAATGAACGGTAACACGTGACTGCTGAACACAGGCGCCTGGACCGTGGGAGAAGAGCAGGGGCTGCAGAGACCGCTCCGACGAAGGGGTGAGTATAAGCGATATTTACCTGTCCCGTTCCACCATTGCTCGCCACTGTGTCCTCGGGTCCTCTTGCGATGTTCAGGCAGAGGGCGCGATGACGTAGTTACTGTGCGCAGCGCCCTCTGCCTGATCATTGACTGCTGGAGGACCCAGAAGACATCGGCGCTCAGCGGTGGACCCGGTGACAGGTAAATGTCTCAGGTGCCGGGGCCCTGAGCGAGCAGTGACACCGGCACCTGTCCCCCATAGCGCGCCGGTGTCCCCGCCTGCTCAGGACACCGGCACCTGGCCCCCAGCGACGAGAGGTGAGTATGTCTTTTTTTTTTTCGGTTGCAGCAGCAATTGAGGCCTATACTATGGAGCATCTATGGGGGAATAATCTATGGGGGCACAATCTATGGAGCATCTATGGGGGCATAATCTATGGATCATATATGGGGGCACAATCTATGGAGCATCTATGGGGGCACAATCTATGGAGCATCTATGAGGGCACAATCTATGGAGCATCTATGGGGGCATAATCTATGGAGCATCTATGGGGAATAATCTATGGAGCATCTATGGGGGCATAATCTATGGATTATATATGGGGGCACAATCTATGGAGCATCTATGGGGGCATAATCTATGGATCATATATGGGGGCACAATCTATGGAGCATCTATGGGGGCATAATACATGGGCAGCATATAGGGCATAATCTCATTTTCCACCCTAGGCTTATACTCGAGTCAGTAAGTTTTCCCAGTTTTTTGTGGCAAAATTAGGGGGGTCGGCTTATACTCGGGTCGGCTTATACTCGAGTATATACGGTAGTTTAAACAAATGAAGTTTCTGGGGGTTGATACAAACACAAAAATTTACTGCATTCACGGAGTGTACACTAAGTTCATCAGTGATTAAATTACATCATATGTTTCCATGATTAACCAGTTAATCTTAAGGAATAGTTTACAGGATTGTATATGACCAATGTAAGTACATTGAAAAAAAGGGGTATCACAAGGTGCTTTTAGTGCATATAGTGCAAATAAATATACTTGCTGCCAGCGTCGGACTGGAGCACCTTGGGCCCACCAGAGAAAATCATTCTTGGGGCCCATTATGTAGCTACATAGAAATAAATACAAGACCACCAATTGTGCGGTAAAACGCGCTAATATCAGGGTATAATATAAGGTAGTAATTATGTAGCAGGGGTTGGGGTAGCCCCTCTCATAGAATATAAAGTAGCCCCCTCATATAGTATAATGTAGCCCCCACATATAGTATAATATAGCCCTCCTCATAGAATATAATGTAGCTCCCATAGAATATAATGCAGCAAGCATCATAGAGTATAATGCAGCCCCCCATAGAATATAATGCAGCCCCCTTCATATAGTATAATACAGCCCAACCACAGAATATAATGCAGCCCTCCTCATAGTTACATGCCCCCCCTCATACAGGGTATCATGCAACCAGGATATATATATATATATATATATATATATATATATATACACACTGTACAGACCAAAAGTTTGGACACACCTTCTCATTCAAAGATTTTTCTGTATTTTCATGACTATGAAAATTGTAGAATCGCATCAAAACTATGAATTAACACATGTGGAATTATACATTACACTTTACAAAAAAGTGTGAAACAACTGAAAATATGTCTTACATTCTAGGTTCTTCAAAGTAGCCACGTTTTGCTTTGATTGCTGCTTTGCACGCAGAAAAGGTGAACGGATGGACTCTACATGCCTAGTTCCCACTGTGAAGCATGGAGGAGGTGGTGTGATGGTGTGGGGGGTGCTTTGCTGGTGACACTGTTGGGGATTTATTCAAAATTGAATCGGTGAGCGGTCCAGCTCACCCCAAACCATCTCGATTGGGTTCAGGACTGGTGACTGTGGAGGCCAGGTCATCTGGTGTAGCACCCCAACACTCTCCTTCTTGGTCAAATAGCCCTTACACAGCCTGGAGGTGTGTTTGGGGTCATTGTCCTGTTAAAAAATAAATGATGGTCCAACTAAACGCGAACCGGATGGAATAGCATGCTGCTGCAAGATGCTGTGGTAGCCATGCTGGTTCAGTATGCCTTCAATTTTGAATAAATCCCCAACAGTGTCACCAGCAAAGCACCCCCACATCATCACACCTCCTCCTCCATGCTTCACGGTGGGAACCAGGCATGTAGAGTCCATCCGTTCACCTTTTCTGCGTGCAAAGCAGTAATCAAAGCAAAAGGTGGCTACTTTGAAGAACCTAGAATATAAGACATATTTTCAGTCGTTTCACACTTTTTTGTAAAGTGTAATGTATAATTCCACATGTGTTAATTCATAGTTTTGATGCCTTCAGTGTGATTCTACAATTTTCATAGCCATGAAAATACAGAAAAATCGCTGAATGAGAAGGTGTGTTTAAACTTTTGGTCTGTACTGTATATATATAAAACTGTACTCACCTCTTCTCATCACTCCCACGCTGATTCAGGCGGCGGCTGATATCTGCAGATTAACATTATTTGGTGATATGAGAAGTTCCCTTTAAAATATAAGTCAATGGGAAAGCTAAAAAGATGTCAAGATCATGAAGTCTTTTCAAGCGTATGTCAGTGCTTTCGTTTTAAAAAAAAAAAACTACTGTTTTCTTATTCGTTATAAAGATTTTTTTAAAGTCATTGACTGTCAGTAAGACGCTCCCCCACAAAGAAAAAGCTCCAGCAAGAATAAAGTGTTGAAAAAGAGCTGAAGTAAAGTCCAGAAAATACTAATATAAAGGAGATTTTAGGTCTACAAAACCCAAGAGAAAAGTAATAATTCCCGAAGAGTTTTCTTCTTGAAAAATAGATTGTTTTTCCTCTCGTAGAACATGTTCACACAGAGGGTTTTTTGGCAGTGTTTTACAACACAAACTCTAAAACTGGTGTTTTTTTTTTAAAGATTTTCTACTGCAAAAACTGAGAAAAAACACCTCAGTATGAGCCTACCTTAGTCTCCACAGAGCAGATTAACATATGAACTACCCACAAATCGCCCCCATAAACTGCAATGGGTAATCTGCACTGCTTGCTGGTCATTCCAGTGGATTTCTGTTAACCTGTGACATGTCACCTAGTGAACAATCTTCCTGGACACCGCAGTGGGTGGCCTGTGACCTTACACAATGGGATGGGGTATTCCACGCGCAGACCCCACAGCGAGCACCACAGGGTCAGCCCCAGATTTTTTTGCTTCAGATTCTGGTGCACTTACACTTCAGTGTGAACATGGCCTCAGGTAAACTAAGATGTGTCATATCTGCCATAAATCCTGTAAGACTGAGCCCGAATGTCACATCCCGCTGGGATTTCTCATGTGCCAGCACTGCCCTTCATAATCTGTTCTAAGTACATGGGCACAAATGTCAGGAATTGCTAGAAATAACTCCACTTCTCAGAGCAATGGGAGCAGCACCCTGAGGACTGACCCTGCCAGCAGATTCCCCCTGCTGTACCCAGGAAAGGTGGGCAGCACAGGGGCAAGGAGGGACGTGCTGTACCGGAGAAGAATGAGTGGAGCCCCAGGGCACGGAGGGTGGCATCATCAGTGGGCACAAGGGCTCTCAGCCCAGCCTCCTGCACTCACAGGGGGATAAGTGAACCCTGCAGCCAACTATTCAGGAGTAAGTTGGAAAGTTGTGCCCCCCATACCTGCTGATATAGCCATCGACGTCCCCATCACAGGTCTGGAAGAGGAGCCTCATCCTCACCGGGGCTGGAGGTGTCGCTGCTCCCGTTGCAGCTGCTGGTCCCGGTGACTTCCACAGCCGCCATAGTGCACGGCTGGGCGTCCACAGACTGCCCACTGCTGGATGAGGAACAGCCTAGAGCCAGCTGCGGACACAGCCACCGGTTCCTCGCCCAGCTCTCCCGGTGCCTGTTCCTTCCCCACTCCCCTCTCATACACACATGGCTCCACTCCGTAAACTTCGTACACACATGGCTCTGCTCTGTACACATGGCTCAGCTCCGTACACTTCGTACACACAGGGCTCTGTTTTGTACACCCCGTACACACGTTGCTCCGCTCCGTACACCCCATACACACACGGCTCCGCTCCGCACACCAAGTACACACACAGCTCCGCTCCGTACACCCCGTACACATGTGACTCAGTTCCGTACTCCTCGTACACATATGGCTCCGCTCGTACACCCAATACACACGCAGCTCCGCTCCGTACACCCTATACTCATGCGGCTCCGCTCCGTACACCCCATACACACGCGGCTCTGCTCCGTACACCCCGTACACACGCGGCCCTGCTCCGTACACCTCGTACACACATGGCTCAGCTCCGTACACCCCATACACACGCGCCTCTGCTCCGTACATCCCACACACACGCGCCTCTGCTCCGTACACCCTATACACACGCAGCTACGCTCCGTACACCCTATACACGCAGCTCCGCTCTGTACACCCTATACACACGCAGCTCCGCTCCGTACACCCTATACACACGCAGCTCCGCTCCGTACACCCTATACACACAGCTTCGCTCCGTACACCTCGTACACACATGGCTCTGCTCCGTACACCCCATACACACGCGCCTCTGCTCCGTGAGGTGCTCCGTACATCCCATACACACGTGGCTCCGCTCCGTACACCTATACACACGCAGCTCCGCTCCGTACACCCTATACACACGCAGCTCCGCTCCGTACACCCTATACACACGCAGCTCCGCTCTGTACACCCTATACACACGCAGCTCAGCTCTGTACACCCTATACACACGCAGCTCCGCTCTGTACACCCTATACACACGCAGCTCCGCTCTGTACACCCTATACACACGCAGCTCCGCTCCGTATACCCTATACACACGCTGCTCCGCTCCGTACACCCTATACACACGCGGCTCCGCTCCGTACACACGCGGCTCCGCTCCGTACACCCCGTACACACGCGGCTTCGCTCCGTACACCTCGAACACACGCGGCTCCGCTCCGTACACCCCGTACACACGTGGTTCTGCTCCGTACACCTCGTACACACATGGCTCCGCTCCGTACACCCTATACACACATGGCTCCGCTCCGTACACCCTATACACACATGGCTCTGCTCCGTACACCTCATACACAAACAGCTCTGCTACATCCACCCTGTAAACCCCTCCTTACCCCACACAGAAACTTCCCCTCATCCAGCACCATGACAACCAGCACCCCAAAGTCCTGCATACAGAGGCCCCTGATCATGTGACCCTGACTCCTCCCTACTGTGACCTCCTCACAGGTCCTGTGCGCACAGAACAGCCTACCGACGTCTGGGATTTCTAGGATGACGTGGAAATTGCTGGCGCAGTGCTCTCAGCTGGATGAGGGGAGTTTGCCTCTAGTCTAGGAGTTGTGCGCAGCCGCCGATGCGCCTGACATCTGCACACAGCGTGGCCGGTCAGTTGTGAGCACTATTGACATGCAGGGCAGGGACTAATGAAGGAGGCAGGGAGGGACTAATGAAGGAGGCTGGGGGAGGGGCCCACCGGAGATTTGTCCGGTGTCCCGGTGCCTCAGTCTGACGCTGCTTGCTGCAATTAAACTCAGTATAGGTAAAATGCCTTACAATTGCTCATTTTTCCTTTCTACCCAGATAATTCTTCTCTTTTCATTAGATCTATTACATCACGTGAGTAATAACTAAGGAGCTGAATCCTTCTAAGCTCTATGTAGAAACAGGAGGACAATTTTCCCTGTATAAGTCATCAGTCACCACAAAGTCCCAGGGAAAGGGGAGGTGGGGGGCAGCTGGGTCAGGAGATGAAGAGGGGAATGATAAATGCAGGGACAAGAGACTTCCTGTTTGTACAAAGAAAAGAGAATTATCTGGGTAGAAAAAGAGCAATTGCAAGCGCATAGCGCTGTATAATATGATAACTGCGATATATAAAAAGGAGAAACACTGATGGGAGGAGGATGATGATGAGGTGGAAAAGGACTTCTTTATTTGCCCACCCCCATTGTACAGTATTGATGTTGCCTTTTCTTATACAATGAATGAAAACATTTGTATCAAACCCCGTCCTGATCAAGTGCCGCTAATTTGCTCGACTTGTTACCAGAGCGTTCCCAACCTTTGCAGCTGAATGAACAGGACTTGGTCAGGAATGTTTTTTAGCCTCTAGCAGTAAATAGGAAAGTTTGTAGTCACTGACAGCAAGCAGAAATCTTGAGAATTGAGAGATATTTATTGTATATATGTATTTATTGTATTATTATATTTTTTTCCGTTGTTGTAGATGTTTTTACATTACAGTAATTAGAGGCCACGTGTCAGTCCATACTGACAGTATACACTAAGCACACCCCCTTGTAGCAGATATTAACTCTATCCCACCTGTAGTGAGCTAATTGCTGCCTTTGTTGTGTAGAAACTGAAGTTTATTCAAACATGTTAATTAGGATGATTTATGGAGCCTGGGTGTGGCCAAGAGGCTCATCTGCCCGCTGGATTTGCATGCCCCGCCTCCCTCACTGGTGATTGACAGTGCTCTTTCTGCAGACAATGTGCTCTCCAGACAAGTGTCAGTGTCAACCACAATTGGGGGAGGCAGCACATGTAAATCCAGTGGTGTAGAGGTACAGTGAGCTTCTTGGCTACGCCTAGGGTGCACACAGTCTAACATATTCAGTTAATCTTCAGTTTCTGCAGAACAGAGGCAGCAATTAGGTCACTACAGGTGGGATTTTTGTATCTGTGATATACACTACAAGGCAATGTGCTTAGTGTGTATATATATATATATATATATACATATATATATATATATTAGTTTGGGCTGACACCCTCCCTTTAAGGATTCTTTACTAAAATCTCTTGCTTGGAGGTAAATTGAAGATCACATTGCTCCTATGCACCTTGTGCTCCAGATCTGCAGCGATTCTTCACTTTATGACATGGAGACAATCATGACAAGACATCCGTATCTGTGCTGAGCTGTCAGTCACAGGGCGGCCATGCTCAGCCCCTAGCAGTGTACATCTGGGGGGCTGCCGCGGCCTGTTTCAGGCATGTCTCACAATAATTGCACATTTACAGTGGGATATTGCTCTGTCCTATGCAGACGTGTGAAACTACAACCCTCAGCATTTCCTGCAGGTTGGAAACGCCTTCTGATCCAGTCCCTTATGTCCTGTCCACGATTTTTCCCCTGTGCTCTGTAAGAAGAAGGACCGAACCGGGGGTACCTCTTTCACGCCGGGTCCAGAACTGTCAGGGCTGTCTCCCCTGTTGCCGGGGGAAAGTTTAGAGAACAGGACCGACCTTTGCACTTGCCAGCGGGGGGAGTTGTTGAGCTAAATAAGCAGGAGCGCGCGCGGAAGCAGACCGCCTAAATTAGACCTGGGCTGTTACCTTGAACTGTATCCTGTTTCTCTGGTACATGTCTGTCGGGCTACGTTGAGCCCCGGCAAGGTCTTGGACTGTGACTCCAAGGACCCCGAGACAGACCACAGAGACACCGCTGCCGGGGGGGGGGAGGCTGCTCTATTCCTACAGGACCTTACCGGATCAAGGAATCCACTACTCGTTTGCCATAGTTGGCGCCATCTTCTGCCTTGTGACATTCCAGTCCGGGAGACTACTAACCGGATAAGTTATTCCTTAAAACTGTTTGTTTCTTTTTGCTCTCCTCTTACCTGCATTTACCCCTTATTACTGCATTACCCCTGTTTACTATATATCTCCCTGCGTGGAGTAACTACCTGTTAAAAGTACATACTTTAACCCTTGCTCTGCCTCCCGTCCATTACTGCATCCCGCTACCTGCTCTCTACAGCTCCATGAATGGTAACTTACTCAAAAGCTGCATTCTCCTCGGTTTCCTGAATAAAAACCTTGGATTCGCTGCTGATGGATGATGAGGGTTCTGAGTCACATTCAGGGGTGCTAGGGAACGGGGGGATTTGGGATCTGCTCCATGCCTTGTGCAGGTCATCATCACCGTCCCTCCGCTCGCCCTTCCTGACTTCTCACCACTACATCTTTGGCTCTGGAAGTTGCAGATGAAGAATTGTTGTTATCTACCCTGGAAGGAAGGACACCGCTGGCTCAAATACGGTGTTCCCACCACTTGTGAAGTATGTTGTCATTGTTCATCCTGAGCCTCCAGGTTCATGAATTGAATGCCACACTACGGTGAAGACTGACACGCAGAAGCGGAACAGCAGAGAAAAGTGAGGATGTAACTAAGTAACCATAAAGACTGATGAGCCATTCATTCAAAATCTGTGGTTACACATTATTCCCTGTGTGCTGTGGGGCCCTCCCATAGCAGCACATCATCAAGGACCGGGCCCCTCCACCTCATCTCAGCCAGCTCACACTTCCTCGGACCCCTGACTCACACTCATACTGAGGTTAGTTCAGGGGCTGATTCGTACTTGATGGAGTGGAATATTCTGAGACGTGAGACTTATGAACAGATCAAGGAAGTGTTGCAAATGATTCAAGTATGCCGGTGGGGCGACCTCGGGGAGAACGCCAAAAATTATTATTATTATTACACATTTATATAGCGTCATTTATTCCATGGCCCTTTACATTTGAAAAGGGAAAATATAGACAGGTACAATAAACGTGTGCTAGACAAGGGACACACAAGTACAGAAGGAGAGAGGACCCTGCCCGCGAGGGCTCACAGTCTACAGGGATGGGTGAGGATACACTAGGAAAGGGTAGAGCTGGTCGTGCGATGGTTCAGTAGACTGAGGATCATTGTAGGCTTGTCGGAACAGGTGGGTCTTCAGGTTCTTCTTGAAGGTTTCCGTTGGTGAAAGTCTGATGTTTTGCAGCAGGGAAAGGACCCCAATAAAGAGGTCTTATATTCAATAAACCTTTATGAATGTTGGTGATTGTAGCCCAATGTGGTTCTACGAGGCTGTACCACACAGCAGGCTTAGATACATCAGAGCAGTACATAGTATTACATATGATTAGATACACCGCTCAGCAGAATCACTCCCATGATAAAATTAGATTCTCAGCTAAAGGGGAACAACATGCGGTGGGCCGCAAGAGTGCCAAATCCTGTGGGGAGCAAAATTTTGCCCTATCTTGACTGACGCTCAATTTTGAAGCAGCGCATGGGCACAGTGAGTTTTTAAATGAGTAAAGTCCATTGTCTTCTGTGTTGCTGCCTTAGCAGAGTGCAGTAGTTGAAAACGAACTCATCACGGCATAGGCAGCAACAGAGATGATAGAGACTAAGCAAGACATCCGAAACGTGGTACACTTTTCTCTGCTGCAGTTTTCTGCATCATAATAAAAGTTTAGGGTTAGGGATAAGGCTATGGATATGGTTAGGGATAAAGCTGTGGATATGGTTAGGGATAAGACTGGACTAGGTTAGGGATAAGGCTATGGATAGGGTTAGGGATGAGACTGGATAGGGTTAAGGAATAAGGCTGTGGATAGGGTTAGGGATAAGGCTAGGGATAAGGCTGTGGATATGGTTAGGGATAAGACTGGACAAGGTTAGGGATAAGGCTGTGGATAGGGTTAGGGATAAGACTGAATAGGGATAAGGCTATGGATAGGGTTAGGGATAAGACTGGATAGGGTTAGGGATAAGGCTATGGATAGGGTTAGGGATGAGACTGGATAGGGTTAAGGAATAAGGCTGTGGATAGGGTTAGGGATAAGGCTGTGGATATGGTTAGGGATAGGCTGTGGATAGGGTTAGGGATAAGACTGAATAGGGATAAGGCTATGGATAGGGTTAGGGATAAAACTGGATAGGTGTTATGATTTGGTAGCTGAGGAGAGCAGGCAAAAAAGGAAATACACCAGAGCAGTTGGAAACTGAGATTGCAGTACCCTGACTAACCACCACAACTAGAGGCAGCCGTGGAGCGTTCCTACGTTGGTCCTAGACGCCTCGTCACAGCCTGAGAAACTAACTACACCTAAAGATAGAAAGAGGAAAGCTATCTGCCCCGGAGCAGATCCCCAAAGAACATAGAAAGCCCCCAAACATGTAATGGCGGTTAGACAAGAAGAAATACTGACACAGACAGAAAATAGTATGAGCAAACGTTGGGGCCCAAACTTACTAAATAGAAAAGGATAGGAAGGGCACTTACTGCAATCCCAAAAAACCCTGAAAAGCACCAACTCTACTAATTTCAAAAACACCTGAGATCACACGACCTCTACCACCTAAATTAGTTCTCTGGTGTAACCAAAAACAAAACAGCAGCCACTGAAAAAACTGGAAAAAGCAAATGTACAAAAATCAGTGGCTGAACTGAACTGAGAGGCAAAAGCCCCAGAGGGGACCCTGAAGGCCCCCACAGAAGTGCAGGACAAAATGCAAAAATCAAGCTCAAAAACAAAAAGAAGAAAATGTCTTATCTGTTAGCAGGAGATTCAGACACGACACAGCAGGCTACCAAGGAAACAGGAATCAAGGATTGAGACCAGAACAATTGATCACCGGCAACCCTGATGGGAAGGTGACTCCCTTATATAAGACCAGTCAGTAACACCTGATTCCCAATCCTCACAATCTTCACTGGACAGTCCAGTACCGTTTGTAACCACCAGAGGGAGCTTCTGCTCAGAACTCATTTCCAGCATATTCACAACAGTACCCCCCCCTTGAGGAGGGTCACCGAACCCTCATTTGAGCAACCAGGTCGGTCAGAATGAGTTCTATGATACGCACGGATGAGTCTCCTAGCATGGATGTCCGAAGCAAACACCCAAGAATTGTCTTCCTGACCATAACCTCTCCATTTAACCAAATACTGGAGTTTCCGTCTAGAAAAACGAGAATTCAATATTTTCTCAACCACATACTCCAGATTGCCCTCAACCAAAACAGGGTCAGGAGGCACAGTAGTAGGAACCACTGGCTCAACAAACCTCTTCAACAAGGACTTGTGGAACACGTTATGGATCTTAAATGTCCCTGGAAGAAGCAAACGAAAAGAAACAGGGTTAAGAATCTCCATGATCTTATAAGGTCCAATGAACCTAGGCTTAAATTTAGGAGATGCCACTCTCATAGGAATATTTCTTGAGGACAACCAGACCAAGTCCCCCACTTTAAACCGAGGACCATCAGTCCTATGCCGGTTAGCAAACCGCTGGGCCCTCTCCTGAGAGAGGGACAACCTCTCCACTACCTGGTCCCAAATCTGTTGCATACGCTCCACAACAGAGTCAACACCCAAGCAGACAGAAGCCTCCGTCTGTCCAGAAGAAAATCGAGGGTGAAACCCAGAATTACAGAAAAATGGAGACATCAAAGTGGCAGAGCTAGCCCTATTATTAAGAGCAAACTCAGCCAAAGGCAAAAAAGAGACCCAGTCATCCTGATCAGCAGACACAAAGCATCTTAGATAAGTCTCCAATGTCTGGTTTGTTCTCTCAGTTTGACCATTGGTCTGAGGATGAAACGCCGAGGAGAAAGACAATTGAACACCAATTTTAGAACAAAAGGTCCTCCAAAATCTGGAAACAAACTGGACTCCTCGGTCAGACACAATGTTCTCAGGAATGTCGTGTAAACGAACCACGTGCTGAAGGAACAAAGGCACCAATTCAGAGGAGGAAGGCAACTTAGGTAATGGCACAAGATGTATCATCTTGGAAAACCTATCGCAAATCACCCAGATGACGGTCATTCTCTGAGAAACAGGGAGGTCGGAAATGAAATCCATAGAGATATGGGTCCATGGTCTCTTGTGCACCGGTAATGGCATCAACAAACCACTAGAACGAGAGCAAGGCTTGGAGCGAGAGCAAGTCCCGCAGGACTGCACAAACTCCCTGACATCACGAGACAAGGTAGGCCACCAAAAGGACCGACCAACCAAATCCCTGGTACCAAAAATTCTGGGATGACCAGCCAACGCGGAACAATGAATCTCAGACATTACACTCTTTTTCCACTGGTCCGGGACAAACAATTTCCCAACAGGGCAGCGCTCGGGCTTATCTTCCTGGCACCCCTCCAGAGCCAGTCTCAAATTGGGCGAGATGGCGGAAAGAACTACACCCTCTTTCAAAATAACAGAAGGATCAGATAACTCAGGAGAGTCCGCCAGGAAACTCCTCGAGAGGGCATCCGCCTTAACATTTTTAGTGCCAGGAAGAAATGAAACCACAAAATTAAAACGTGTGAAAAACAAGGCTCACCTGGCCTGTCTAGGATTAAGTCGCTTGGCAGATTCCAGATAAACTAGATTCTTATGGTCAGTAAGGACCACCACCTGATGTTTGGCTCCCTCCAGCCAATGTCTCCACTCTTCAAAAGCCCACTTCATGGCTAATAACTCCCGATTACCCACGTCATAATTACGTTCAGTGGGAGAAAATTTTCGAGAGAAAAAGGCACAAGGGTTACTTTTAGAGGTCTCTGGATCTCTTTGGGACAAAACGGCACCTGCCCCAATTTCAGAGGCATCAACCTCCACCTGAAATGGTAGAGAAACATCAGGCTGCTGTAGAACAGGAGCAGAAGTGAATCTCTGCTTAAGTTCCTGAAATGCAGAGACTGCCTCAGGAGGCCAATTCACCACATCAGAACCCTTCTTGGTCAAATCAGTTAATGGTTTAACAATAACAGAGAAATTACCAATAAATTTACGATAAAAATTGGCAAAATCCAAGAATCTTTGAAGAGCCTTTAAAGAAGTAGGTTGGACCCAATCACAGATAGCCTGAACTTTGACCGGGTCCATTTCAATAACAGATGGGGACAAAATGAAACCCAGAAATGAGATCCTCTGAACGCCAAAAAGACACTTTGATCCCTTCACATACAGAGCATTTTCTCTCAAAATCTGGAACACAGTCCGAACATGTTTTACATGAGAGTCCCAGTCATTGGAAAAAATCAAGATATCATCCAAATAAACAATCAGAAATTTATCCACAAAATCCCTGAAAATGTCATTCATGAAGGACGGGAAGACAGAAGGAGCATTAGTGAGCCCAAAGGGCATCACAAGGTACTCAAAATGCCCTTCAGGGGTATTAAATGCCGTCTTCCATTCATCCCCGTGCTTAATGCGAATAAGGTTATATGCCCCCCTGAGGTCAAGCTTGGTAAACCAAGTAGCGTTTTTCACCCTGGAAAACAGATCAGAGATCAAGGGTAACGGATATTGATATTTCACAGTAATATTGTTCAAGACACGATAATCAATACACGGCCTTAATGAACCATCCTTTTTGGCCACAAAGAAAAAACCCACACCTAAGGGTGAAGAGAATGGTCTGATATGACCCTTCTCCAATGACTCCTTGATATAAGACCGCATAGCGTCATGTTCAGGTACAGACAAGTTAAAAAGGCGACCTTTAGGGAATTTACTACCAGGCACTAATTCAATAGCGCAGTCATAGCTCCTATGGGGAGGTAAGGATGCAGATTTACTTTCACTAAACACATCAGAAAAATCAATCAAAAAGTCAGGAACATCCTGAGCCTGGGGGGAGGCAGAAAAAACAGGAGTGTTAGTATTAACACATTGACAGCCCCAACTGGTAACAGACACAGATTTCCAATCCAAAACAGGATTATGAGACTGTAACCAAGGGAAACCCAGTACGATAATGTCATGCAGATTATACAGAACCAAAAATTTGCAACTCTCCTGATGATCAGGTTCTACCCTCATTATCACCTGAGTAGAGAACTGAGGTTTATTCTCAGCCAAAGGGGTAGAATCGATCCCCAGTAGGGGAATAGACTTCTGTAGGGGTATCAAGGGAAACCCACAACGTTTAGCAAAATCATAATCCATCAGGTTAATAGCTGCTCCAGAATCAACGAAAGCCTGAGCAGAAAATGAGGACAGAGAGCATATCAGAGTGACAGTTAATAAAAACTGAGTCTGAACACTACCCAAGACAACTGAGCGTGCAAAACGTCTTCCCCGCTTAGGGCAGACTGAAATAGCATGAGAGGCATCACCACAGTAGAAACATAACCCATTGCGCTTTCGAAATTCATGACGCTGTGCCCCAGAAACCACTCTATCACACTGCATGGATTCAGAAGCAGGTTCACAAGGCAACATTATTCCACGCATACCTTTCCGCTCACGCAAACGTCTGTCAATTTGAATCGCCAATGACATAGAATCATTGAGACCAGAGGGAACAGGGAATCCCACCATAACATCCTTTACATTATCTGACAGTCCCTTCCGAAAAAGAGCTGCCAAAGCGTCGTCATTCCATTTGGTCAGGACTGCCCACCTAC
This sequence comes from Oophaga sylvatica, assembly GCA_033576555.1. Classification (NCBI taxonomy): domain Eukaryota; kingdom Metazoa; phylum Chordata; class Amphibia; order Anura; family Dendrobatidae; genus Oophaga; species Oophaga sylvatica. Next base: position 396,083,317 of record JARQOD010000003.1, on the reverse strand, counting down.
GGAATCTCTGACAGTATAACTCAGCGTCCTCAAGCCCCTGACTTAATGCCAACAAAGTTTTTTCAGCTTGATCAGTGACATTAGGCTCATCGTACAATAACCCCAAAGCCTGAAAAAACGCATCAACATCACTCAAAACAGGATCCCCAGGTGTCAGGGAATAAGCCCAATCCTGAGGGTCGCCGCGCAGGAGAGAGATGACAATTTGAACCTGCTGCGCTGCGTTCCCTGAGGACTTAGATTTTAAGGCAAACAACAATTTACAGTTATTTTTGAAATTCAGAAACTTAGCTCGATCCCCTAAAAACAAATCTGGTATGGGAATCCTAGGTTCCACAACAGGCAACCTAGCAAGATAGGTAGCAATACTCCGAACTTCAGTGGCAAGCTGATCCACACGGCCAGACAACTGTGCAAACTCCATTGAGAGAAAAAAAAAAAATCCTCCTCAGCACCCAGAGATACAGAGGGAAAAAAAATGCAACAAACAGAAAAAAAAAATCTCTGACAACTCTAACAACTCTGATAACTTTTTTCTTTCACAATATTTTTCCCTTCTGTGAGTACCATATAATTTTCAGTTTGGGCCGGTGATACTGTTATGATTTGGTAGCTGAGGAGAGCAGGCAAAAAAGGAAATACACCAGAGCAGTTGGAAACTATGAGATTGCAGTACCCTGACTAACCACCACAACTAGAGGCAGCCGTGGAGCGTTCCTACGTTGGTCCTAGACGCCTCGTCACAGCCTGAGAAACTAACTACACCTTAAGATAGAAAGAGGAAAGCTATCTGCCCCGGAGCAGATCCCCAAAGAACATAGAAAGCCCCCAAACATGTAATGGCGGTTAGACAAGAAGAAATACTGACACAGACAGAAAATAGTATGAGCAAACGTTGAGGCCCAAACTTACTAAATAGAAAAGGATAGGAAGGGCACTTACTGCAATCCCAAAAAACCCTGAAAAGCACCAACTCTACTAATTTCAAAAACACCTGAGATCACACGACCTCTACCACCTAAATTAGTTCTCTGGTGTAACCAAAAACAAAACAGCAGCCACTGAAAAAACTGGAAAAAGCAAATGTACAAAAATCAGTGGCTGAACTGAACTGAGAGGCAAAAGCCCCCAGAGGGGACCCTGAAGGCCCCCACAGAAGTGCAGGACAAAATGCAAAAATCAAGCACAAAAACAAAAAGAAGAAAATGTCTTATCTGTTAGCAGGAGATTCAGACACGACACAGCAGGCTACCAAGGAAACAGGAATCAAGGATTGAGACCAGAACAATTGATCACCGGCAACCCTGATGGGAAGGTGACTCCCTTATATAAGACCAGTCAGTAACACCTGATTCCCAATCCTCACAATCTTCACTGGACAGTCCAGTACCGTTTGTAACCACCAGAGGGAGCTTCTGCTCAGAACTCATTTCCAGCCTATTCACAACAGATAGGGTTAGGGATAAGGCTATGGATAGGGTTAAGGATGAGACTGGATAGGGTTAAGGAATGAGGCTGTGGATAGGGTTAGAGATAAGGCTATGGATAGGGTTAGGGATAAGGCTGTGGATATGTTTAGGGATAAGACTGGACAAGGTTAGGGATAAGGCTATGGATAGAGTTAGAGATAAGGCTGTGGATAGGGTTATGGATAAGACTGAATAGGGTTAGGGATAAGGCTATGGAATAGGGTTAGGGATAAGGCTGTGGATAGGGATAAGACTGGATAGGGTTAGGGATAAGGCTATGGATAGGGTTAGGGATGAGACTGGATAGTGTTAAGTAATAAGGCTGAGGATAGGGTTAGGGATAAGGCCCTGGATAGGGTTAGGGATGAGACTGGATAGGGTTAAGGAATAAGGCTGTGGATAGGGTTAGGGATAAGGCTGTGGATATGGTTAGGGATAAGGCTGTGGATAGGGTTAGGGATAAGACTGAATAGGGATAAGGCTATGGATAGGGTTAGGGATAAGACTGAATAGGGTTAGGGATAAGGCTATGGATAGGGTTAGGGATGAGACTGGATAGGGTTAAGGAATGAGGCTGTGGATAGGGTTAGAGATAAGGCTATGGATAGGGTTAGGGATAAGGCTGTGGATATGTTTAGGGATAAGACTGGACAAGGTTAGGGATAAGGCTATGGATAGAGTTAGAGATAAGGCTGTGGATAAGGTTAGGGATAAGGCCCTGGATAGGGTTAGGGATAAGGCTCTGGATAGGGTTAGGGATAAGGCTGTGGATAGGGTTAGGGATAAGGCTGTGGAAAGGGTTAGGGAAAAGGCTATTGATGGGGTTAGGGATAAGGCTGCGGATAGGGTTAGTGATAAAGCTGTAGATATGGTTAGGGATAAAGCTGTAGATAGGGTTAGGGATAAGGCTATGGATGGGGATAGGGATAAGGCTTTCAATAGGGTTAGGGATAATGCTGTGGATAGGATTAGGGATAAGGCTGCTGATAGGATTAGGGATAAGGCTGTGGATAGGGTTAGGGATAAACCTGTAAATAGGGTTAGGGATAAGGCTGTGGATGGGGTTAGGGATAAGGCTATGGATGGGTTGAGGGATATGTCTGTGGATAGAGGTAGGGATAAAGCTGTAGATAGGGTTAGAAATAAGGCTGTGGATGGGATTAGGGATAAGGCTGTGGATAGGTTTAGGGATACGGCTATTGTTGGGGTTAGGGATAAGGATTTGGATAGGGTTAAGATAAGGCTGTGGATAAGGTTAGGTAATATATTCCTATGTGGAGGTTTCAGTAAATGTCCCGAGCACGAGGGAGTTATTACATTACAGAAAATATCCCAATGATCACTTAGAAGTTTCTGGTCTCCTGTGACCATATGTTAGACTAAGCTGACATTATATACGCACATTTGGGAACTGCAGGTGAAATCCATCCAGTGATGTCACATAACAGGTAGACTCTGCCCAGATAGTGTGGATACGACTCAGGGCGCCATATACTGAGGGTGACATATACTGAAGGTGCTGTATACTGAGGGCGCCGCATACTGAGCGAGGTGTATACTGAGGATGGCGTACACTGAGGGTGTCGTATACAGATGGCGGCATTTACTGAGGGTGCCATATACTGAAGGCGATGTATATTGAAGGTGGCGTATACTAAAGGCGCCGTACACTGAGGATGGCTTATGCTGAGGGCGTTCTATACTGAGGGCAGAGTATACTGAGGATGGCATATACTGAGGACGGTATATACTGAGGATAACGTATACTGACGGAGGCGCATACTGAGGGCACTGTATACTGAGGGCACCATACACTGAGGATGGTGTATACTGAGGGTGGCATATACCGAGGATTGGGCATACTGGTTGCGGAATATACTGAGGATGGTGTATACCGAGGATGGCGTTTACTGAGGGTGGAGTATACTAAGGGCAGCGTCTACTGAGGGCACCATATACTGAGGACGGCGTACACTGAGGATGGCGTATACTGAGGATGGTATATACCGAGGGTGGCATATACTGAGGCCGGTATATACCGAGGATGGCGTATACTGAGGACGGCGTATACTCAGGCCGGCATATACCGAGGATGGCATATACTGAGGGCAGCATATATTGAGGGCGCTGTTTACTGAGGGCTCCGTATACTGAAGATGGCGTATACTGAGAATGGTGTATACTGAGGATGGCGTATACTGAGGGTGGTGTATACTGAGGACACCATATACTGAGGGGACCGTATACTGAGGATGGTGTATACTGAGGCCTGCGTATACTGAGAATGGTGTATACCGAGGATGGCGTATACTGAGGACAGCATATACTGAGGGCACTGTATATTATTATTATTTATTTATATAGAGCCCTTAATTCCATGGTGCTGTACATGAGAAGGGTTTACATACAAAGTTATAGATATCGTTTACGGTAAACAAATTTACAATGACAGACTGATAAAGAGGGGAGAGGACCCTGTCCCTGAGGACTTACATTCTACACCGTATACAGAGGTTGGTGTATACTGAGGATGATGTATACTGAAGATAGCGTATACTGAGTGTGGCGTATACTGAGGGTGGTGTATACTCAGGATGGCGTATACTGAGGGCACCATATACTGAGAGCGGCATATACTGAACTTGTCATATACTGAGGGTGGCGAATACTGAGGTTGACATATTCTGAGGGCACCATATACTGAGGGAAGTGTATATTGAGGGTGCTGTATACTGACGGTCCCGTATAATGAGAATGGCGTATATTGAGGACGGTGTATACGGGCACCGTATACTGAGGGAGTATATGCTGCTTGTTGATGATGCTTTCCTTCCGATGCTCCCTGGGAGCTGTAATAAGAGGTGTTATTACGAATATCTCCTTCCTCCCCTCCCCCTCTCTTTGCTGTAATGAATTCAGGGTCTGTGTCCAGTGCGATGGTTGACATGACAACACAGCCGGTATTATTAGGGAGAACCGCGCACGTTTCCATTATCAGCTCCCTGCCGCTGCCCCACGACTGCCGCAATATCTGCTACTTATAAAAGCTGCCTGTACATTATACAGCGCAGAGGCATTAGGAGCCTGCGACTTGAGATGAGTGAACCTCTCATGGTTTGGTTTGATTGGCCGAACGTTTAGCATAGCAGCAGTCAGCCATGGGTCATGCATGAGGTATCAAGGTCTGGCCCAGCATGGACAGCTTGGAATTGAAGTTTCAATGAGGACCTGGTGGTTAACCCCTTAACGACTGCCGATACGCCTTTTAACGGCGGTCATTAAGGGTACTTAAACCACAGCGCCGTTAATTAACGGCGCTGTGGAAAAAGTGAATAGCGCCCCCAGAGGCGCATTTTCTCCGGGGTCTCGGCTACCGGGGGTAGCCGAGACCCCAGAGAACATGAATCGGGTCGGTTTTTACCGACACCGATGTTGCGATCGCCGTTATTAACCCTATAACGGCGACCGCAACAAAAAAAAAAAAAAAAAGTTGTGCCATTTAATTTCTCTGTCCTCTGATGTCATCGGACATCAGAGGACAGAGAAAAAGGGTCCCCAGGACCCCCATGTGGCCCCCAATAAGATCCATGTGGCCCCGGGCCCTCCGGTGTCCCCCGGTGCCGGCGCCGTTAAGACAATGGCAGGCGCATGCCCAGTGCGCCCGCCGCTATGTGCCGCTGTGCTGGTGGGGGGATGGGCAAATATTCTCTGGGGTCTCGGCTACCTCTCATAAAAGTACATTTTGATCACTGTGATAAACTATCACAGTGATCAAAATAAAAAAAAAGCACATAACCCCCCCATTTATCACCCCCTTAGTTAGGGACATATAATAAAAAGTAGAAATTATATTTATTTTCATTTTTCTGTTAGGGTTAGGGTTATAATTAGGGTTAGGGTTATAATTAGGGTTAAGGTTATAATTAGGGTTAGGGTTAGCATTAGGCTGGTTTCACACATCCGGTGTGCGCCTGACGGCGCCCCCGGCATTTAGCCGCAGCGCCGCATCAGAAAATCTGATGCGCCGCATGCGTTTTTTTTGCATTGACTTGCATTAGCGCTGGATGGCGCCGCATGTCAATGCGTTGCATGCGGTTTTGTCCGGATGCGGCGCAAATGTACATTGCGGCGGCCGGACAAAACGCTGCATGTAACGTTTTTTGTTTTTGCCGGATGGTTTCTGATGTCTCCGGGCATCAAAAACCATCCGGCAAAAAACCGCATGCGGCCGCCGGCGGCGCATCAGGTATTCTGATGCGGCGCTGTGGCAAAATGCCGGGGGTGCCGACAGGCGCCCGCCGGAAGTGTGAAAGCAGCCTTAGGGTAAGGGTTATAATTAGCGTTAGGGTTAGGCTGGGTTCATACTGCGTTATGGCAGTCCGTTAGACGGACTGCGTTACACCGCGGTATAACGCGGTGTAACGCAGTCCGTTAACGCTGCCATTCACCCCATTTGAGGGCGCATCGCGACGCATGCCGTAAAGCGGCATGCGTTTGCGACGTGCCATCATTCAGTGACGGAGCCTCGGACGCGGGCTGCAGCGTTTGGGCTCCGTCACCGCTAGCGCAGATGAATCATCTGCTGATTCCTCTGCGCTAGCGGGTATAGCATAATGCGATCGCGTTATGCTATACCATTACCAGCCCGTCAACGCTATGTGTTGAACGGGCTGGTAAAACGCAAAATTTGAACCTAGCCTTAGGGTTAGGGTTATAATTAGGGTTAAAATTTGGGGTTAAGGGTTTACAATTAGGGTTAGGGTTATAATTAAGGTTAAAATTTAAAGGGTTTTGGGGTTACAATTAGGGTTTGGGAAAATTAGGGTTGGGATTTAGGTTAGGATTAGGGTTGGATTAGGGTTGGGGGTGTGTTGGGATTAGGGGTTGGAGCTAGAATTGAGGGATTTTCCACTATTTAGGCACATAAAGGGGGTCTCCAAACCGATGGGGCTTTCCCAAAAAGTCAAATGGGCTCCCTCCCTTCCGAGCCCTGCCTTGCGCCCAAACAGTGGTTTACCCCAACATATGGGGTATCAGCGTACTCAGGACAAATTGCACACCAATTTTGGGGTCTAATTTCTCCGATTACCCTTGGGAAAATAAAAAATAGCTGGCTAAAAAAATCATTTTTGAGAAAAAAAATGATTTTTCATTTTCACGGCTCTGCGTTTATAAATTTCGTGAAGCACTAGGGGTTCAAAGTGCTCACCACCATCTAGATAAGCTCCTTAAGGGTCTAGTTTTCCAAAATGGGGTCACTTTGTGGGGGTTTCCACTGTTTAGGCTCATCTGGGGCACTGCAAACGGAACATGACCCCACCAACGTCTGCATTCCAAAACGTTATTACTTCCTTTCCCAAACCCTGCGTGCGCCAAAACAGTTCCCCCCCCACATATTTGGTATCACGTACTCAGGACAAATTGGACAACACTTTTGGGTCCAATTTTCCTTGTGAAAAATCAAAAATTGGGACTAAAAAATCATTTTTGTGGAAAATTGATTTTTTTTTTCACACCCAGGCATTATAAACTTTTGTGAAACACTTTGGAGTTCAAAGTGCTCACCACAGAATCTAGATAAGTTCCTTATGGGGTCTAGTTTTCCAAAATGGGGTCACTTGTGGGGGTTTTCCACTGTTTAGGCTCATCTGGGGCACTGCAAACGGAAAATGACCCCCAAACCCAAAGTCTGCATTCCAAAACGTTATTACTTCCTTTCCAAGCCCTGCTGTGCGCCAAAACAGTTTCCCCCCCCACATATTTGGTATCAGCGTACTCAGGACAAATTGGACAACAAATTTTGGGGGGGAATTTCCTTTGAAAAAAAACAAAATTTGGGGCTAAAAAAAATTTTTGTGGAAAATTTTTTTTTTTTTTCTTTTACACCAGGGATTAAAACTTTTTTTTGAAAAACCCGGGGTTCAAAATCTCACAGGGCTGAT
>JARQOD010000003.1:395978754-396075806 GCA_033576555.1 Oophaga sylvatica | reverse complement strand
TTAACTACTATAATACTGCTCCTATGTGCAAGAATATAACTAGTATAATACTGCCCCCTATGTACAAGAACATAACTACTATAATACTGCTCCCTATGTGCAAGAACATCACTACTATAATACTACTATTTACAAGAACATCACTACTATAATACTACTCCTATTTACAAGAATATCACTACTATAATACTGCTTTTTGGGATTTATATTTTTGATCCTCTTATTTGTGATGTAATTGTACTTCAAGAAACTCTTTGGGCATAATCTGTCCTGTGTATACACATGATGAATTCATATTTTTGGCCTCTGGTAGGTATCCAGTTTTCCCTCAATGCTCTATCTCTTTTAGAGGACCTTTCACTAGTTTGACAATGTTAACCCCTTCCCGACCTGTGACACAGCGTATGCATCATGAAAGTCGGTGCCAATCCGACCTATGACGCATACCCTGTGTCATGAAAGGATCGCGTTCCTGCGGCCGGGTGACCGGGTCACTGAAAAGTCACCCGACCCGCAGGCACAGGACCCTTTGTGCTTCACCACAGGGGGTTCACTTAACCCCCCCGTGGCCACGATCGCTCTGATTGGCTGTTAAAAGTGAAACAGCCAATCAGAGCAATCTGTAATATTTCACCAATGTAATTGGTGAAATATTACAATCCAGCCATGGCCGATGCTGCAATAGCATCTGCCATGGCTGGACACTGAGCCCTGATCCCCCCACACGGAGTCACGGCGGCGATCGGCCGCCGCCACCGAAAAATGGCGGTGATCGGTCACCGCCGTGACTATCTGCTCCCCTCCTCCTTTGCTCCGCTGCCCCCACCTTCCGATCCCCCCCCCTAACCTTCCGAACCCCCCACTCACCTCTCCCGGTCCACCGATGTCCCTGGATCCGTCCCGGCGTCCGCCCGGGCCTCTTCATGGGCGCCGCCATCTTGGAAAATGGCGGGCGCATGCGCAGTGCGCCCGCCGGTCGGCGCATGCGCAGTGCGCCCCCCAGTGTCCAAAATTTATTTTGATCACTGTGAATAAACTGTCACAGTGATCAAAATAAAAAAAAAGTAAATGAACCTCTCCCTTTATCATAGGTAGGGACAAATAAAAAAAATAAAGATTTTTTATTTTTTTTCCTATTAGGCCCTGTGCACACGTTGCGTATTTTGCTGCGGATCCGTAGCGTATTTTGCTGCAGATCCTCAGCAGATTTTGCTGCAGATCCTCAGCGGATTTTGCTGCTGATCCGCAGCGGATTTTGCTGCGGATCCGCAGCGGAATTTGCTGCTGATCCGCAGCGGATTTTGCTGCTGATCCGCAGCGGATTTTGCTGCTGATCCGCAGCAGATCCAGAAACCATGTACAGTACAATGCAAATAAATGGTAAAAAAAAACGCTGTGCACATGCTGCGGATTTTTCAGCGCGGATTTGCTGCGGTTTTAAATCCGCAGCATGTCAATTCTTTGTGTGGATTCCGCAGCGATTTTACACCTATTCCATTATAGGTGTAAAACCGCAGGGAAAAACTGCGCTAAATACGCAGGTAAAACGCAGGTCATTTACCTGCGGATTTTAGAAAAATCCGCAACGTGTGCATGGGGCCTCAGGGTTAGAGTTAGGCTGGGTTCATATTGCATTATGGCAGTCCGTTAGATAGACTGCGTTTCACCGCGGTATAACGCGGTGTAACGCAGTCCGTTAACGCTGCCATTCAACCCATTTGTGGCGCATCGCAACGCATGCTGTTAAGCGGCATGTGTTCGCGACGTGCCGTCATTCAGTGACGGAGCCTCGGACACGGGCTGCAGCGTCTAGGCTCCGTCACCGCTAGCACAGATGAATCATCTGCTGATTCATCTTCGCTAGCGGTATAGCATAACGCGATCGCGTTATGCTATACTGTTACCAGCCGGTCAACGCTACGTGTTGAACGGGCTGGAAAAACGCAATATGAACCCAGCCTTAGGGTTAGGGTTAGAACTAGGGTTAGGGTTAGCATTAGGGTTAGAATTAGGGTTATGGTTAGAATTTGGATTAGGGTTGGAATTTGGGTTAGGGTTGGAATTTGGGTTAGGGTTGGGATTAGGGTTAGGTTTGTGGTTAGGGTTAGAGTTAGGATAAGTGTTAGGGGTGTTTTGGGGTTACGGTTGGGATTAGGGTTAGGCTTGTGGTTAGGTTTATGGTTAAAGTTGGGATTAGGGTTAGGGGTGTGTTGGGGTTAGGGTTATGGTTAGGGTTTGTATTAGGGTTAGGGGTGTGTAGGGGTTAGGGTTGGGGTTAGGGGTGTGTTGGGGTTAGGGTTGGAGTTAGAATTGAGGGGTTTTCACTATTTAGGCACATCAGGGGGTCTCCATACGCGACATGGCGCCACCATTGATTCCTGCAAATTTTGCGTTCAAAAAGTCAAACAGTGCTCCCTTTATTCCAAGCCCCGACGTATGCCCAAACAGTGGTTTACCCCCACATATGGGGTATCAGCGTACTAGGGAAAAATTGCACAACAACTTTGGGGGTCTAATTTCTCCTGTTAACATTTTGAAAAAAAAATTGGGGACTAAAAAATTATTTTTATGGAAAAAAAATGATTTTTTATTTTCACGGCTCTGCGTTATAAACTTCTGTGAAGAACTTGGAGATTCAAAGTGCTTACCACATATCTAGAGGAGTTCCTTGGGGGATCTAGTTTCCAAAATGGGGTCACTTGGGGGGTTTCTACTGTTTAGGCACATCATGGGCTCTGCAAACGTAACATGACGCCAGCAGACCATTCCATCAAGTGGGCATTTCAAAACGTCACTACTTCCCTTCCGAGCCCCGACGTGTGCCCATACAGTAGTTTTCTCCCACATATGGGATATCAGCGTACTCAGGACCAATTGGGCAACAACTTTTGGGGTCTAATTTCTCCTGTTACTCTTGGGAAAATAAAAAAATTGGGGACTAAAAGATCCTGATTGTGGAAAAAATAGGATTTTTTTATTTTCATGCCCGGGCGTTATAAACTTCTGTGTAGCCCTTGGGGGTTCAAAGTGCTCACCACACATCTAGATAAGTTCTTTGCGGGGTCTAGTTTCCAAAATGGGGTCACTTGTGGGGAGTTTCTACTGTTTAGGCACATCAGGGGCTCTGCAAATGTAACATGACGCCCGCAGACCATTCCATCAAAGTCGGCATTTCAAAACGTTACTACTTCCCTTCCGAGCCCCAATGTGTGCCCGAACAGTGGTTCCCCCCCACATATGGGGTGCCAGTGTACTCAGGACAAACTTTACAACGACTTTTGTGGTCCAATTTCTCCTGTTACCCTTGTGAAAATAAAAAATTGCGGGTTAAAAAAATCAGTTTTTGAGGAAAAAAATGATTTTTTATTTTCACGGCTCTGCATTATAAACTTCTGTGAAGCACGTGGGGTTCAAGGTGCTCACCACACATCTGGATAAGTTCCTTTGGGGGTCTAGTTTACAAAATTGGGTCACTTGTGGGGGATTTCTACTGTTTAGGCACATCAGGGGCTCTGCAAACGTAACAAGATGCCCGCAGACCATTCCATCAAGTCGGCATTTCAAAGCGTCACTACATCCCTTCCGAGCCCTGACGTGTGCCCAAACAGTGGTTCCCCCCCACATATGGGGTACTAGCGTACTCAGGACAAACTGGACAACAACTTTTGGGGTCCAATTTCTCCTGTAACCATTGTGAAAATAAAAAATAGTGGGCCAAAATATCATTTTTTGAGAAAAAAAAATGATGTTTTATTTTCACGGCTCTGCGTTATAAACTTCTGTGAAGCACCTGGGGGTTCAAAGTGCTCACTATGCATCTAGATAAGTTCCTTGGGGGGTCTAGTTTCCAAAATGGGGTCACTTGTGGGGGAGCTCCAATGTTTAGGCACACAGGGACTCTCCAAATGCGACATGGCAACCGCTAAATATTCCAGCATGTTTTCCATTCAAAAAGTCAAATGGCGCTCCTTCCCTTCTGAGCCCTGCCGTGCGCCCAAACAGTGGTTTATGACCACATATGAGGTATCTGTGTAATCAGGAGAAATTGCCCAACAAATTTTAGGATCCAATTTATACTGTTGCCCATGTGAAAATGAAAAAACTGAGGCTAAAAGAAAATTTTTGTGAAAAAAAAGTACTTTCTTTTTTTTACGGATCAATTTGTGAAGCACTTGGGGGTTCAAAGCACTCACTATGCATCTAGATAAGATCCTTAGGGGGTCTAGTTTCCAAAATGGGGTCACTTGTGGGGGAGCTCCAATGTTTAGGCACACAGGGACTCTCCAAATGCGACACGGTAACCGCTAAATACTCTAGCATATTTTCCATTCAAAAAGTCAAATGGCGCTCCTTCCCTTCTGAGCCCTGCCGTGCGCCCATACAGTGGTTTATGACCACATATGAGGTATCTGTGTACTTAGGAGAAATTGCCCAACAAATTTTAGGATCTATTTTATCCTGTTGCCCATGTAAAAATAAAAAAATTGATGCTAAAAGAAAATTTTTGTTGGAAAAATTAAAATGTTCATTTTTTCCTTCCACGTTGCTTTAGTTCCTGTGAAGCACCTGAAGGGTTAATAATCTTCTTGAATGTAGTTTTGAGTAGCTTGAGGGGTGTAGTTTTTATAATGGTGTCACTTTTGGGTATTTTCTGCCATATAGACCCCTCAAAGTGACTTCAAATGTGAGGTAGTCCCTAAAAAAAATGGTTTTGTAAATTTTGCTGTAAAAGTGAGAAATCGCTGGTCAACTTTTAACCCTTATAACTTCCTAACAAAAAAAATGTTGTTCCCAAAATGGTGCTGATGTAAAGTAGACATGTGGGAAATGTTATGTATTAACTATTTTGTGTCACATAACTCTCTGGCTTAACAGAATAAAAATTCAAAATTTGAAAATTATGAAATTTTCAAAATTTTCGCCAAATTTCCATTTTTTTCACAAATAAACGCAAAATTTATCGACCTAAATTTACCACTAACATGAAGCCCAATATGTCACGAAAAAACATTCTCAGAATCGCCATGATCCGTTGAAGCGTTCCTGAGTTATTACCTCATAAATGGACACTGGTCAGAATTGCAAAAAATTGCAAGGTCTTTAAGGTCAAAATAGGCTGGGTCATGAAGGGGTTAAACATGGCCAGAATATGTGCGTAAAATGTAGTGTTTATCTTTAGATTTATTTTCTCCATTGTGGATTGTGGAGACACAGCATTGTATCTTAATTAACCATACATATATTTTTAGCAAACCAAAAAGATTAGTCTGTTATCCGTATGTTGGCTTTTGAATTTAAGTATTTCTTTCTGTCTGATCAAGACAACAGACTTTTGTTTCTGTAAACCTATAATATTGACTTGTATAGTGCGCTTATCCTTGATGACTAGCCTTGTTTACTGATATGCTAATTAATCATTCTCTAGGCCAGGTAGTTTGTTGATTTTTTAAAACAGAGGTGGAAAAATTATGCAAATAGATTATTGGCCTGTGCGAAATTTTCGCACATTGGTCATCGGGGCGCAGGCAGCTTCAGAAAAAGCAAGCTGGTCAAATGTAAATGTATTTCATGAGATCATGAACACAGACAGGTATTTATATATGTAGCTTGGTAATACAATAAATTGGTTTGATAAGTAGAGGCCAAAAAATGTCTTCCGGTTGAGGTGCCACCTGCAGGTCATTGTGTCTTTCTGCAGGTTTATGAAAATTAATGTTTAAACTGTATTTAGTGATAAAATCATGAAGTTTGTTTGGCTCTTTTCTTGCTGAAGGGAGCAAGTTTACCTTTCCAATGATGTATCATTTGTGTGTGTGGGGCGAAGTAATCAGCAAAAAACAATGCAATGTGTTTGCATATGTGATTCACCATTTGTGTGTGTGGGTCGAAGTAATCACCGAAAACACAGTGCATGTATACAAATGTGTTTGCATATGTGACTCACCTGCAGTGAAGTGTGCAATCCTCCAATGTGCCTGAAATAGGCTGGGGAGGAACTTGGACAAGCTGGAAAGACCCCAGGGCAAATGTTTGGATTTGTTTGTGATGTCTGTTAAGGTACTGCCACACTAAACAATCCCGCTAGCGATCACGATAACGACGCATACTAATGCGATCGCTAGCGGGATTGTTTCTATATCGCTAAGTGCGGCCACATTTAGCGATATAGTTAACGACGCTATCGCCGTTAGCGATCTTCTTAACGACTTTAGCGGTACAAAAGTACCGCTAAATCGCTAAGAAAAGGTGCCACACTAGCGATATATACTTACCCAGCGGGAGCGCCGACGAGAAAATAGGGTCCGGAACGATTCCAGCGACGAGCGAGATCACAGCAGGAAGCTCGTCGCTGGCAGCTGCCGCACTGAACAACATCGCTAACGGGATCGCTAAATAGTGACGTTTTTTAGCGATCCCGTTAGCGATATTGTTCAGTGTGGCATACCCTTAAGAAGCTTTGTGGTAGTGTGCTTTGGGGTAGTGTGCTGCCATCTTCAGGTAATTTGACCTTTCAAATGGTGTATCATTTGTTTGAACGGAGCAAGTGTGCAATTCAATAGGCAGTGCATGTTTACAAATGTGTTTGCATATGTGCCTCACCTGCAGTGAAGTGTGCAATCCTCCAATTTGACTAAAATAGGCTGGGAAAGCAGTTCTGCAGGCTGGAAAGCCCCCAAGGCAAATGTTTGGATTTGTTTGTGATGTCTGTAAGCAGCTTGGGGTAATGTGGTGCCACCTGCAGGTCATCTTTCCTTACTGCAGGTTTATGAAAATTAATGTTTAAACTGTATTTTGTGATCAAATCGTGGATGTTTGGTTTGTTTGGCTATTTGCTTGCTGAAGGGGGCAAGTTTACCTTTCAAATGGTGTATCATTTGTGTGTGTGAGTGCAGTATGAACGGAGATACAAAGTAATCACTGAAAACCAGTGTTTAAAAATAATAGAATAGATAATTCAAATAAAGCTACTTGATCTCATCTCCATTCTTACTCTTTATGTAAATACTGAATGAAGGACATTTGTTAAGTATAAAAATAGGTTACATGCCTCTGTATAGAAAGACAGAGTGAGAGAGATGGGCAGAGATTCTGCCAAAACATAAAAACATCCAGGGAATCCTACAGGACTGCTTCCAATTAATCATGGCACCATCACGAGGGACACAAATCTATCATTCTACAGGAAACAACCTAGGGGAGCTCTGCCCAGGTTGGAAGAATACAGATCTGCTCCATTGACCATCGCTGAACTATGGACACTTTTGGAGAAAGCCAGGATTGGGACCCGCCGGTTGCCTGGCTCCATGAAGATGGTCGGAGAAGCCAGGTTGTGACCTTCGGGTCATCTTCCTACGCTTGTCGTTACCTCCTCTCTGTGCGCGTGCCACAGGTGGGGTAGTCGACTCTGGAAGCTCTGAAGTAACAGCTGCCGTTATCCCTGTGGGACAGTGGAAGGGTGAGACTTGTAATGTGCACCATCTTGGGGAATATTGCTGGGACTGTTCTATGTGATATCTGCCTGTTTTGTGGTTCAATAACCCCTTAGTGCAGAGCCAATTTGCAGCTTAATGACCGGGCCAATTTTTACAATTCTGACCACTGTCTCTTTATGAGGTTATAACTCTGGAACGCTTTTTGTTTATTTATGAAAAAAATGGAATATGGCGAAAATTTTGAAAATTTAGCAATTTTCAAAATTTAAATTTTTATGCCCTTAAATCAGAGAGATATGTCACACAAATTTCTTAGTAAATACCATTTCCCACATGTCTACTTTACATAAGCACAATTTTGGAAACAAATTTTTTTTTTGTTACGAAGTTATAAGTATTAATATTTTGACCAGCGATTTCTCATTTTTACAACACCATTTTTTTTTAGGGACCACATCACATTTGAAGTCACTTTGAGGGGTCTATATGATAGAAAATACCCAAAAGTGACACCATTCTAAAAACTGCACTCAAGGTGCTCAAAACCACATTCAAGAAGTTTATTAACCCTTTACGTACTTCACAAGACCTGAAGCAATGTGGAAGGAAAAAATTAACATTTAACTTTTTTTGCAAAAAATTTAATTCAGAACCAATTTTTTTATTTTCACAAGTGTTAAAAGAGAAAATGAACCATAAAATTTGTTGTGCAATTTCTCCTGAATACGCCGATACCCCATATGTGGGGGTAAACCACTGTTTGGGCGCACGGCAGAGGTTCGCAAGGGAAGGAGCGCCGTTTGACTTATTCAACGCAGAATTGGCTGGACTCCATGTCGCGTTTGGAGAGCACCTGATGTGCCTAAACAGTGGAAACCCTCCACAAGTGACCCCATTTTGGAAACTAGACCACTTAAGGAACTTCTCTAGATGTGTGGTGAGCACTTTGAGCCTCCAAGTGCTTCACAGAAGTTTATAACATAGTGCCGTGAAAATAAAAAATCAAAAATGATTTTTTAGCCTGTGATTTTTTATTTGTCCAAGGGTAACAGGAGAAATTGGACCACAAAAGTTGTTGTGTAATTTTTCCTAAGTACACTGATACCCCATATGTTGGGGGGAACCACTGTTTGGGTGCATGGCAGAGCCTGGAAGGGATGGAGCACCATTTTGTAATGCAGACTTTGATGGAATGTTCTGGGGGCGTCATGTTGTGTTTGCAGAGCCCTTGATGTGCCTAAACAGTAGAAACTCCCCACAAGTGACACCATTTTTGAAACTAGACCCCCCAAGGAGCTTATTTAGATGTGTGGTGAGCACTTTGAACCCCCATGTGCTTCACAGAAGCCGTGAAAAAAAAAATAATTTTTTTCCTCAAAAATGATTTTTTAGCCAGCTATTTTTTATTTTCCCTAAGGTAACAGGAGAAATTAGAACCCCTAACCCTAATCCCAACCCTAATTGTAACCCTAACCCTAATTGTAACCCTAAATCTAATTCTAACCCTAATTCTAACCCTAACCCTAATGGAAAAATGAAAATAAATATATTTTCTATATTTTATTATATTTCCCTAACTAAGGGGGTGATAAACAGGGGGTTTATTTACTATTTTTTTTAATTTGATCACTGTGACAGCGTTTATGACAGTGATCAAAATGTACCTGCACTAAATAAATGAATGTGCCCGCCATTTTCTTTCCAGGAAAAAGACGCGGAGAGCTGTGGGAGGACAAGGGGGACACCGGGAGGTACGGTGGGCAGATCAGGGGACCCTATTTCTCTCCCCTCTGATGTGCGATCACATCAGAGGAGAGAGAAATTAAATGCAGAATCGCGGCTTTTTTTTTTTGAGTTCGCCGTTATATGGTTAATAACAGCGATCGCAAAAGAGGGGTCGGTAAAAACCGACTTGAATCATGTTCTCTGGGGTCTCGGCTACCCCTCTTCTTCCTTGCTCTTGGTGTTTTTCTATTATCTTGCCTTCTTCATTCTTTCTCCTCTTTTTCCTACTTGATTCTTTTACCTTCATCCTTATTTTCTTTCCTTCTTTCCCAGTTCCTCTGCACCTTTCTTCTTCCTCATCCTCCTTTTCTTTCCTCCTCCCCTTTTTGTTCCTTGTCTTCTTATTCCTCCTTCCTCTTTTCTTCTATCCTCCCAGTCCTCTTCCTTCCTCCTCCTCTTTTATCCTCTTCTTTTTTCTGTCCTCCTTCAGTGAACACGTCTTGCTCTTCTCACCTGTCTGCTTCATTCGTGCACTAGTTGTGTGATGGAAGATCAGTGAAATTCTTACTATGTGATAAGGTTTCGGACATAAACAAGGAAACTATTGAGACTTCTTTAATTAAAGCAATCTCCTGAAATTACAGCCGCTCTCTCTTCTCCCAATATGCAGGTCGCTGGTGAATGCGCCTCGTTGTTTTTTGCTGGGGGAAGCCAGTTCCCGTTGTGCACTTTTCGCATAATTAAAGAATCCACAGTTCATTTGTTTTACATCAGGAGCTCCTAAAATTGTCACATTTTAGCCTTTACTTTATAAATGTTCAGATCTCGTGGGTCAACAGCGCAGAGGGGCAAGACGTCCTAGACATGGAGGGGTTAAGTCAATCCTCCTCATATCTCAGATAGTTGCTTGATTTCTAGGCTATAAAAAAACAGTTTACACTTTGTGACTGGTAACTTGTAAGATCTGAGCATTACCACCCTATGGGGGCTTGTAATGTTTCTGAGCTATGGCCACCCATCAAGAAAGTAGGAAACCTCTGCCCCCGCACAAAAGGTGTCAGGTAATTCTAACAAGAGGAAAGATCGAGAGAGTAGATAGATAATAAATAGATAGATAAGATAGATATATAAGATAGATAGATAACAGACAGAGATGATAGATAGATAGATAGATAGATAGATAGATAGATAGATAGATAGATAGATAGATAGATAGATAGATAGATAGACTTAAGGTACTGCCACACTTAGTGATCTCGTTAGCGATCTCAATAACGACGCAAGCTAATGAGATCGTTTTTGTGATCGTTTTAATGTCTCTAGTAGCTGCCACACTTAGTGATCTCGTTAACGACTCAAAAGCGGTTAGCGATCTCATTAACGACTTTAACGGTCTTTGCGATGTAAAAAACAGCGCACATCGCTCACAAAAGGTGCCAGACACAGCGATATAGGCTCACCAGCGGGACGCCAACGATCTAAATACGGTCCAGAACTCTAGTGAACGATCAGCGAGATCACAGCAGGGGCCACGTCGTTGCTACATGCCACACACGTTAGCGTCACGAACGAGATCGCTAAATAGTGACGTATTTTAGCGATCTCGTTAGCGACGCTGTTTAGTGTGGCATACCCTTTACTCAGCTGCACACGGAGGAAAACAAAGGAACACTATCTCTTTAAGACTTTCACTGGTTTATTAGGGGTGCTGCACAAAGGACCAGGATTGATATATGGGGGGAGCAGCACATGGGACCAGGATGGATATATGGGGCGAGCACCACAAAGGACCAGGATGGATATATGGGGGAGTGCCACAAAGGACCGGGATAGATATATGGGGGGAGCAGCACAAAAGGCCTGGATGGATATATGAGGGTGGCAGCACAAGTGACCAGGATGGATATATGGTGGGTCAGCACAAGGGACCAGAATGATATATGGGGGGGCAGCACAAGGGGCCAGGATGAATATATCGGGGGGAGCAGCGCAAGGGACCAGGATGGATATATTGGGGGAGCACCACAAAGGACCAGGATGGGTATATGGGGGAGCAGCACAACGGGACAGGATGGATATATGGGGGAGCACCACAAATGACCAGGATGGATATATGGGGGGAGTGCCACAAAGGACCGGGATGAATATATGGGGGGGAGCAGCACAAAAGGCCTGGATGGCTATATGGGGGTGGCAGCACAAGGGACCAGGATGGATATATAGAGGGGAGCAGTACAAGTGACCATAATGATATATGGGGGGCAGCAGAAGGGGCCAGGATGAATATATGGGGGGAGCAGCACAAGGGACCAGGATGGATATATGGGGGACCACCACAAAGGACCAGGATGTACTTTTGTACCGCTAAAGTCGTTAAGGAGATCGCTAACCGCGATAGCGTCCTTAACGATATCGCTAAATTAGGTAGCTACTAGCGATATAGAAACAGTCCCGCTAGCGATCTCATTAGTATGCGACGCTAACGAGATCGCTAGCGGGATTGTGTAGTGTGGCAGTACCTTAAGGCAGTGCAGAGTTAGCAAATATAAACAAGGCCTTTCTGGCCTAAGAAAAAAAAAAAAAACATAACATACAGCACAGTCCATGTTGTCACGGGGATTCGTCCATTCAGGAAAATTCAAATATAATGGTTCAGCTTCCTTGTCAGGACACGTAGCACTGGAGTTCCACTCTCAAGACCTACTGAACACTGAATGCCTCAGAAGGCTGACTATTTAAACCCTAGACCACACCCTGGGGTGGAGATAAGGTGGACAACTTCACACCCGCTCTATGGTTGTCCACAAAAACCCAGCCCTTAAAATGGCCAATTAACCCCTCTAAACACATAGTGTGCTGGAGCAAACTTTTGAGTTTCAAATCACTGAAGCTAATAGCCTCAGTGAAACATATCTCCCCTCACATACAGTGCCAGTGACTTTGTTACTTATCCCTCCCTCTGCCCAATGCTAGGGGTTTGGGCACCTTCACTCACTAAAACAGGGCAGTCTGGACAGGGCATCTGCGTTACCATGTAGCTTTCCAGGCCTGTGCTCCTCATGAAAACTAAAGTCGTAGAGCGCAAGAAACTACCTCGTTAGCCAGGCATTCTTCCCCTTCCTTTCCCTCATCCATCTCAGGGCGCATGATCAGATATTAGCCTGAACTTCCGGGCAAACAGGCAGTACATCTGCGTGTCTATTGCCCACTTGATAGCCAAGCACTCTTTCTTTACGTTGGCATAGTTCTTTTGACAGGAGGAGCATTTCCTACTCAGGTATAGGACAGGATGTTCATCCCCATCTATTTCCTGGGACAACACTGCTACCAAACCATCCTCGGAGGCGTCCGTCTGGACAATGAACTCCTTAGTGAAATCTGGTGCGACCAAGACCCGCTGTTTACACAGGGCGAGCTTCAACTCCTGGAACGCCATCTCTGCTTCAGAGGACCATTTGGAAATCGATGTCTCCGTGCTCTTAAGAAGATCCGTTTGGGGGGCGGCTATCATGTCGAAATTTCGGTTAAATCGCCAATAGTATCCCTCAAGTCCCAGAAACACCCAAACTAGTTTCTTGGAGATCAGTTGCAGCCAATTTTGGATTGCCTCCACCTTATTTACTTGCGGATTTATTTCGCCCCTCAAGACGATGTAGCTCAAGTATTTTGCCTCTTCTTTCTCCATGGCGCACTTCTTGGGGTTTATGGTAAACCCTGTGTAGCGCCGACGTCCCTGCCCCCTGCCAGGCAGGGACGCTGTTCCCCTGCAACAGCGTCCTCTGCCAGGCAGGGACGTCGCCCCCCTTACCCGCACTCAGCGTCCTCCTTCCGTCCTGCTGGGGCCGTGCGCTCCTTCCCTGCTTCTGGACTTAGGGCGCGCGCCCGCGCGCTCCCCCGCTCTTAAAGGGGCCGCGCGCATTTTTCAAAGAGGTCCCCGGCCAATGCCGGAGGACTCCACCCTATATAAAGTACTTCCTCCTTAATGGAGGTGCCCGAGCAATGTTGTTGTTGCACTGTTTTACTCTGCTTCAGCCCTCAGGTGCCGTTACCAGTTACCTGCCTGTTTCCTGCCCGTTTGCTGTCCGTACCTGTCCGCAAGCCTACTTGGAGGTTCGGCCGTCACATGTGGTGACCATCAGCTATTCCAGAGACTCTCGCCGGCTCACTTGGGAGCGCTCATCTGCCATCTGACTGCAGCCCTACCCGGAGGTCCGGACGTCACATGCGGTGACCCTCGGCTAATCCAGAGACTCTCGCCTGCTCACTTGGGGCGCTCATCTGCCATCTGACTGCAGCCCTACCCGGAGGTTCGGACGTCACATGCGGTGATCCTCGGCTATTCCAGAGACTCTCGCCTGCTCACTTGGGAGCATTCATCTGCCACCGTCCTGCTAGCCTACCGGGAGGCTCCACCATCTCAGGTCGTATATACCTGCCTGTCTTTCCAGAGACTGCCCCGGTCACTTGCCGTGACTCCCTGCCTACTTATCCAGAGACTGCCCCGGTCACTTGCCGTGACTCCCTGCCTACCTATCCAGAGACTGCCCCGGTCACTTGCCGTGACTCCCTGCCTACCTTTCCAGAGACTGCCCCGGTCACTTGCCGTGACTCCCTGCCTACTTATCCAGAGACTGCCTCGGTCACTTGCCGTGACTCCCTGCCCGTTTATCCAGAGACTGCCCCGGTCACTTGCCGTGACTACCTGTCCGTTTATCCAGAGACTGCCCCGGTCACTTGCCGTGACTACCTGTCCGTATATCAGAGACTGCCCCGCTCACTTGCCGTGACCCCTTCCCGTCTGTCCAGAGACTGTCCCTGTCACTTGCCGTGACTTCCTATCCGTCTCCCCGGGCGCCACCCGCTCCTTTACAAGGAAAGCCTTCTTGTATAATAAAGCTCAGAGGTTCCGCCTACCAGACCCGTTACAGTTTGCTCGGGCCATGGAACCCGGTGGCACCCAAACCCCTTCGCTCTCGGACCTATGTCATGAACTATCTCGTCAGAGGTCTCAACAGGAGTCCATCCTGGGTCACTTACGGAATGTTAATTCCCGCCTGGACACCCTGACTACTTCACCAACAACCACCGCGGGCGCCATGACTCGCAATCCGGCAGTCCCGCTGCTTACCAGTTCCGTGGTTTCCATTCCTGGACCTCGACTCTCAGCTCCTCCTCGGTTTGGAGGCGATCCAGCTCTGGCTCGGGGTTTCATTAACCAGTGTACCCTGCATTTTGAACTCCTAGCACACCAGTTTAACTCCGACCGGGCCAAAATTGCCTTCATCATGTCCCATCTCACCGGAGAGGCTCTGGCCTGGCTTAATCCTCTATGGGAGAGGGAGGATCCTCTGGTGTCTGACCTGCCCGCTTTCCTCTCGGCCTTCTGGAAGGTATTTGACGAACCCGGACGGAAGACCTCCTCTGCATCATCTCTGCTGCGTCTCCGTCAGGAAAGTCTCACCGTTGGTCAATATGCCATACGGTTCCGTACCCTTGCCTCAGAGCTGGCTTGGGACAATGACGCTTTGATATCGGTTTTCTGGGAGGGTCTGTCCGGCCGTATTAAAGACGAACTTGCCGGTCGGGACATTCCAACCTCTCTCGATGACCTAATAACTCTTGCCAATCGAATTGATCTACGGTTCCAGGAGCGTGCCAAAGAGGTCACCCGTGAGAGAAGGTTTCCTCGTCTAGCACCTTCTTTTCAGAGACCTATAACTCCTTCCGTTTCTCCCCAGATGCACAATGCTGAGCCTATGCAGGTTGACCAGACCAAGATGGTCAAAGCCCGTCAGGACTTACGCCGGGCTGAGGGGAGTTGCTTCTACTGTGGCAGTAAGGAGCACCGGATCCGTACCTGTCCGGAGAGGTCGGGAA
The DNA here is from genome assembly GCA_033576555.1 of Oophaga sylvatica. Classification (NCBI taxonomy): domain Eukaryota; kingdom Metazoa; phylum Chordata; class Amphibia; order Anura; family Dendrobatidae; genus Oophaga; species Oophaga sylvatica. Next base: position 396,060,771 of record JARQOD010000003.1, on the reverse strand, counting down.
ACGCCTGTGTCTAGGTTCGCTCGGAGAGGTCAACCTAGACAAGAATAAATCCTCTTCATCCCTGCTGCTGTCAGTCTCAATTCTTCTCGGTGAGAACCGTTATTTCGAATTAGCCCAACTTGATTCTGGAGCAGCCGGGAATCTTGTTTCACAGGCTCTAGTGGAAAAATATCACATTCCTACCAAACCTCTGGTCGAACCAGTATCTGTTGCTGCTGTGGATGGGGGTCTCCCACCACGTCCCATCCAACTTATCACTGAAGCTATAACCCTGCAGGTGGGAATGCTGCATTCGGAGAGTATCTCGTTTCATGTTCTGCCTGGACTCTCTCACGCTTTCTTACTAGGTCTGCCTTGGCTCCAAAAGCATGCACCTGTGCTCGACTGGCAGACTGGAGAGATCCTTCGCTGGGGACAGGACTGTCATAAAACGTGTTTGGTCCCTGTTCATCCCGTCCGTCCTTCTCCTACACCAGCTAATCTACCAGGGCTCCCGATTCCATATTGGTCATTCTCTGATGTCTTTAATAAAAAGGAAGCTGAGACATTACCTCCTCACAGACCGTATGATTGCCCGATCGATCTACTACCCGGTACTACGCCTCCCCGTGGGCGTATTTACCCATTGTCTGCTGCTGAGACTAGGTCGATGTCCGAATATATCGAGGAGAATTTGGCCAAGGGATTCATCCGGAAATCTACCTCCCCAGCGGGAGCAGGTTTCTTCTTCGTCAAAAAGAAAGACGGCTCTCTCCGTCCCTGTATTGACTACAGAGGCCTAAACTTGATCACAGTGAAGAATAAGTACCCTCTTCCGCTCATTCCAGAATTGTTTGATCGTCTGAGGGGGGCTAGAATCTTCACCAAACTGGATCTTCGTGGAGCATATAACCTAGTCCGTATCCGTCAGGGAGATGAATGGAAGACGGCATTCAACACCCGAGACGGCCACTACGAGTATTTGGTGATGCCCTTTGGTCTCTGTAATGCTCCGGCAGTCTTTCAAGAGTTGGTCAATGACATATTCCGAGACCTTCTCTACTCATGCGTTGTGGTGTACCTAGACGACATCTTGGTCTTCTCTCCGGATCTCCAGTCTCACCGGAGGGATGTTCGTCAGGTTCTGCTCAGGCTCAGGCAGAATCACCTCTTCGCCAAATACGAGAAGTGCCTCTTTGAGCAGACCTCGCTTCCGTTTTTGGGCTACATCATTTCTCAGACAGGCCTACGAATGGATCCGGAGAAACTATCTGCCATCGAGAAATGGCCCCGACCGGAGGGGTTGAAGGCCATTCAGCGGTTCCTGGGATTCGCCAATTATTACCGCCTCTTCATACCGCACTTCTCTTCCCGGACTGCTCCAATCTCCGCGCTCACCCGCAAGGATGCTAACCCCAAACAGTGGACGCCCGAAGCAGAAGAGGCCTTTCTGTCCTTAAAACAGGCCTTCTCTTCCGCTCCAGTGCTGCATCGTCCGGATGGCAACAAGCAGTTCTTCCTGGAGGTGGACGCTTCCTCTTCTGGAGCCGGAGCGGTACTTACTCAAAAATCTTCATCCGGGAGGATGGTATCTTGCGGCTTCTTCTCCAAACTCTTCTCCTCTTCTGAGCGCAATTACTCCATAGGAGACCGAGAGTTATTGGCCATCAAGCTGGCATTAGAGGAATGGCGTTACCTACTCGAGGGGGCTCTTCATCCGGTAATCATTTACACTGACCACAAGAATCTGGCTTACCTCCAGCATGCCCAGAGGCTTAACCCTCGCCAAGCCCGGTGGTCCTTGTTTTTTGCCCGCTTCGATTTTTTATTACACTTTCGCCCAGCCGACAAGAACATCAAGGCGGATGCCTTGTCCCGGTCTTTCCTGGTGTCGGATCTCGAGGAGGAACCTAAACATATCATCGATCCCACCAGAGTGATGCAGGTGGCTCCCGTGAGTCTAAATCGTCTTCCTCCTGGTAAGACGTTCGTTTCGGAACCTGATCGGGAGAGGATCCTACACTGGGGTCATTCGTCTAAACTAGCTGGCCACGCTGGTCAGAAAAAGACCCTCCAGCTCATTACCCGGCATTACTGGTGGCCTACCTTGCACAAGGATGTAATAGACTTTGTTTCTGCCTGTGCCTCCTGTGCCCGCAACAAAGTTCCGAGACACCTGCCTGCCGGCCGTCTTCTCCCGCTTCCTGTACCCGCTGCCCCCTGGCAGCATATAGCCATGGACTTCATATCGGATCTGCCCGTCTCTGCCGGTTGTACGGTCATTTGGGTGGTCGTTGACCGATTTTCCAAGATGGCTCACTTCATTCCCCTGCCAGGGCTTCCGTCAGCACCCAAGCTGGCTAAAGACTTTATCCGCCACATCTTCCGTCTTCATGGTATGCCTCGTCACATTGTGTCGGATCGTGGGGTGCAGTTCACCTCACGTTTCTGGAGGGCCACTTATAAGTTGCTAGACGTCACCCTGGATTTCTCCTCCGCTTACCACCCGCAGTCCAATGGACAAGTCGAGCGAATCAATCAGAATCTGACCAGTTATCTCCGGCACTTCGTTAATGCCCACCATTCTGACTGGGTGGATCTCCTGCCTTGGGCCGAATTCTCTTACAACAATCACGAGAGCGAATCTTCCTCCAAATCTCCGTTTTTTGTAGTCTTCGGTCAACACCCTCGGATCCCTGTTCCTGTCTCTATCTCTGTGGACAATCCAGCGGCAGAATCTTTGATTAAGGAATTTTCCTCCATATGGGAGAGTACCCGGTCCGCACTCATTCTGTCATCCGAGCGCATGAAAAGACATGCTGACAAAAAACGTCTGGATCCTCCTCAATTCCGTCCTGGGGATAAGGTCTGGCTCTCGTCCAAGTATGTCCGGCTCAAGATTCCTTCCTACAAGTTAGGTCCTCGGTTCATCGGTCCTTTTGAGATCATCAGTCAGATCAACCCAGTGTCCTATAAATTGAAACTCCCGGCCAATTTGCGGATTCCCAACTCCTTCCATGTATCTCTCCTCAAACCGGTGGTACTTAACTCTTTTGTCAAGTCTACAGGTACACCTCCTGCTCCAGTGTCTGCTGAAGATGAATTTGAGGTAGAGAACATTCTGACCACAAAAAGGGTAGGAAGAAAGACCTATTTTTTGGTGGATTGGAAGGGGTTTGGTCCTGAGGAGAGAACCTGGGAGCCTCGGGAGAACATCCATGCCCCTCTCATCCTAGCTAAATTTCTTTCTGGCCTAAAGAGGGGGGGGGCCTAGAGGGGTGGGTACTGTAGCGCCGACGTCCCTGCCCCCTGCCAGGCAGGGACGCTGTTCCCCTGCAACAGCGTCCTCTGCCAGGCAGGGACGTCGCCCCCCTTACCCGCACTCAGCGTCCTCCTTCCGTCCTGCTGGGGCCGCGCGCTCCTTCCCTGCTTCTGGACTTAGGGCGCGCGCCCGCGCGCTCCCCCGCTCTTAAAGGGGCCGCGCGCATTTTTCAAAAAGGTCCCCGGCCAATGCCGGAGGACTCCACCCTATATAAAGTACTTCCTCCTTAATGGAGGTGCCCGAGCAATGTTGTTGTTGCACTGTTTTACTCTGCTTCAGCCCTCAGGTGCCGTTACCAGTTACCTGCCTGTTTCCTGCCCGTTTGCTGTCCGTACCTGTCCGCAAGCCTACTTGGAGGTTCGGCCGTCACATGTGGTGACCATCAGCTATTCCAGAGACTCTCGCCGGCTCACTTGGGAGCGCTCATCTGCCATCTGACTGCAGCCCTACCCGGAGGTCCGGACGTCACATGCGGTGACCCTCGGCTAATCCAGAGACTCTCGCCTGCTCACTTGGGGCGCTCATCTGCCATCTGACTGCAGCCCTACCCGGAGGTTCGGACGTCACATGCGGTGATCCTCGGCTATTCCAGAGACTCTCGCCTGCTCACTTGGGAGCATTCATCTGCCACCGTCCTGCTAGCCTACCGGGAGGCTCCACCATCTCAGGTCGTATATACCTGCCTGTCTTTCCAGAGACTGCCCCGGTCACTTGCCGTGACTCCCTGCCTACTTATCCAGAGACTGCCCCGGTCACTTGCCGTGACTCCCTGCCTACCTATCCAGAGACTGCCCCGGTCACTTGCCGTGACTCCCTGCCTACCTTTCCAGAGACTGCCCCGGTCACTTGCCGTGACTCCCTGCCTACTTATCCAGAGACTGCCTCGGTCACTTGCCGTGACTCCCTGCCCGTTTATCCAGAGACTGCCCCGGTCACTTGCCGTGACTACCTGTCCGTTTATCCAGAGACTGCCCCGGTCACTTGCCGTGACTACCTGTCCGTATATCAGAGACTGCCCCGCTCACTTGCCGTGACCCCTTCCCGTCTGTCCAGAGACTGTCCCTGTCACTTGCCGTGACTTCCTATCCGTCTCCCCGGGCGCCACCCGCTCCTTTACAAGGAAAGCCTTCTTGTATAATAAAGCTCAGAGGTTCCGCCTACCAGACCCGTTACACCCTGCCTTCCTCAGTGCATCCAGTACTACGCCTTGACCTTCAGCAAGTGACTTCCTCAATCCAGGCTGAAGATCACAATATCATTCAGATAAGCTGCGGCATACTTTTTGTGAGAGGCTAGGATCCAGTCCATGGCCCCATGGAAAGCAGCTGGGGCTCCCTGCAGACCAAACAGCATCGTAGTATACTGAAAGCAGCTATGAGGTGTAGATAAGGCCATCTTCTCCTTGGCACTTGGGGACAGGACAACTTTCCAGTATCCTTTCGTTAGGTCTAGGGTGGTGATATATCTGGCTGACCTTAGCCTCTCAATGAGCTCATTGATCCGGGACATTGGATATGCGTCGAACTTGGCGGGGCGGCGTTAGTAACCGGGGCAAGTGTGGGGGCCCTGAGCAGGCGGGGACCCACTCACCATTGAGGACAACGGCGCGCTATGGGGGGCGCTGTGCCAGTGTCGACGTGCCCGTGATTGGGCCCCCCCGTCTGTTCCGGGCCCCAATATTTGCAATACTTACTTCTCCCGGTTCCATCACTGCGGCGTCTTCAGCGTCCCCTGACTGTGATGTTCAGGTCAGAGGGTACGATGATGTCAGTACTGTGCGCCCTCTGCCTGAGCAGTCACAGTGCAGAGAGCTGGAAAACGCCGAGGAGTCTGAAGCATAGCAGCGGCCAGCGAGGAGAGGTGAGTATTTAATTTTTTTTAATGTTCGGAGCATCTTATGGGGCCAACTACATATGGAGCAGTATATGGGGCCCATTATACAGGAAGCATCTTATGGGGCCTATCATATACTGAAGAATTCTATGGTGCCCATGATAAACTGTATGGAGCATTATATGGGGTTCATTATTCTGTATGGAGCAATATATGGAACTCATTATACTGTATTGAGCATTATATAGGGCTCATTATAATGTATGTGTAACAACCCTGCCGGCATCACTGCATGGCCTCCCATGCCCTCAGTTTACTCACCAATCCGGGCCATACTGTGAGTTCTGTCTGCTGCCGGCTGTGTGCTGGATGCCTCTTGTCTCCTGTCTGCTCTGTACATGTTTCCTGGCTGCGTGCATAGGGGGGCGACGCCGGCTCTTCCTGGTTCTTATAGAATCAGTGTGCACCTGCCTATGGTGTCCCCAGCCAATTACCAAGGGACCTTTGGTATTTAAGGCAGCTCCACCCGGTGGAAGCTGCCTGAGCAAAGCCTTTACTTAGTTAGTGTCTTACTGCTGAGCTGCCAGGTCCTGTCCTATATTTCGCCTTCTCTGGGGGCTTGATTCCAAGACTTGTATCTGTACCTGTCCGTTCCGCCATCCAGGAGGCAGAATATCCTAGTCTCTGTGTCTTTGTTCCTGTGCTTTGTCTCGTAACTTTCCCTGCCTGTACTATGTCCTATACCTGTGTCTGTTGTATCCAAGGCTGTGGCCAGTCCTTCTGTGTAGCCCTGGTATTTAAGGTACACAATACCAGGAGGATGAGTGGAGAGGTAACGGTTAAGGGCTCTACATGACATCACATACACTTCGGACACACCCAGCAGGGGTGTTGAGGGGTGTGGTTTTTAGCACAAGTGAGTCTGAAAGCGTCTCCTGAGGTGAAGGGAGTGAGAACTAGTGCTGAGATTGAGAGTGTGAGTAAGTCGAAGGGCACAGTGGAAGGAATTCAGAGTGCTTTAGGATTGGAGAAGTCCTGCACACGATCACCGGTCACTGGGGACCGAAGTGTCACTATAGCTCCAGGCATAGTGATAAAAGAACCAGAGGCTTACTGGACCTTAGGTAACAGCAAGCAGCCTTGGAGTGTCAGTACGTAACAGAGGTCAGTTGGAATAGGAACTTTGAGCCTGATCAGCAACAGAAAGAACCTAGTTCCATCATTGGAAGACTTCGACCACTATATTGACCGGGCAGTACAGCGTTGAAATAGCTGGAGTTTAAGGAGTGAACTACGCTTTATGCTGGTTGGACTCATCCTGATTGGAAAGTTAAGGAGGCCCCTAACTTGCTCAGCCGTTGCCTCAAAGCTCATCCTCCATCAACCCCATCAGCCTCCCTGGGACCTGCCTGAACAACTTGAAGTAAAAAGGTATGGAAAGACGCTGATGTGTGAGACTGTGTTATTCAATTGCTCCCCTGCACAACCCTACCATAACTATCGACCTGAGGGAAGAGTCCCACCTGTAGGGGACCTGACATCTAGCTGCCTCACCATCCCCTCAGAGATCTACAGCAGCGCTGGTCTCAGTGATCAGAGAACTACAGGTGGCGTCACGAACTGTATATAAATTTATCCCCTGTAAATATACCCCCCAACATACGCCTGACCGCCAGGGCCACAGACCGAGCCACCGCTACCTGTGACAACCCCATAGACTTCCACGGGCTCGGCTCTGAGTACCCCATTTCCCTGGTAACCCACAATTGTGGTGCGTGGTCGAGACAAACTTTGGCGTCACGAACAGGATCCGAAACTCGCAAAATTGCGAGCCCTGTGTGCCTGTGGAGTTGTTTTTGTGAAAAAGGACTGTTTGCATTTTTGGCGCTAAAATCCGCCATTTTGCCGCCATATTCGCGCCCTCAGGCGCTGGAGAAGAAGGTGGGCGTACCTGAAAGAGCGCGCAGAGTCTTGGACACGCCCCCGGTTCTGACTCATCGGCAGGTCCTGCGACAGGAAGTGGACGCTCTGACATCAGAGCGCCTGCGACGAAGGTCCTGTTCCCACTGCGGTGCCTGTGAAATAGCAGCGTCTGAAACCGGTAGGCTCCGTTTAACCAAGGGGGCGCTAAGATGTCACAGCAACCGGCCGACAGTGCAGCCCCAGCCGGAGGCCCCAATCCCGCACCGCCTGGCATTGTAGCGCCAGATGAGGGCGCAGGTCCAGCACCCAGTCCGGTAGTCCCGATCATGCCACTAACGCTTCCCTATATGCCTGGGGCGAAATGGCTTCCCCAGTACAGCGGTGAGCCAGGCACATTAGCAGGCTTCAAGCGGAAGTTATGCAGCATCCTAGAAATGTACTCCATGCCGGAGAGACAAAAAGCTGCTGTGCTGATAGGGCAGCTAACTGGCGCTGCTGAGAGGGAAGTGGAGACTTGGGATACCGTTGATCAGGAGTCGGTACCTGCGATCTTCCTTAAGCTGCATGCCATATTTGAAGACCGCACAGAAACGGATCTCCGGATGGCCTTCTACCACTGTTCACAGCAATCAGGTGACAGCATCAGGGACTACGCTTGCCGACTACAGGGAGCCCTGAGAGCCCTTAAGCAGATTAACAATTTAAATGCTATCGACGAGAATAAGATGCTGAAAGAGCAATTTATACAGGGATTGAGATCCCAAGAGGAACGCAGAACTGTAAATTGGTGGTCCTTAGACCATCCGGATGCTACCTTTGATGCCCTAAAGGACATGGCAATAAAAGGGCTGCGGCCCCTGGGCAAACCCGAGGTGGCAACCCAACATCATCAGGCTGAAGTCACTCTGGAACCGGCAGTAACCCCCTGTTCCCCGCTAGTGGCCGAAGCCAAAGCGCAGGTGACACCTCCCAGTGAATTGGATTGTCTGCGCTCAGAGGTGCGCCAGCTGACTAAAAATCTGGCTGCTGTGATGAGTGCCCTGCAGCTGCGGAAAGAGGAAGAAGGGAAGATCTTGTTAGCTGACTGCCCAGAAGACGTCCCGTGGATGCACCGGAGAAGAAGGAAGACGTCGCCCCCCCGGAGGAGGACAACGCCACCCCCAGGAGCGACCTCTGAACAACACCCTCTTCGTCGAGAGATCACCTGTTACCGATGCAACCGGAAAGGTCATATGTCTCCACAGTGTCCTTTAAACGGGCAGAACCTGGGTCCGAGGGCCAACACCCAGGAGAATACCCGTCAGGCCCCCTAAACTGGAACCGCAGGTATGTGGGCGGACGACCCTACCTGTCTATCATCCTAGATGGTATTGCAGTTCCAGCATTGTTAGACACTGGGTCCCAGGTGACCCTAATACCTGATGCCCTATATACTAAGTACTGGTCGATGGACAGTCTTAAACCCCCGAGCCCTGACTTTACCGTGTATGCTTCTAATGGTCTTCCTGTAGAAGTACTCGGGACAAAATGTGTAGATGTGAAGGTGGGCAGAGAGGAGTTGAAAGACCAGGGGCTTCTGGTAGTAAAGACTGTAAATGAGGAGAACGGTTTAAATATAATTTTGGGTACTAACATTATCGTAATTGTTTGGGAGAAGTTGTGTTCTTGCTCCAACAGCTCGCTGAGATTGCCCGACCAAGGCAGAAAGGAGTAATCCAAAGAGAGATCCGGGCCCTGGTGTGTCAGCAGCAAGCGAAGCTTACAGACGGCGAAATTGGTAATGTACGGGTCACTGACTCGGATCCTATTGTGATACCCCCAATGAGTGAAATGATCATCTGGTGCAGGGCAGCCATAGGTCTGAGAGGACAGAATTACCAAGCTGTAGTAGAACCCCACCATTCAGAACATAGACCTACACTTATGACTGCTAGGGGAGTAGTAGAAGTGGTGAATGGAAGAGTACCGGTACGGCTTCTCAATTGGGGAGATGATGAGGTAAACTTACCCCGTTATGCAACCATTGCTAAACTACATGCTGTTGATAATAATTCTATTCTCCCGGCTGAGTCCTTAGACTCCCGCCAAATAGCGGAGACAATGACCCGGCAACCCAGGTGGCGGAATGGTGTCAGCAACTCCATGTTGGGACGGACACCACTCCCGTTCACCAGAAGCAAGGGGTCTTACGGGTGGTGCAAGAGTACGCCCAAGTGTTTAGCAAGAATCCACTTGATTTTGGGATAATTAAGGGAGTACAACATCATATCCCTACAGGCAGTCATCCTCCCATCAAAGAGCGGTATAGGCCCATACCTCCAGCTCATTATCAGAAGGCTAAAGAAATGTTGCATGATATGAAGAAAGCCGGGGTGATAAGGGATAGTTGTAGCCCCTGGGCAGCCCCTCTAGTTCTGGTTAAAAAGAAAGATGGTAGTATGAGAATGTGTGTGGATTACAGGCAGGTGAACCGCATAACACACAAGGATGCATACCCGTTACCACGTATAGAGGAATCATTAGCGCTCTGAAAACGGCTAACTACTTTTCTACCCTCGATCTGACTAGTGGTTACTGGCAAGTGGCTGTGGCTGAGGAGGATCGTGAGAAAACGGCTTTCACCACCCCAATGGGGCTCTGTGAGTTCGACAGAATGCCGTTTGGGCTCAGCAGTGCCCCAGGAACATTTCAGAGGGTGATGGAGAACTGCCTGGGACATCTCAATTTTGAAACCGTGCTGCTATACCTAGACGACGTCATCGTGTATTCCAAGACATATGAGGACCATCTGAAGCACCTGGCAGAAGTATTTGAGTCCCTGTCCAGGTACGGGATGAAGTTGAAACCCTCAAAATGCCATCTACTCAAACAGAAGGTACAATACTTGGGGCACATCGTCAGTTCGGAAGGAGTAGCGCCGGACCCAGAGAAAGTCACTGCCATCCAGAAGTGGCCGGAGCCGAAGAACCTTAAGGAAGTGCGACAGTTCCTGGGACTAACGGGTTACTACAGAAGGTTCGTGAAAGATTACACGAAGAAGGCAGCCCCTTTACAGGACCTCCTAGTAGGACAATCCTTAAAGAGCAGAAACCCTCCTTTCAATTGGGGTAAGGAACAGGCTGAAGCATTTCAAAAGATGAAAGAGATCCTTACAGGAGATGAGATCTTGACGTATCCTGATTACAACCAACCGTTCCTGCTGTACACCGATGCAAGTAATGAAGGTTTAGGAGCAGTTCTCAGTCAGAAGCAGAATGGCCAAGAAAAAGTCATCGCTTATGCTAGCAGAAAACTCAGGCCAACGGAGAGAAATCCGGAAAATTATAGCAGCTTCAAGCTGGAGTTTCTGGCGCTGGTCTGGGCCATTACTGAAAGATTTAAGCACTATCTGGCCTCCAATCAGTTCACTGCGTTTACAGATAACAACCCGTTAACGCACCTGGAAACCGCCAAGCTGGGCGCCATGGAGCAGCGATGGATGGCTCGGTTGTCCAATTACCAGTTCACTATCAAGTACCGGGCAGGTCGAAAGAATGCTAATGCTGACGCGTTGTCCCGAAGGCCGCATGACTCTGACACGGAAGAAGAATCGGACGACCTGGAAGAAATTGAGCTACCCGCGTTCCATCGAAATGGGGTAGTCCATGAGCATCGAGTCTACCGAAAGCAGTATGGTGCAACATTAAATCCTTTACCCCATCACAGCTGGAAAGAGACTCAGGACAGTGATCCAGTGGTCAGCTGTATCAAGGAGTTGTTAAGACAGGAAGGTTCCTCTTTGGAAAAAGATGCACCTATGTCAGCAAAGCTCCTGTGGAACGAGAGAAGCAGGTTGTTCCTATACCGTGAGAAGTTGTGCAGGAGATACGTCAACCCCAGGACCCACGAGATGGTCTGGCAGATAGTGGTCCCCAAGGCAGACGTCCCAATGGTGTTGGAAGCATACCACGATCAAGCAGGACACTTTGGCTGGAGAAAGCTGGAGACCCTGTTGAGATGCCGGTTCTACTGGGTAGGGATGCGCAGCTCCATCGAGAGGTGGTGTCGGAACTGTGGACCCTGTGGTCTCAGAAGAAAGGACTACGGTAGTCAGAAGGCACCCCTGCAACCTATCCGGACGACTCGTCCCCTGGAGATTGTGGCCCTGGACCACGTCAAATTGTCGCCAAGTAGATCTGGATACTCATACGCCTTGACCATGGGGGACCATTACTCTAGATTTCTGGTGGTTGTTCCAGTTAAGGACCAGACCGCAGTGACGGCAGCAAAAACCTTTCAAGCAAGCTTCTGCAGACCGCATGGGTATCCGGAGCAAGTATTAACCGATCAAGGACCTGCTTTCGAAGCCGATCTATTCAAGGAGTTCTGTCACATGTATGGGTGCAAGAAAATTAGAACAACACCATACCATCCTCAAACCAACGGTCTTTGCGAGAAAATGAATCATATTGTCCTTGATTTGTTGAAATCCATACCGTTGGAAGACAGGAATCGATGGCCGGACTTACTACCTGATTTGGTTGACTTGTATAACCATATACCTGTAAGTTCCACTAACTGCACTCCAGCCTATCTTATGAGAGCAAGGCCCGGAAGACTACCAATGGATCTAGAACTTGGAGTGGTAGAACCGGAGGCAGATGACGCCGTTGAAAACTGGGACATCAATCGGCAAGAGCAATACAGAAGAGTGCAAGTCTGCGTAGAAGAAAGTCTCAACAAGGCACGGGGAAAACAGGAAGATATTTACAACAGAAATGCTCCTGCCAAGCCTTTGATGCCTGGAGAAGTGGTATTGAAAAGGAAAAGGAAGATGCACAAATTGGATAACCAGTGGGAGCAAGAACCCTACGTCGTACAAGATTCCAAATATGACAACAGAAAAGTTTGTATCATTAGTAAGGACGGAGGAAAAACAATATCCACTGTGTCCAGAGACCATTTGAAATTGTGTCCAGAACCCTTAAAGCTTTGTGAAAAGAACCCTGTCATCAATCAAGAAGAGGGAAAAGAAGAGGTCATACACACGGATCTGGGAGACTTCCCTGCGGATTGGCCGAGACTGGGAGATGCTGTAATAATTCCGGTGTTGCAGTTTTATCAGCCACAAGAGGAAGTTCTACCTCCAGTTGTGCCCGTGGTGCCAGTTGAGCCAGTTCGGGAGTTACTCATTCCAGCAATACCTCAACCTACAGAATCTCAAGAAGGATCATCAGAAGCAGCGCCCCATGCTATGGGATCCCCTGGTGAAGCTGACTCACACCGCCCAGCCATCAGTACGCTTGCCAGATCCATAGAAAGATTGAGGCAGTTCTATAGTTTGCCGTTACGCAGTGCAGACAGATCACAACTTAATATACCTGAAGCTACTCCACGTAGATCAGAGCGAACCACAAAAGGGAAGATACCCATTCGATACCAGCAGTAATTATAACAAACTAATGTGAATATTGTAAAAAGTATATATATATGTGTCTTTTCCTTATTGTGTCTTATAATGGACTCAGAGGCTGAGGACTGAGCCAGCCCAAGAACTGATCTTGTATATAGTTGCACTTTGTGCATTATTTTGGTTTTACATGAAACCACCTTAACTACCTCTGAATACAAAACCCGTGTGGTGTGGCACTGAGTGAGGTCTGCATTCAGATGTCCTGCAGCCCACCCAGGACCCACGTTGAAGGTTTGGTGCGGGTCCTTCACAAGAATACTGTGTATTTATTGAATGTTTTGATGCCTTAATACTTTTTGTATTTTTCTATATTTAATGTTTTGATTGCAACGTTCAAGAAATCCTTACCTCCCGGATGGGACGAGTTAATGTTTATTGTTAATGCATAAACAAAATGTCTTTTTGTATTTCACAGCCCGGGAGTGCTGTCTTTTACCATGGGGGAATGTGTAGCCCTGGTATTTAAGGTACACAATACCAGGAGGATGAGTGGAGAGGTAACGGTTAAGGGCTCTACATGACATCACATACACTTCGGACACACCCAGCAGGGGTGTTGAGGGTGTGGTTTTTAGCACAAGTGAGTCTGAAAGCGTCTCCTGAGGTGGAGGGAGTGAGAACTAGTGCTGAGATTGAGAGTGTGAGTAAGTCGAAGGGCACAGTGGAAGGAATTCAGAGTGCTTTAGGATTGGAGAAGTCCTGCACACGATCACCGGTCACTGGGGACCGAAGTGTCACTATAGCTCCAGGCATAGTGATAAAAGAACCAGAGGCTTACTGGACCTTAGGTAACAGCAAGCAGCCTTGGAGTGTCAGTACGTAACAGAGGTCAGTTGGAATAGGAACTTTGAGCCTGATCAGCAACAGAAAGAACCTAGTTCCATCATTGGAAGACTTCGACCACTATATTGACCGGGCAGTACAGCGTTGAAATAGCTGGAGTTTAAGGAGTGAACTACGCTTTATGCTGGTTGGACTCATCCTGATTGGAAAGTTAAGGAGGCCCCTAACTTGCTCAGCCGTTGCCTCAAAGCTCATCCTCCATCAACCCCATCAGCCTCCCTGGGACCTGCCTGAACAACTTGAAGTAAAAAGGTATGGAAAGACGCTGATGTGTGAGACTGTGTTATTCAATTGCTCCCCTGCACAACCCTACCATAACTATCGACCTGAGGGAAGAGTCCCACCTGTAGGGGACCTGACATCTAGCTGCCTCACCATCCCCTCAGAGATCTACAGCAGCGCTGGTCTCAGTGATCAGAGAACTACAGGTGGCGTCACGAACTGTATATAAATTTATCCCCTGTAAATATACCCCCCAACATACGCCTGACCGCCAGGGCCACAGACCGAGCCACCGCTACCTGTGACAACCCCATAGACTTCCACGGGCTCGGCTCTGAGTACCCCATTGCCCTGGTAACCCACAATTGTGGTGCGTGGTCGAGACACTTCCATGCCCTTCATACCCTTGTGTTTACTCCCTCTGTCTTGCTGCTACTGCAGTTCCTCTCCGTTCCACTTTGCTTCGCTACTGCTGCTGCAACCCTCTTGCTGACGTTCCTCTACGGATACCTTGCGGTTCCGCTTTGCTTCACTTCTGCTGCTGCTGAACCTCTTGTTGCAGCTCCCCTCTGCTTACCTTGCAGTTCTGTTTTGCTTCGCTCCTGCAGAACCTCTTGCTTCACCTCCTCTCCGCATACCTTGAGGTTCCGCTTTGCTCCGCTCCTGCTGCGGCAGAACCACTTTCTGCCTCAGCTCCGCACTCCTGCGGTTCTGCCTCTGCTCCTCCAGTCTGTACAGTTCCCTACCGGTTTCCACACACTACTCTTACCTGTTCCCATATATCTCTCATTCCAGTTTGTGTCTCTGTCCTTCCTGAACCAGCCCCAGTTTCTCCAGTCTGAACAGGCCCCTACCTGTTCTCTTGTTCCATTCTTTCCTGCCCATGTTCCTGTGCCTCCCAAGTCAGTTCCTGTCACTTCTGTCTCTGTCCGCCTGTCTGCCAGTGTCTCAGTCGTGCCCGCCCTTCTGCCAGTGTACCAGCCGTGCCCGCCCATCTGCCAGGGTCTCAGCCGTGGCCGCCCGTCTTCCAGTGTCTCAGCCATGCCCGTCTGTCTGCAAGTGTCTCAGCTGTGCCCGCCTGTCCACCAAGAGTACCTGCCATGCCTGCCATAGTACCAGTCGTGCCCGTCGACACTTGCCCACACCTGTCACAGTGTTCTGGTTCCAGTGGGATCAGCAGCCACAGCCAGACACCAAACTGGAGTGGCACCTGGCAGCTACCTGCCACACAAGCCTGACCTCACCATCAGAGGCTCCAGTGAACACCAAGGTAGCTGCTTAGTCACGACCCTTCCAGGGTAGTCTGGTTTGTGGCACAGTGGGGCCACAACCCCCACGCTCATGCCAACCAGTAAGGGCGTGAGCGTAACAGTATGGAGCAATATATGGAGCTCATTATACTGTATGGAGCATTATATGGGGCCCATTATTCTATATGGAGCAATATATGGGGCTCATTATTATTTATGGAGCAATATATGGGGTCCATTATTCTATATGGAGTAATATAAGGGGCTCATTACACTGTATTAAGCATTATATAGGGTCCATTATTCTGTATGGAGAAATATATAGGGTTCATTATTCTGTATGGAGCACTATGTGGTGCTCATTGTTCTGTATGGATCACTATATGGTGCCCATTGTTCTGTATGGAGCAATATATGGGGCTCATTATTCTGTATGAAGCAATATATGGGGCTCATTATTCTGTATGTAGCTATATATGGGGTCCATTATTCTATATGGAGCAATATATGGGGCTCATTACACTGTATGGAGCATTGTATAGGATCCATTATTCTGTATGGAGCAATATATAGGGTTAATTATTCTGTATGGAGCATTATATGGGGTCCATTATTCTGTATGGAGCACTGTGTGTTGCCCAAAATACTCTAAGGAGCAATATACTGTATGTTGATCATTGTTCTGTATGGAGCACTATGTGTTGCCCATAATACTGTATGGAGGACTACACTGTTCAGTTTCTGAGCTATTGATATCACTCATGTAATGTAAGAAGTGAAATCTTTGGTATTGTACTATACCTATATTTCTCTGCCATATCTGTGCATCATGAATTGTGGTATGTGTTAAAGGGGCCCACAGACTCTTTCGCCCAGGGCTCACGAAAATCTGGAGACGGCCCTGGAACTTGGTCACCTCATTTAGCTTCCTGTAGTCATTACAGAAACGCCACTCTCCATCCGGCTTCGGCACAAGGACAATGGGGCTGAACCAGCCGATCTTTGACCTCTCAATGACACCAAGGCCCAACATTCTGCTCACCTCCATGGAAATCATCTCGAGGAGGGCTTTGGGAGTCCAATACAGCTTTTGTTTCAACCTCACATGCGAATCCATCAGGATTTCATGCTTCACAACCTGCTTACATCCTGGCAACTCCAAAAACGTTCCAGTTCCGCTGAAGCAGTTTGCGGCTGTTCTGTCCTCACTGAATGAGGCAGACATCATTGCAGTTATACAGACAGCTAAACCTTTATATACCGGGGTCCAATAAGGAGATTGTGATTGAATCTGTGCTTTTATTGAACTTGATATATTGATACGTGCGGTGAAACTATAATACAAACATATATACATACAATCAGTACAGGGGTAAAATGAAAATACATATACATAATACAGTATGAATAAACATTTGCAGACTAATACCTAACCAGGGTCAGGACTGATTAGACAGGGCTAATATAGGACAGGAATTAACTAGAGAGACATAGGTACATATTGGCGATGCTATCACAAGAGGAGAGGAAACGATGAGCTGCTTCCTGGATGCAGGCTGAAGGAAAATGGAGGGAAATGGAGGGAAAGCTCCCAGCATACATTGCTACGCTACCATCATGCATTGCTAAGCTACCATGATGCATTGCAAAGGAAAGAAAAAGATCTAGCTGAAAATGAAAGAAAACATTATAACTGCGGATATGAGACTGGTCACTAGAGGGAGCCAAACACTAGATTATCACACTCCTATATAAAACAGTAAAAATCAACTAAGTCAGAAACGATTGGATGCTGGAGGCAGAACACTCCCCGTCTGGCATCAATGGATGTCACAGTCTTTTTCTTCCGAAGGCAACAATAAGACCAATTCGGATACTGGTCTGGAGAATGTCTTAGGTTCATTCCCTTTGGCCATCCTCAGTTCAACTTTGCGGACTTTGCCATCCTTACTCGGGAATGTTGCAGTCACTAGACCAAGTGACCACTGGTTGCGGTGAACTTGGCAGTCTTTCACAAGAACAAGGTCACCAATGCTCAGATTAGGCCTAGTGGATTGCCACTTCACCCGTGGCTGCAGGGTGGACAAATACTGTTTGCGCCACCTGTCCCAGAAGGTATTTGCAAGGCTTTGTACCTGTCTCCATTGGCGCTTGTAGAGGTCCTTGGTATCAAATCCTCCTGGAGGGGCACTGGATAGCCCTGTTTTCTGGGTAAGGAGAATAGCTGGAGTCAATAACAAGGGCTCCTCGGGGTCGTTTGAGACTGGAACCAAGGGTCTTGCATTGATTATGGCTGCGGCTTCTGCCATGAAGGTGATCAGGCTTTCGTGGGTAAGCCTCGCTGCTCCTTCCTGAAGGAGAGTGGAGTCAAGAATTCTCCGTACTAGACCAATCATTCGTTCCCATGATCCACCCATGTGTGAAGAGTGAGGTGGGTTGAATGACCATGTGCAACTTCGGTCACTGAGGAACCTCTCGAGAGTCTTATGGTCTAGATTTGAAGGCATTCCTAATTCCTTTGCTGCACCAACGAAATTAGTGCCTCTATCTGAACGTATGTGCTTGATAGAACCACGGATAGCAATAAAACGTCTTAAAGCATTGATGAAGCTTGAAGTGTCAAGGGACTCAATGAGTTCTATGTGGACAGCTCTAATTGACATGCAGGTAAACATGACAGCCCAATGTTTACTATTGGCTTGTCCACCTCTAGTATGGCGTGTGACGACTGACCAAGGCCCAAACACATCGAGACCAACACTGGTAAAGGGAGGGTCTGGGCTGAGTGTATTCGCAGGTAGGTCAGCCATCTTTTGGGTTTGAGTCGAACCATGAAGCTTACGGCAGGTAATGCATTTGTAGATGACACTACTGACAAGTCTCTTTGCACCGACAATCCACAGGCCAGCAGTTCTGATGGCTTCTTCTGTAAATAGTCTTCCTTGGTGCTTGACCAGATTGTGATAGTGTTGTACGATTAAGTAGGCAACATGACATTTTCTGGGAAGGATAAGAGGGAATTTCTCCTCAAACTCCATTTTAGCTTCCTTGAGTCGGCCTCCTACTCTCAGCAGGCCATTGTGGTCTATGAATGGGTCGAGTTTCCTCAATACGCTGCTCTCTGGTATTGGAGCTTTGTTAATGAGACATTGGATTTCTACAGGGTAGGTTTCTCTTTGAACAGTGAAGATGATGTGGTTTCTGGAGAATTCCAGAAACGGGGGGAAACATAGGTATTTTTACAAAGATGCCAACCTTTACATTTTTCAGTGTCACAAGGTCTGGTGGTTGTGAATGAGTGAGCTATATGAGTCAGGCAGGTAATAGCTCTAATAAGTGACTTCCAACTTGAAAATTTGACGAATCTGTGAGATCCAAGCTGGATAGCAGAGGTCGTTGTATGAAGTGTAGACACCTGAGGGCGGATTTCAGCATCTGAGTCCTCTATCACTAGTTCAAAGGTGTCTGGGAGATGTTCTTCAGTAAACAATAATTTTGGTCCGGAGAGCCATGTTGTGCTTCCTAGTCGACTTGCATCAACTGCTCTAGTTGCGTGATCTGCAGGATTTTGGTCCGTGGGTATGTAATGCCACTGTTTTGGATGAACTGATCTCCTAATTTGTAGCACTCTGTTGTTGACAAAAACATAGAATCGCCTAGTTTCATTGTGGATATATCCAAGGACTACTTTGCTGTCTGAGAAGAACTTGGCCTGTGTCAAGTCGATATCCATCTCCGATGCGACAAACTCTGCCAATTCAACGGCTAAGACTGCAGCACAAAGCTCTAACCTGGGTATAGTGTGCTCTGGCTGTGGAGCAAGTTTGCCTTTCCTCATAATGAATCCAATGTGGCTCTGACTTTTGGAGTCTACAGTTTTGAGATAGGCGACAGCGGCAATTGCTTTGACAGAAGCATCTGCAAACACGTACAGTTTTTGGCTTTGTATTTCTGTAGACGGCACAGGGGTGTATGGTCTTGGCACATTCAGGTTGGAGAGGGCTGCTAAAGAGTTCTTCCATCCTTCCCACTGTATTCTCTTATCAGGTGGCAGAGGTGCATCCCAGTCGGATGTTTCCTTGGTTAAGTCCCTTAGTAAGGCCTTGCTTGTATAGTGACAGGAGCTGCGAAACCCAAGGGATCGTACAGACTGTTGATGGTGGACAGGACACCTCTACGTGTGAAAGGCTTTTCTTCTTGGCTGACCTGGAAGGTGAAAGTGTCTGACTGTAGATTCCAGAGAAGCCCGAGGCTGCGTTGCATTGGTGTGGGCTCTGATCCCAAGTCCAAGTCTCTGAGACTGTTACATAAGTCTTGTGAAGGGAATGCTTCCATGAGTTCTTGGCTGTTGAGGCTATTTTGTGAAGTCTGAGGTTCGAGCAAGCAAGCATCTCTTGGGCTCTCCTGAGAAGACTGATGGCAGTCTCATTTGAAGGCATGGCTTTTAGACAATCGTCAACATAAAAGTCTTTTTCTATGAATTGTTTGACATCTGATCCATATTCTGTTTCTCCTTCTTGAGCCGACCTTTTGAGTCCATAGATGGCGACTGCAGGTGAAGGACTATTGCCAAAGATGTGCACTCTCATGCAATACTCTGACTTCTTTAGCAGGATCAGTCTCTGTACCAGAAGAATCTTAGGAAGTTCCTGTCTCTCTCTCTCACAAGGAAACAATGGAACATTTGCTGGATGTCAGCGATGAAGGCGATGGAATCCTTACGGAAATGCATAAGTACTCCCAGCAGTTTGTTATTGAGGTCTGGTCCTGTCAGTAGAACATCATTCAGGGAGATATCATCAAACTTAGCACTGGAGTCAAACACCACTCTAATTTGGCCTGGTTTCTTAGGGTGGTATACTCCAAACATGGGTAGGAACCAGCATTCTTCAGAGTCTTTGAGAGTGGGAGCTAGCTCTGCATGACAATTCTCAAAGATCTTTGACTTGAAGGAGAAAAAGTGATCTTTCATCTCTGGCTTCCTTTGCAGATTATGTTTGAGAGAGGAGAAACGCTTTAATGCCTGATTTCTGTTGTTCGGTAGACGTGGTATGTGGGTTCTGAAGGGAAGAGGTGCGGCCCAGCTGTTGGTCTCATCTTTAACAAGTCCCTTGTCCATTACCTCTAAGAACAACTTGTCCTCTACTGACATTGCCACTTGGTTGCCTTGCTTAGTTCTCTGGAAGACTGTGCACCCTAACTGATCCTCATAGCTTCCTGACCCTATAGTGCTGTCATGAGTAAAGTCTATTAGATGATTGGGCAGTTGGATGCTGTGTGGTAGCTCTCTGACATGGAATTCATTGTTACAAGGTTGAAACAGAGATGGGCGTCCTTTCGCTAATGTATTTGTCAGCATGCTTGTCACAGAAGATGGGGCGTGCATGTGTCCCAAGCATACGTCTCCTATTATGACCCATCCTAGGTCCAGCTTTTGGGCATAGGGAGCATTGTGGAGTCCATTGATGTGACGTCTCACTTTATGCACCTGCAGGATATCTCTCCCCAACAGCAGAATTATCTGGGCCTGATGGTCGAGTTCCGGTATGAGGTGTGCTATGCGTTTTAAGTGAGCGTGATGGATTGCTACATCTGGCGTAGGTATTTCAGATCTGTTGTCTGGGATCTGATTACACTTGATGATAGTAGGTAGTGGTAGGCTGAATTGACCGTCTAA
Organism: Oophaga sylvatica; assembly: GCA_033576555.1. Taxonomy (NCBI): domain Eukaryota; kingdom Metazoa; phylum Chordata; class Amphibia; order Anura; family Dendrobatidae; genus Oophaga; species Oophaga sylvatica. The sequence goes on along the minus strand of JARQOD010000003.1, from coordinate 396,040,270 downwards.
GGACTCAATTTGGTAGTCAGTAGCTTTCCTACCTGCTGTTCGTCACAGTACCTGCACACGTCTTTAGTGAGTAGGGGGTGCTTGGCCCTTTGATGTGGAATAGGTCAAAGAATGTTGATCTAGCCAGGATCGATTACTTTGATCATCCAAGATAGCATACAGTCTTACGGCTTTGTCTCTATGACCCTTTGGGTACACTCTGACGAGGCATGTTTTTGAACAGGATCTACTGTCTATTGTCCCTTTACAGACTTCAGTACATTTTGAAGTGATCTCTGGCATGGTTGCATCAATGTTCCTTTCCTCCCCGCCATGCTCACTGTCAGCTGGCATGTTTTGTGTACTCCATGGAGCTGGCCCAGGGTGTAGGGCAGTGTTATGATCTGTGGTGCCACATTCTGTGCATTTTACACTGACCTTGCAATCCTTGGCGAGATGAGTTGTGGATGAGCAGCACTTGTAGCAGATACCGTTCTCTTTCAGGAAGCTTCTGCGATCTGGCATAGATTTTCCTCTGAAGGCTCTGCATTTCAGGAGAGGATGAGGCTTCAGATGGAGTGGGCACTGCTTGTCAGGACCCCGCACCTTTGTCTCTGATTGGGAGCAGCCAGCAGACCTGTAATTAGAACCTGGAGAAGAAACACAAGTCTTGTGCACTGCCACAGACGTTCTGCGTGGGTTTGCAGTTGGTGACGGTGTGGCATATGACAATGCAAAGTCAAAGCTGGGATCGTTTCTGATTCTTGCTTGTTGGTGTACAAAGTCTACAAAAATGGAGAAGGGAGGAAATGGAACACTGTGTTTGTATTTGTACGTGGAACCATGTGTGATCCACCTCTCCTGTAGATTGTAGGGCAACTTTTGGACTATAGGGTTAACACCTCTTGCTGTGTCAAGGTATGCAAGTCCTTGTAGATCATCCTCACATTTGGCAACTTGGACCTCCTTTAGCAAGTCACTTAATTCTCTAAGTTTCTGGAGCTCTTTGTTAGATATTTTAGGAGAGTTATTAATTCTTTTGAACAAGGCTCTTTCTATTACCTCTGCTGAGCCGTAACACTCATCCAGCCTCTTCCAGATCTCTTTGAGGCCAGTCTCAGGGCGGTTTATATTAATGTCTCTGATCCTTACTGCATGTTTGACTGACTCTTCCACCAGGTATTTGACTAAGAGGTCTATCTCTTCCCTGTGTTGTAGCCCCAAGTCTCTAGTGACATTCTGGACGGAAGCTTTCCAAGCTCTGTAACCTTCAGCTTGGTCAGTGAATTTCATGAGCCCCTTGGCAACCAGATCACGTTGTGTGAAGAACTTAGCAAATTCTGTTGTGAACCGGTTGTCAGCAGAGTATACTGGTGATGGGTCACCCTGATAGTGGTGTGAGGTGCGTTTGTACCTGTTAGTATCCTCTGGGTGGCGCCAGCCGGTGTCGTGATGCTTCAGACTGACGTGCGGCTTGTCAGCAGGGCGATTCACGTTGGTGAGGGGGAAGGTAGTCATTAGCAGAGTTATTTTGCTCCACGTTTTCGTGTTGTTATCTATCTTGGAACTGAGCCTCATGATGACTCTCGCTCGCTTCACTGGAGGTGTCATGATCTTGTTCCGATGCCGGTTCAGGGTTATAGTTCGGATCAGGAAGTCCATTAACATACTGAGATGTGCGTTGTGGTGAATCTTGCAGTGGAAACTCCAGACTTGACGCACTGCTTAGGCTATGCTGCTTAGGGTTTTGTGCGGCTTCTAGAGATTCTGACTCTGCGAGGGCTGCGGCAGCTTCTCTTTTTGCTGCTATGCTCTCTAAGGCGGCATCTATGTGTGCCTTCTTTAACTGCGCCTTGCTCTCTAGTTCAGCTTTCTTTAACTTAAGTCGCATCTCTTGTTCAGCATAGCTTGCTCGCATTTCGGCGGCTAGAGCATTTGCGCGGGCAATGGCGACCGCGCTGCTGATAGATGTTGTCTTTGAAGAGACGGAAGTGGCAGATTTTGTCCTGTGTGATTTGTGGGACATGGTGTCTTAGCCGTGCAGAGATTGCTGTAGCTGTATTAAGTCTCTGTGTAGCCGGTGACTTGAATCTCACTAGGTAGATGGCTGCAGTTTCACTAGATCCTGCAAGCTGGATGGCTGACTTTTCACTGAATTCCACTAGCTGGATGGCCGCCGTTTCACTGTTCTGTCCTCACTTAATGAAGCAGATGTATTGCAGCTTATACAGACAGCTAAACCTTTATATACCGGGGTCCAATAAGGAGATTGTGATTGAATCTGTGCTTTTATTGAACTTGATATATTGATACGTGCGGTGAAACTATAATACAAACATATATACATATAATCAGTACAGGGGTATAATGAAAATACATATACATAATACAGTATGAATAAACATTTGCAGACTAATACCTAACCAGGGCCAGGACTGATTAGACAGGGCTAATATAGGACAGGAATAAACTAGAGAGACATAGGTACATACCGGCGATGCTATCACAAGAGGAGAGGAAAAGATGAGCTGCTTCCTGGATGCAGGCTGAAGGAAAATGGAGGGAAATGGAGGGAAAGCTCCCAGCATACATTGCTACGCTACCAACATGCATTGCTAAGCTACCATGATGCATTGCAAAGGAAAGAAAAAGATCTAGCTGAAAATGAAAGAAAACATTATAACTGCGGATATGAGACTGGTCACTAGAGGGAGCCAAACACTAGATTATCACACTCCTATGTAAAACAGTAAAAATCAAATAAGTCAGAAACGATTGGATGCTGGAGGCAGAACAGCGGCACTGTTGTATTTGGGCCAGAGACAGGGTCTCTGCCACTGTGACATCCTCGACCCTGGCTTCAGGATTGGCCACAAGGCATGTAGCTTCCACTGGTTCTCTGTCTCCCCACTGTATGAGTAGGTTGATGTGGTACACTTGGTACGGTTTTCTTCTCCCTGGCTGGTGGAACTTTTAGTTTACTTCACTTAATTTTTCAACCACCTTGTAAGGCCCCAGCCACTTGGCCAGAAATTTACTTTCTACAGAGGGTATATAAACACCAATACCCAGTGTCCAGGGCTAAACTGTCTAAGCCTCGCTGCCCAATTGTAGACCCTTGTCTGGGCCTCTTGTGCTTGTAGGAGGCTTTACTTCACAATCAGCATCACTTTTGCGATCCAGTCCTGCTTCTGGGCCACATGCTCTTCTCCCTTTCAGTTTCATTCCATTGCTTCTCGTATTTCCATGTGCAAATGAGAATAATGATGATCCCTCTACACTGTGACAGCCCTTCAGATATTTGTAGCCAGCTATTAAGCCTTCTTTTTTGCAAACTAAACATTCCCAGATCCTTTAACCGTTCCTCGTAGGACATACTTTGAAGTCCGCTCACCATTCTGGTACCTCTTCTTTGAACTTGCTCCAGTTTTTCAATGTCTTTTTCTTTTTTTTTTTTCAACTGTAAATTTTTATTAAATTTTATGTTTAAACAATTATAAACAAGTATAAAACATAGGACCTAAATAGGTCAAATATTACAAATATTACAATCCAGGCATCAGAGTACAATGAAAATACCGAAATACGATACAGATATTTGAAAGAGCTTCAAATATAAATTACAGTTAGACGGCTTATAAAATGAGGGAACACCACTCTAGTGGAACCCAAACTTAAATGTTTAGTGTTAAGGTACTGTCACACTAAACGAGATCGCTAACAAGATCGCTAATGCGTCTCCGATTTTATGACGCAGCAGCGATCTCGTTAGCGACGCAGCTGTGTGTGACACGTAGCAGCGATGTGGCCCCTGCTGAGATGTCGTTGATCGCTTATGAATGTTCTGAGCCGTTTTTTGGTCGTTGGTGTCCCGCTGGTGAGCCTGAATCGCTGAGTGTGACACCCTTTATAAACGACTTCACCAGCGTCGCAGGTGGGACTAGGTTTTCCCAAAGACCGCAGAGGTCGTTATACAGATCGCCGATGAGATGTGTTTGGAATCTAACTAGAGATCACATAGCGATCGCAGTAGTGATCTCGCCAGGTTGTGTCGTTGTCGTGATCGCTGGTGCGATCGCTAAGTGTGACAGTGCCTTAAGACTCAAAAACTAGTACAGAAGTAAATCCTTAAACCAGTGTTTGATTCCACTACATGTTAGCTCTATCATTTAATCTATTAGCTGATACCTAAACAAATATACAAAAAGACAAGACAAAGACAGGAAGGAATAAGGAAAAAGGGAAAAAAGGCACAAACTGTAGAGGGATATTAAGAGAGAAAAGTCCTACCCACTAACTTGAGCCCAATAATAGTCCCACATGGCCCAAATAGTATCAAATCTGTCCACTCCAACTCTCAGCAAAGCCATCATGTATTCCATTCTACAGGTATCAATAATTCTATTTAGTAAGTGTTGGTGTGAAGGGGAGAGGTCTGTTTCCAGTTAAGAGCTATCAAGCAATGCGCCGCAGTGAGAATATGTAATAGCAACTAACCAGAATTTTTCCCCATCCCTCTAGGAGAGACATTAAAGAGATGAATAGCAGGTGTAAGCTTTTCAGGAGATGATTTACTATCACTCCCACTATCCCTGTCTGACCCCTTTTTCTCAGCCACATCCGGGTCACTTTCAGGGTTATACAATTCATTCTCATCCTCATCCTGCTCACTTTCAGGAGTATACAATTCATTCTCATTCACATCTTGATCTGGAACCTTAGTTAACATGTTATCCACAACATTAACTTCACCATCTGGTCCCTCAAGTATGTGACTATGTGACAACCCCAGCACTATACTTCTATATAGCTCAGGTACTAGGAGCTGACTCACGACCTCTCCCTGGACTTCAGTGTCCCTATACAATAGGCTATTGTCCATGGCAGCATGAGGAAACCTCTCCTCAGAGCCAGGCTCCTGGAAACCTCATTTAGAACAATCATATTTTCCTGTGCCGTCCTAAGAGTGGGGTCTCGCCACTGCTCACTCTCAAAATTGTCACAGGACACAGGCAAGTCAGGGACACTCGGTTCCCGAGAACCACCATCCTCGTCTCCCAACATCACCTGCAAAGGAATTTCATCACTATCACAGTCATAATTATTATCAATATCATTATCATGATTATGATCAGTATCATCATCACTATCATGATCATCATCATTATCATTATCAGCATCAGCATCATTATCATGGTCATCATCATTATCATGATCACCATCATCATCATCATTATCATCATCATCATTATCATGGTCATCATCATTATCATGATCATCATCATCATCACATAAGTTTAACGGCCCACTAGCATTGTGTTCCGCCCCTCGGGACTGCGCACCCTCAGTAGGAGCTTCATCACACTGTCCATCAGAAACATTTTTCCCCCAGAGATCCTTAGACCGGGGAAAGTCATTACCCAATATGACGGGGTGCACCAGGTTCTTCACTACCCCCACTTCATATGAAACCTCCCCGAGTTTGGGGACCAAGTCCACGGCAGTCTGTGGGTAGACTTTGGTGTCTCCATGGATGCACACCATACTCAGGTGCTTATCAGGGATGAAGTCCCTATCAATCAGGCTGTCACATACGGAAGTCACTGGACTCTCTGAGTCCAAGAGGGCCTGTGCTGGGCAGTCATTTACAACCACCGGGCACACCTGTGGTCCAGTCTCTTCGGCTGAGGTGGACACACACACAGGCTCTGCGCAGGGAGAGAGGGATCCGCCAACATCACAACACATAGGCTCCCCCTCTATTGGACAGTCGGCTGCAATTTCACGACATCTCCAACACTGTCCATCACACTCTCCCACCCATATGTCCCCTCGGGCCCGAACCCGCTTATCAGCATACCTCATGTCCCCAACAGCTGGAACGCTCTTACCGCGAGAGTTCAGCGTCCGGGAACTCTGAAGTGACGACCTCTCAGACGGCTGGTCACGGAGACAGTCTTTGCTGGCGAAGGCCTTCTCCATCAGGCTGACCAGACGATTGGCGTCCTGGTGGTCTCCTTGTCCGACCTCTGGCTGTACCTCAAAAGGACATGCTCGGGTGTAGCGGTTCACTATCACCTTTTCAACTCCATAATCAGGTTTGCTTACTGCAGACTCCCAACTGCATCTCCAGTCATGAACTCCCCTGGCACGGGCTGTCACCGTAACACCCAGCCGGGCAAGAATCTCCGCTTTCAGCTTGGCATAGTCTTGGCTGTCCTGCTCGCTCAGGTCAGCATAGGCCCTTTGGGGCTCTCCAATCAGATAGGGTGCGACCATCATGGCCCATTCAGATAGGGCAGATTCTCCTTCTCTGCCAGTCTCTCAAACCTAGTGAGATATACCTCCACATCGTCACGAGGTGTCATTTTTTTCAAGGACCGTCTTACCGCCTTCTTTACAGCGGACAACGCAGGTGCCTTCACAACATTACTTCGGGACGCGGCACCGAAATCCTTTTTTTGTGCTGCCATCCGCTCAACAAATAACCGGTTATTCTCCTGCTGCTGCTGCAGGAATTGCTGCTGGGCCTGCTGCATGCGCTGCTGGTGCTGCAGGCGCTGCTGCTCCATGCTCTACTGCATGCTTCGCTGGGCCTGGACCAGGTACTCAATGAGCTCCTCCATACTGCCGGACTTATCTGTCTCAACCACGGCAGTCTTATGTTGCACATTAACTTGCGCCATTTGTTCAAACAGCGCCTCCATGCTGTCATCCATGCTGTCAGACTTCTCTGTCTCAACAACGGCAGTCTTCACTCAAGACATACACACTCCACAGTCTTTTCCACAGAAACTTCAGCTCTGCTGTGCAGACACTTTTTTTTTTTTTTTTTTCTGCAAACTCTATTAGGGCCACTGTCTCTTTAAGACTGCTCCAATAGACGTTTCTCTTTGCTGCTGCACACTCCACAGTCTTTTCCACAACAAGTTCAGCTTTGCTGTGCAGACACACTTTTTTTTTTTTTTTTTTCTTTTGCAATTTCAACAGACTTCACCTTTATTGCTGTCTCTAAGCCACTGTGCCGCACGCACATTCCAGCACTATTTGTATCAGCCACTGCGCTGCCCCAGCATTCTCCGCCAATTGTAAGCTTTTCAGGGGATATAGCTCTAGGATCGCTGTCTGGGTAGACAGAGTGGCACGAAAACAGTTCATTCACACAGCAGTTCTGGTGAAAACTGGCCGCAACCAGCTTTATTAAAGTCCACAGCAAACAGATAAAAATAAATCATAAACATAAGACCTGGGCTTGTCGAGCCACTAATTACACTTAGATAGATTTCCCTTTCTATCCGGGTCCAGACTCTACCAGTCTGTGCCCAAAACAACACATATGTTCAGTAGTTACCAGCGTGGAGTTTCACAGAGTCTCCTCCTTGGGTCTGAAGGCACCTTCAATGTCCAGACTTGAGAGAGCTCCCCTCCTATTCAGCAGCCATCCACATGGATTCTCACAGAGACTACTCCTGTGTCCGGGGTACATCGAGCACCCAGACTGAGATAGCTCAAACTCCTGGAGACACCTTCTGTGCCTGGACCCCTCCTGTGTCCAGACTAAACGGGCTCTCTGACTGTGTTCCAACACACCTACTTCTGGTCTCCTAATTAACACCTGAGTGATTTCAGGCCTGAGCTGCAAGTGTGTACTGAATGTAAGGTGTAGTGACCTTTCTCTACCACTAGGTCTACAAAGCCACACACCTCCCTTATACCAGTCAGTAAAGTAGCTAGGTGAAATATACACCCCATTCAATACACATACTCTCACTGTCTCACATATCCCCCCCCTCTTCTCCAGACCGGAGGGCTGGTCATCCAGACCGGAGGGCTGGTTAACAATCCAACAGAGACAGTGAACTCTGGACCAGTCATGGCCCTCATCAGCTTCATCTTCACCACTGTCATTTGTATCTTCACCTGAGTCATAGCCAACATCAGCTTTCTCTTCATCTGAAGCATCCGTACTACCCTGTACCCTCCCAGGCCTATGCTCTCTGCGGGCCTCGGGTATCCTGCACGGTTTCATCTTGACCTTAGGGCCGGGCTCAGTTTCGATATAGTGCCTGGCCAGAGAAGTACGACCAGGCACGTCAGAACACCTCTGCTGATTCTTCCACAGAAACTCTCGTACCTCCTGTTTTTGGGGCACTGACCCTGTGTCACCAACTGTCACAGGAGGTATAGGGTTTTTTTCACCTTTCTCTAATTCCCCCTGAACCTTTTTTAGCACATCTACCTTCTTAAATATCAGTTGGTTCATAAATTCTATTTCACAGAACTTAAGCACCTCTGCCATGGTCTCTGACCATTTTGAGCCACACTGTTCCCACAATTGGCACTGTAGAGGAAGCTGATTGTTTTTCTTTTTCGGTACACATAATTCATCCTCTTCTTGTACAGGCTCTTCTGGTAGAACATGCTCAGAAGCCCTACCGTCAGTCTTACATTCTGCCTCTTCAGTCACATCATTATGGTCTCCAATATTTCCATTTATTCCGGCTTTCAAGTTCTCCTTGATAACGGCATCTGCATACTCAGAACCCGCCGGATTCTTCTCTTCCACCACGTTCTGCATCCCCTCTGAGCTCCCATGTGTCTGCAGCGGCAACGGAGTGACACACCGCTTTTCCCATTTGTTGGGACGTGGCTCCGATGTAGACTCCATGAAAGTGCGCTTGAGCTCACCAATGCCAGCCTGATGTCTCAACATCTCATCTTGTGATTTATCCAGATCCTTGGTATCACTCGGGAACACCGCTGGGGCTCCGGGCACCGAACTTCCAGCCTGAGCTTCACGAGTTGCAGCTACTGATGAGGCATCTGGTTTGGTGTCTACCACTTCTATGGCTTTTTCTACCTCTGCAGCATCACCTTCAGAGTCCTTGGCATGATGCAGATCCACACCACACACCGACAACTTCTCATCTTCAACAGCATCCACTTGTGCTGTGTTCAGGTTCAGAGTCCTGCCTTTAAAGCTCAGCTCTCCTCCTTTCACCTTAGTCTTCGCCAGGGAACCGGCCAACTGTAAAACATCTTCAGATGCCATCTTCTGTCTGGCTGTAAGGTCAGCATCAGCTTTCTTCTCAGGACTCTCAACCTCCTCTGCTACCATGCCTTCCTTATTTGCACTGGTTGCTTTATTGTCATCAGATGATTCACTATCACTCCCACTATCCCTGTCTGACCCCTTTTTCTCAGCCACATCTGGGTCACTTTCAGGGTTATACAATTCATTCTCATCCTCATCCTGCTCACTTTCAGGAGTATACAATTCATTCTCATTCACATCTTGATCTGGAACCTTAGTTAACATGTCATCCACAACATTAACTTCACCATCTGGTCCCTCAAGTATGTGACTATGTGACAACCCCAGCACTATACTTCTATATAGCTCAGGTACTAGGAGCTGACTCACGACCTCTCCCTGGACTTCAGTGTCCCTATACAATAGGCTATTGTCCATGGCAGCATGAGGAAACCTCTCCTCAGAGCCAGGCTCCTGGGAAACCTCATTTAGAACAATCATATTTTCCTGTGCCGTCCTAAGAGTGGGGTCTCGCCACTGCTCACTCTCAAAATTGTCACAGGACACAGGCAAGTCAGGGACACTCGGTTCCCGAGAACCACCATCCTCGTCTCCCAACATCACCTGCAAAGGAATTTCATCACTATCACAGTCATAATTATTATCAATATCATACTGATTATGATCAGTATCATCATCACTATCATGATCATCATCATTATCATTATCAGCATCAGCATCATTATCATGGTCATCATCATTATCATGATCACCATCATCATCATCATTATCATTATCATCATCATCATTATCATGGTCATCATCATTATCATGATCATCATCATCATCACATAAGTTTAACGGCCCACTAGCATTGTGTTCCGCCCCTCGGGACTGCGCACCCTCAGTAGGAGCTTCATCACACTGTCCATCAGAAACATTTTTCCCCCAGAGATCCTTAGACCGGGGAAAGTCATTACCCAATATGACGGGGTGCACCAGGTTCTTCACTACCCCCACTTCATATGAAACCTCCCCGAGTTTGGGGACCAAGTCCACGGCAGTCTCTGGGTAGACTTTGGTATCTCCATGGATGCACACCATACTCAGGTGCTTATCAGGGATGAAGTCCCTATCAATCAGGCTGTCACATACGGAAGTCACTGGACTCTCTGAGTCCAAGAGGGCCTGTGCTGGGCAGTCATTTACAACCACCGGGCACACCTGTGGTCCAGTCTCTTCGGCTGAGGTGGACACACACACAGGCTCTGCGCAGGGAGAGAGGGATCCGCCAACATCACAACACATAGGCTCCCCCTCTATTGGACAGTCGGCCGCAATTTCACGACATCTCCAACACTGTCCATCACACTCTCCCACCCATATGTCCCCTCGGGCCCGAACCCGCTTATCAGCATACCCCATGTCCCCAACAGCTGGAACGCTCTTACCGCGAGAGTTCAGCGTCCGGGAACTCTGAAGTGACGACCTCTCAGACGGCTGGTCACGGAGACAGTCTTTGCTGGCGAAGGCCTTCTCCATCAGGCTGACCAGACGATTGGCGTCCTGGTGGTCTCCTTGTCCGACCTCTGGCTGTACCTCAAGAGGACATGCTCGGGTGTAGCGGTTCACTATCACCTTTTCAACTCCATAATCAGGTTTGCTTACTGCAGACTCCCAACTGCATCTCCAGTCATGAACCTCCCCTGGCACGGGCTGTCACCGTAACACCCAGCCGGGCAAGAATCTCCGCTTTCAGCTTGGCATAGTCTTGGCTGTCCTGCTCGCTCAGGTCAGCATAGGCCCTTTGGGGCTCTCCAATCAGATAGGGTGCGACCATCATGGCCCATTCAGATAGGGGCAGATTCTCCTTCTCTGCCAGTCTCTCAAACCTAGTGAGATATACCTCCACATCGTCACGAGGTGTCATTTTTTTCAAGGACCGTCTTACCGCCTTCTTTACAGCGGACAACGCAGGTGCCTTCACAACATTACTTCGGGACGCGGCACCGAAATCCTTTTTTTGTGCTGCCATCCGCTCAACAAATAACCGGTTATTCTCCTGCTGCTGCTGCAGGAATTGCTGCTGGGCCTGCTGCATGTGCTGCTGGTGCTGCAGGCGCTGCTGCTCCATGCTCTACTGCATGCTTTGCTGGGCCTGGACCAGGTACTCAATGAGCTCCTCCATACTGCCGGACTTATCTGTCTCAACCACGGTAGTCTTATGTTGCACATTAACTTGCGCCATTTGTTCAAACAGCGCCTCCATGCCATGCTGTCATCCATGCTGTCAGACTTCTCTGTCTCAACAACGGCAGTCTTCACTCAAGACATACACACTCCACAGTCTTTTCCACAGAAACTTCAGCTCTGCTGTGCAGACACTTTTTTTTTTCTGCAAACTCTATTAGGGCCACTGTCTCTTTAAGACTGCTCCAATAGACGTTTCTCTTTGCTGCTGCACACTCCACAGTCTTTTCCACAACAAGTTCAGCTTTGCTGTGCAGACACACTTTTTTTTTTTTTTTTCTTTTGCAATTTCAACAGACTTCACCTTTATTGCTGTCTCTAAGCCACTGTGCCGCACGCACATTCCAGCACTATTTTTATCAGCCACTGCGCTGCCCCAGCATTCTCCGCCAATTGTAAGCTTTTCAGGGGATATAGCTCTAGGATCGCTGTCTGGGTAGACAGAGTGGCACGAAAACAGTTCATTCACACAGCAGTTCTGGTGAAAACTGGCCGCAACCAGCTTTATTAAAGTCCACAGCAAACAGATAAAAATAAATCATAAACATAAGACCTGGGCTTGTCGAGCCACTAATTACACTTAGATAGATTTCCCTTTCTATCCGGGTCCAGACTCTACCAGTCTGTGCCCAAAACAACACATATGTTCAGTAGTTACCAGCGTGGAGTTTCACAGAGTCTCCTCCTTGGGTCTGAAGGCACCTTCAATGTCCAGACTTGAGAGAGCTCCCCTCCTATTCAGCAGCCATCCGCATGGATTCTCACAGAGACTACTCCTGTGTCCGGGGTACATCGAGCACCCAGACTGAGATAGCTCAAACTCCTGGAGACACCTTCTGTGCCTGGACCCCTCCTGTGTCCAGACTAAACGGGCTCTCTGACTGTGTTCCAACACACCTACTTCTGGTCTCCTAATTAACACCTGAGTGATTTCAGGCCTGAGCTGCAAGTGTGTACTGAATGTAAGGTGTAGTGACCTTTCTCTACCACTAGGTCTACAAAGCCACACACCTCCCTTATACCAGTCAGTAAAGTAGCTAGGTGAAATATACACCCCATTCAATACACATACTCTCACTGTCTCACACAGGATATAATTCAACCTCCACAAAGAGAACCTTTCAGATTAAGGCTTTTACTTCCTCCCAAACGAACAAGACCAAAAAATATGGTGTTGAGAACCAACCTTTGAACCACTACGTCAACAGAGGTTCGAGAGCTGGGGGTTCAATCTGTGGAGGAGATCCGGGTTTGATACCAGAACATCAAAATCTTATACTGATTCTCCTTATAAAGAGTACAAATAGAAGACTTGCCAGGTTTGAGGCGACAGACCCTTCCCCAAAATAGACTCCCATCTACTCATGTACAGATGTTAAATTTGCCGACCCCCCTGGGGATGGTTGATAATCTTACATATTTCTGAGATTAATCCCTTGGTTGATGGGCCCATTTTGCAAATCCTCTCAAAATCAGACAGTAAGGACACCTTTGATGATCCATATAGTAACAAAGCGAGGTGTTTAATCTGCATATATTGAAAGAACTCCCTATTAGATATATTAAATCTAGCCTTTATGTCGTCAAACGTAAGAACCTCCAGCGTGTCCCCATCCACCAAGTCTGCAAATCTGAACAACCCGGCCTGAATCCATGGATGAACCATTGCAGGATCCTTGCTATTTGGTATCAAGGGTTGATAAATAAATTATATCATTGGCGAGTTGTGAGAGACTAAGGTAAACTTCCTCATGCCTGTTAACCAAACCTCTCTCATAAACTGTATAGGTCCCAATAGCAGAACTGAAATTCTGTTGGGCGGTTTTGTCCATAATAAGGCATTTGGATGGATTGGGGCCAGCCATAGCTTTTCTATTATCGTCCATTTGTTAAATGTCCACAGAGAGGCCCACGAGGTAATCCTATGCAAATGGGCCGCCCAATAGTATCCAACAATATCAGGGACAGAAAGACAACCCTGCGTCCTGTGAGAGACAAGGACACACTTGGAGACACGATGACATGACGCTTACGATTCCAGATGAAACTCATTATAGCAGCTTGAAGGGACTTAAGTGCCCCCAAAGGGACCTTAACTGGGAGAATCTCAAAATAGTAAAGCACCATGAGGAGAAGAGACATCTAATGGAGGCTATACAACCTGTCAAGAAAAGTGAAAGGGACATCCATTTTTCTAATAATTTCCTCAGATCCAGGAATAGCGACAGAAAATTGCAGTTATAGTGTTATAAGAAAAGGACAGGTGAAACCCCACATACTTGACAGCATCATTTTTCCATCTAAATTTGAAGTTTAATTTCATATGATCTAGAACGTCCGGAGGAACATTTAAGGGAATGGTTTCTGTTTTGGTAGTATTTAATTTATATCCCAATAGACCCCCATATATTTTTAACACCTCCATGAGATTAGGTAACATAGTATGGTGTTTAGTAAGGGTCAAGAGAACATCATCCGCGAACAATGAAATCTTATAGACTATTTCTGACCTCTACCCCTGAAATATCGGGATTTTGACGAATCATAGCAGCTAGAAGCTCTATACACAGGACATATAGTAAAGGCGAAAGAGGGCAACTTTGACGCGTACCATTAGAGATTTTAAAGGAGGGAGAAGAGTGAAAAAAAAGAGAGTTTAATTGAGGCTGAAGGGAAACTATACAAGGCTCTGATAGCTGTCAAAAAAGCCCCGAGATACCAAATGCTCTCATAGTCTCAAACAAAAAAGACCAGCTTAATCAATCAAACTTTGCCTTTTCTGTATCCAGGCTTAAGACAAGGGTTTGCACATTATTTCTGTTAGAAACCTCTATTAACCCCTTCACCCGAAGCCTGTTTTCACCTTAATGACTGGGCCAATTTTTACAATTCTGACAACTGTCATTTTATGAGTTCATAACTCTGAAACGCTTCAACGGATCCTGGTGATTCTGAGAATGTTTTCTCGTGACATTTTGTACTTTATGATAGTGGTAAAATTTCTTCGATATAACTTGAGTTTATTTGTGAAAATTGGAAATTTGGAGAAAATTTAGCAATTTTCAAACTTTTAGTTTTTATGCCCTTAAATTAGAGAGTCATATCGCACAAAATAGGTAACAAATTCTCACATGTCTGCTTTACATCAGCACAATTTTGGAAACATATTTTTTTTGTTAGGAAGTTATAAGGGTTAAAAGTTGAACAGCGATTTCTCATTTTTACAACAAAATTTGCAAAATCATTTTTTTTAGGCACCACCTCACACTTGAAGTGACTTTGAGGGGCCTATATGACAGAAAATGCCCAAAAGTGACACCATTCTAAAAACTGCACCCCTCAAGGTACTCAAAACCACATTCAAGAAGTTTATTAACCCTTCAGGTGCTTCACAGGAATTTTTGGAATGTTTAAAAAAAAATATGAACATTTTACTTTTTTCACAAAAAATTTACTTCAGATCCAATTTATTTTACCAAGGGTAACAGGAGAAATTGGTCCCCAAAAGTTGTTATACAATTTGTCCTGAGTACGCTGATACCCCATATATGCAGGTAAACCACTATTTGTGCGCATGGCAGAGCTCGGAATGGAAGGAGCGCCGTTTGACTTTTCAATGCAAAATTGGCTGGAATTGAGATCGGACGCCATGTCGCGTTTGGAGAGCCCCTGATGTGCCTAAACAGTGGAAATCCCACAATTTTAACCACAGCACACCCCTAAACCTAATCCCAACTTTAACACTAATCCCAACCCTAACCACAAACCTAACCCTAACACACCCCTAACCCTAATTCCAACCCTAACCCCAACCCTAACTTTAGCTCCAAACCTAACCCTAACTTTAGCCCCAACCCTAATCCTAACTTTAGCCCCAACCCTAACCCTAACTTTAGCCCAATCCTAACCCTAATGGGAAAATGGAAATGAATACATTTTTTGTATTTTATTATTTTTCCCTAACTAAGGGGGTGATAAAGGGGGTCTGATTTACTATTTATAGTGGGTTTTTATGTTTGGCAGCTGTCACACACTGAAAGCCGCTTTTTATTACAAAAAATAGTTTTTCATCACCACATTTTGAGAGCTATAATTTTTCCATAATTTGACCCACAGAGTTATGTGAGGTCTTATTTTTTGTGGAACGAATTGACGTTTTCAACGGTACCATTTTTATTTACATCTTCTTGATCATGTTTTATTGCACTTTTTGTTCAGTGGTATGATGATAAAACATTGTTTTTTGCCTCTTTTTTTATTTATTTTTTACGGTATTCACTGAAGCAGTTAACTAGTGGGACAGTTTTATAGAGCGGGTCATTACGGACTCGGGAAACCAAATATGTGTACTTTTATTGTTTTTTTATTTGTATAAATAAATGGATTTATTGGAAAAATATTTAATTTTTTTTTCATTATTTGCGGATATTTAAAAAAATATATTTTTACACATTACATTTTGTTGTTTTAACTTTATAACATTGTCCCAGGGTGGAACATCACTCTATCATGTCAGATCGCTGATCTGACACTTTGCACAGCACTGTGTCAGACCAGCGATCTGACAGGCAGTGAAGGAGGCTTGCCGGCGCCTGCTCTCAGCAGGAGCTCGCAAGCCACCTCACTGAAGGATACAGAAGGACCCCGCGGCCATCTTGGAGCCATGGGTCTGCATTGGGAACACCAGAACAACGCAATCGCATCGCGTTGTTCTGGTGGGAGAGCGCAGGGAGTTCCCTCCCTGCGCGATTCCTCTCTATGCCGCTGTCAGTACTGACAGTGGCGTCAGAGAGGTTAGATGCCCACGATTGGTGCTAGCACCGATTGTGGGCATTGCTGCGGGGTGTCAGCTGTCACATACAGCTGACACCCGCACCCGATCGCCGCGGCGCTCAGCGTGACGCCGCTCGATCTTGCCGCCGTACTAGTATTGCTGTTTGCGGGAACTCAGAGCAGTACTAGTACGGCGCATGTCAGGAAGGGGTTAAGTCAATCGCAAGTCTAGTATTGTTGCCCCCCCGATGGAAGGGAACAAAACCCACCTGATCTTTGTCAACAAGCCGGAGCAACCAAAAATTGAGCCGATTGGCTAGCATGCGGGTAAAAATTTTAAGGTCAGAATTTAATACAGCTATTGGGTGATAGTTTGAACAGTCCAAGGGATCCCTCCCGAGTCCGGGATGGGTGAACCCTCCATAAAAGGAGTTAAACATCCTTATCATGTGGGGGAAAGCTCCTCTAACAAGGTCTTACAATACAAATAAGTCAGCCCATCTGGGCCAGGAGATTTACCTAAGCAAAGGTCCTTCAGGATATCTACGATCTCGTCTTTAGATATTGGTGGATTAAGAAAGTTAATGCTTCTGGAAGGAGCACTGGTAGATTTAGACCTGAGAGAAAGTTCTGTAGTAAGGTATCTGTAGTTTCCACATCGGAGGGAAAGGTATCCTTTAAATGATATAATTTACGATAATAATCATAGAAAATATTTGATTTTTCCACCGGGTTATAGTGAATCGTGCCATCGATTCCTCTAAGAGCCTAAGGACTAGAGGATGAGATTCTCTCCCTCAGTTATCTAGCCAGTAATGAGTGAGCCTTATTACCCCTTTCATAAAATTTTTGTATAGTATATAGGAGAAGTTTATCAACTTTACATATATTGATATCTTTTAGCTTATTTCTAATCCCCACAACTTTTCTTAAAATACCCAAAGAGGGCGATTCAATCAATTTACTTTCTAGACTTTTAAGTTGAGAGACAAGTCCATTGTATTCAGATTTAGCATTCTTTTCCAATCTAGAGCCCTCCTTTATATAATTCCCAACCAACACCGCCTTGCGAGCCTCCCACAAAACTGAGGGAGAAGAGGCTGAACCTTCATTAAGATGAAAGAATTCAGTGAGATGGTACAATAAAGTCTTTCTAATATTGGGGTCTTTGATTAAGAACTCATTCAGACGCCAATGACAGGCCCGGGAAGGAGGTTGAACAGATTTAAGATCCAACACCACCGGAGCATGATCAGACCAAGTTATTTGACCCATCTTCACTTTTTCCAGCATCCTTAGAGATATTATATTAGCAAAAAAGAAATCAATTCTGGTATAGGTGTGATGAGCAGGGGAGAAAAAATAAAAGGCTCTTTCACTAGGATGCTCTATTCTCCATAAATCAAAAAGGGAAATGGCCTTAAGTTTCCTACAATCCAATGCCAGTCTAGTTACATTATGTGATGGAGGCTTGTTCCCAAGGGAATGTCTATCAAAAACCTCTAAAAAATAAATATTAAAATTCCCACCCACCACTTGAGCCAGCGGTGGAAGTTTCCGAAGAAGAGAAAATACTCTACTCAAGAAGCAAATCTGCCCTGTATTTGGGGCGTACAGATTGCATAAATTAATGGGCATGTGTTATGTTTCGGTAGCTGAGGAGTGCAGGTAAAAAAGGCAATACACCAAAGCAGTTGGAATCTATGAGATTGCAGTACTCTGACTAACCACCACAACTAGAGGCAGCCGTGGAGCGTTCCTACGTTGGTCCTAGACGCCTCGTCACAGCCTGAGAAACTAACTACACCTAAAGATAGAAAGAGGAAAGCTATCTGCCCCGGAGCAGATCCCCAAAGAACATAGAAAGCCCCCAAACATGTAATGGCGGTTAGACAAGAAGAAATACTGACACAGACAGAAAATAGTATGAGCAAACGTTGGGGCCCAAACTACCTAAATAGAAAAGGATAGGAAGGGCACTTACTGCAATCCCAAAAAACCCTGAAAAGCACCAACTCTACTAATTTCAAAAACACCTGAGATCACACGACCTCTACCACCTAAATTAGTTCTCTGGTGTAACAAAATCAAAACAGCAGCCACTGAAAAAAACTGGAAAAAGCAAATGTACAAACATCAGTGGCTGAACTAAACTGAGAGGGCAAAAGCCCCCGGAGGGGACCCTGAAGGCCCCCACAGAAGTGCAGGACAAAATGCAAAAATCAAGCACAAAAACAAAAAGAAGAAAATGCCTTATCTGTTAGCAGGAGATGCAGACACAACACAGCAGGCTACAAAGGAAACAGGAATCAAGGATTGAGACCAGAACAATTGATCACCAGCAACCCTGATGGGAAGGCGACTCCCTTATATAAGACCAGTCAGTAACACCTGATTCCCAATCCTCACAATCTTCACTGGACAGTCCAGTACCGCTTGTAACCACCAGAGGGAGCCTCTGCTCAGAACTCATTTCAAGTCCATTCACAACAGTACCCCCCCCTTGAGGAGGGGTCACCGAACCCTCACTTGAGCAACCAGGTCGGTCAGGATGAGTTCTATGATACGCACGGATGAGTCTCCTAGCATGGATGTCCGAAGCAAACACCCAAGAATTGTCTTCCTGACCATAACCTCTCCACTTAACCAAATACTGGAGTTTCCGTCTAGAAAAACGAGAATTCAATATTTTCTCAACCACAAACTCCATATTGCCCTCAACCAGAACAGGGTCAGGAGGCAAAGCAGTAGGAACCACTGGCTCAACAAACCTCTTCAACAAGGACTTGTGGAACACGTTATGGATCTTAAATGTCCCTGGAAGAAGCAAACGAAAAGAAACAGGATTAAGAATCTCCATGATCTTATAAGGTCCAATGAACCTAGGCTTAAATTTAGGAGATGCCACTCTCATAGGAATATTTTTTGAGGACAACCAGACCAAGTCCCCCACTTTAAACCGAGGACCATCAGTCCTATGCCGGTTAGCAAACCGCTGGGCCCTCTCCTGAGAGAGGGACAACCTCTCCACTACCTGGTCCCAAATCTGTTGCATACGCTCCACAACAGAGTCAACACCTGGACAGACAGAAGCCTCCGTCTGTCCTGAAGAAAATTGAGGGTGAAACCCAGAATTACAGAAAAATGGAGACATCAAAGTGGCAGAGCTAGCCCTATTATTAAGAGCAAACTCAGCCAAAGGCAAAAAAGAGACCCAGTCATCCTGATCAGCAGACACAAAGCATCTTAGATAAGTCTCCAATGTCTGGTTTGTTCTCTCAGTTTGACCATTGGTCTGAGGATGAAACGCCGAGGAGAAAGACAATTGAACACCAAGTTTAGAACAAAAGGTCCTCCAAAATCTGGAAACAAACTGGACTCCTCTGTCAGACACAATGTTCTCAGGAATGCCGTGTAAACGAACCACGTGCTGAAGGAACAAAGGCACCAATTCAGAGGAGGAAGGCAACTTAGGTAATGGCACAAGATGTATCATCTTGGAAAACCTATCACAAATCACCAGATGACGGTCATTCTCTGAGAAACAGGGAGGTCGGAAATGAAATCCATAGAGATATGGGTCCATGGTCTCTTGGGCACAGGCAATGGCATCAACAAACCACTAGAGCGAGAGCAAGGCTTGGAGCGAGAGCAAGTCCCGCAGGACTGCACAAATTCCCTGACATCACGAGACAAGGTAGGCCACCAAAAGGACCGACTAACCAAGTCTCTGGTACCAAAAATTCCGGGATGACCGGCCAACGCGGAACAATGAATCTCAGACATCACACTCTTTTTCCACTGGTCCGGGACAAACAATTTCCCAACAGGGCAGCGCTCGGGCCTATCCTCCTGACACCCCTCCAGAGCCAGTCTCAAATTGGGCGAGATGGCGGAAAGAACTACACCTTCTTTCTGTAACGGTCTGGTGGGTGGAACTACTGACGAGACAGGTCAGGTTGGTGGAACCACAAAGCTTTATTATACAAGAGAGTTTACTTGTAAGAGAGCGGGTGGCACCTGGGAAAAGGGCAGGGATTCACGGCAGGAGATATAGGTAGTTTCTGGACAGGCAGGTTTGTCACAGCAAGTGACCAAGGAAGTCTCTGGGCAGGCAGGTTGTAACGGTAAGTAACCGAGGCAGTCTCTGGACAGGCAGGTTGTCACGGCAAGTGACCAAGGCAGTCTCTGGGTCAGGCAGGTTGTCACGGCAAGTGACCAAGGCAGTCTCTGGGACAGGCAGGTTGTCACGGCAAGTGACCAGGCAGTCTCTGGGACAGGCAGGTTGTCACGGCAAGTGACCAGGGCAGTCTCTGGGTCAGGCAGGTTGTCACGGCAAGTGACCAAGGCAGTCTCTGGGACAGGCAGGTTGTCACGGCAAGTGACCAGGCAGTCTCTGGGACAGGCAGGTTGTCACGGCAAGTGGCCAGGCAGTCTCTAGACAGGCAGGTTGTCACAGCAAGTGACCAGGCAGTCTCTGGGACAGGCAGGTTGTCACGGCAAGTGACCAGGCAGTCTCTGGACAGGCAGGTTGTCACGGCAAGTGACCAGGCAGTCTCTAGACAGGCAGGTTGTCACAGCAAGTGACCAGGCAGTCTCTAGACAGGCAGGTATATACGACCTGATATGGTGGAGCCTCCAGGTAGGCTGCAGTCGGATGGCAGATGATCGCTCCCAGGTGAGCAGGCAAGAGCCGGGGATCTCTGCAGATGATGTCCGAACTTCCGGATGGAGCTGCAGTCGGATGGCAGATGATCGCTCCCAGGTGAGCAGGCAAGAGCCGGGGATCTCTGCAGATGATGTCCGAACTTCCGGATGGAGCTGCAGTCGGATGGCAGATGATCGCTCCTAGGTGAGCAGGCAAGAGCCGGGGATCTCTGCAGATGACGTCCGAACCTCTGGATGGAACTGCAGACGGATGGCAGACAGGCAAGCCGACAGGTAACAGGCAGGTAACTGGAATCAGGAGCTGATGGCTGAAACAGAGTTAGACTGCACAGGAACAACATTGCTCGGGCACCTACATTAAGGAGGAAGCCCTTAATATAGGGTGGAGTCCTCCAGCATTGGCTGGAGACTGATTTGGAAAATGCGCGCGGCTCCTTTAAGAGCGGGGGAGGGTGCGGGCGCGCGCCCTAAGGCCAGTAGCAGGGAAGGAGCGCGCGGGACCAGCAGGGCGGAAGGAGGGCGCCGAGGATGCCAGAGGCGCAGAGGAGGCTGGGAGCACTGAGGACGCTGAGCGCAGGTGAGGAGAGCGACGTCCCTGTCTGGCAGCAGGCAGGGACGCGGGCGCTACAGTACCCCCCCTCTAGGCCCCCCCTTCTTTAGGCCAGAAAGAAATTTAGCTAGGATAAGAGGGGCATGGATGTTCTCCCGAGGCTCCCAGGTTCTCTCCTCAGGACCAAACCCCTTCCAATCCACCAAAAAATAAGTCTTTCTTCCTACCCTTTTTGTGGCCAGAATGTTCTCTACCTCAAATTCATCATCAGCAGACACTGGAGCAGGAGGTGTACCTGTAGACTTAAAAAAAGAGTTAAGAACCACAGGTTTGAGGAGAGATACATGAAAAGAATTAGGAATTCTCAAATTGGCCGGGAGTTTCAATTTATAGGACACCGGATTGATCTGACTGATGATCTCAAAAGGACCGATGAACCGAGGACCTAACTTGTAGGACGGAATTTTGAGTCGAACATATTTGGACGAAAGCCAGACTTTGTCCCCAGGACGGAATTGAGGAGGATCCAGACGTTTTTTGTCAGCATGTCTTTTCATGCGCTCGGATGACTGAATGAGTGCGGACCGGGTACTCTCCCAGATGGAGGAGAATTCTCTAACCAGAGATTCCGCAGCTGGATTGTCCACAGAGATGGAAACAGGGACAGGGATCCGAGGGTGCTGACCGAAGACTACAAAAAACGGAGACTTGGTGGAAGATTCGCTCTCATGATTATTGTAGGAGAATTCGGCCCAAGGCAGGAGCTCCACCCAGTCAGAATGGTGGGCATTAACGAAGTGTCGAAGATAACTGGTCAAATTCTGATTTATTCATTCAACTTGTCCATTGGACTGTGGGTGGTAAGCGGAGGAAAAATCCAGGGTGACGTCTAGCAACTTACAAGTGGCTCTCCAGAAACGTGAGGTGAACTGAACCCCACGATCCGACACAATGTGACGAGGCAGACCATGAAGACGGAAGATGTGGCGGATAAAGTCTTTAGCCAACTCGGGTGCAGACGGAAGACCTGGCAGAGGAATGAAGTGAGCCATCTTGGAAAAGCGGTCAGCGACCACCCAAATGACCGTACAACCGGCAGAGACGGGCAGATCTGTTATGAAGTCCATGGCTATATGCTGCCAGGGGGCAGCGGGTACAGGAAGCGGAAGAAGACGGCCGTTAGGCAGGTGTCTCGGAACTTTGTTGCGGGCACAGGAAACACAGGCAGAAACAAAGTCTATTACGTCTTTGTGCAGGGTAGGCCACCAATAATGCCGGGTAATGAGTTGGAGGGTCTTTTTTTGACCAGCGTGGCCAGCGAGTTTAGACGAGTGACCCCAATGTAGGATTCTCTTCCGATCGGTTTCTGATACGAACGTCTTACCAGGAGGGAGACGATTTAGACTCACGGGAGCCACCTGCATCACTCTGGCGGGATCGATGATATGTTTAGGCTCATCTTCGAGATCCGACACCAGGAAAGACCGAGACAAGGCATCCGCCTTGACGTTTTTGTCAGCTGGGCGAAAATGCAAAAGAAAATCGAAGCGGGCAAAAAACAAGGACCACCGGGCTTGGCGAGGATTAAGTCTCTGTGCCTGCTGGAGGTATGCCAGATTTTTGTGGTCCGTGTAGATGATTACCGGATGAAGAGCCCCTTCGAGTAGGTAACGCCACTCCTCCAATGCCAACTTAATGGCCAATAACTCTCGATCTCCTATGGAGTAGTTGCGCTCGGAGGAGGAGAAGAGTTTGGAGAAGAAACCGCAGGATACCATCCTCCCGGATGGCGATTTTTGGGTAAGAACCGCTCCGGCTCCAGCAGAGGAAGCGTCCACCTCCAGGAAGAACTGCTTGTTGCCATCCGGGCGATGCAGCACTGGAGCGGAAGAGAAGGCCTGTTTCAGAGAAAGGAAGGCCTCCTCTGCTTCGGTCGTCCACTGTTTGGGGTTAGCATCCTTGCGAGTGAGCGCTGAGATTGGAGCAGTCCTGGAAGAGAAGTGCGGTATGAAGAGACGGTAATAGTTGGCAAATCCCAGGAACCGCTGAATGGCCTTCAACCCCTCCGGTCGGGGCCACTTCTCGATGGCAGACAATTTCTCCGGATCCATTCGTAGGCCTGTCTGAGAAATGATGTAGCCCAGAAACGGAAGCGATGTCTGCTCAAAGAGGCACTTCTCATATTTGGCGAAGAGGTGATTCTGCCTGAGCCTGAGCAGAACCTGACGAACATCCCTCCGGTGAGACTGAAGATCCGGAGAGAAGACCAAGATGTCGTCAAGGTACACCACAACGCAGGAATAGAGGAGGTCCCGGAAGATGTCGTTGACCAACTCCTGAAAGACTGCTGGAGCATTACAGAGACCAAAGGGCATCACCAAGTACTCGTAGTGGCCGTCCCGGGTGTTGAATGCCGTCTTCCATTCATCTCCTCGACGGATACGAACCAGGTTGTATGCTCCACGAAGATCTAGTTTGGTGAAGACTCTAGCCCCTCTAAGACGATCAAACAGTTCTGGAATGAGCGGAAGAGGGTACTTATTCTTCACCGTGATCGAATTTAGGCCTTTGTAGTCAATACAGGGACGGAGAGATCCGTCTTTCTTTTTAACGAAGAAGAAACCTGCTCCCGCTGGGGAGGTAGATTTCCGGATGAATCCCTTTGCTAAGTTCTCCTCGATATATTCGGACATCGACCTGGTCTCAGCAGCAGACAACGGGTAAATACGCCCACGGGGAGGCGTAGTACCAGGCAACAGGTCAATCGGGCAATCATATGGTCTATGCGGGGGTAATGTCTCTGCTTCCTTTTTATTGAAGACATCAGCAAATGACCAATATGGAATCGGGAGTCCAGGTAGATTAGCAGGTGTAGGAGAAGAATAGACAGGATGAACAGGCACCAGACACGTTTTATGACAGTCCTGTCCCCAGCGAAGAACCTCTCCATTCTGCCAGTCGAGCACAGGTGCATGTTTTTGGAGCCAAGGCAGACCTAGTAAGAAAGCATGAGAGAGTCCGGGTAAAACATGAAACGAGATGCTCTCAGAATGCAACATTCCCACCTGCAGGGTTATGACTTCGGTGATAAGTCGGATGGGACGAGGTAGGAGGCCCCCATCCACAGCAGCAACAGATACAGGTTCAACAAGAGGTTTGGTGGGAATGTGATACTTCTCTACTAGAGCCTGTGACACGAGATTCCCAGCTGCTCCAGAATCAAGTTGGGCCATTTCGAAGTGGCGGTTCTTACCGATCAGAATTGAAACCGACAGCAGCAGGGATGAAGAGGATTTATTTTTGTCTAGATTGACCTCTCCGAGCGAACCTAGACACAGGCGTTTCCCGACTTCTCCGGACAGGTTTGGATCCAGTGCTCCTTACTGCCGCAGTAGAAGCAACTTTTCTCGGCACGGCGTGAGTCCTGACGGGCTTTGACCATCTTGGTCTGGTCAACCTGCATAGGCTCAGCAGTGTGCACCTGAGGAGAAACGGAAGAGGTTATAGATCTCTGACACGAGGGTGCAAGATGGGAAAATTCTTTTTTACGGGTGATCTCTTTGGCTCGTTCCTGGAACCGTAGATCAATTCGATTGGCAAGATTTATTAAATCATCTAGAGAGGTTGGAACGTCCCGACCGGCAAGTTCGTCTTTAATACGGCCGGACAGACCCTCCCAGAAGACCGAAATTAGAGCTTCATTGTCCCAAGCTAGTTCTGAGGCTAAAGTCCGGAACCGTATGGCATATTGACCAACGGTGAGACTCTCCTGACGGAGACGCAGCAGAGATGATGCAGAGGAAGTCTTCCGTCCAGGTTCGTCGAATACCTTCCGGAAGGCCGAGAGAAACGCAGGCAGGTCAGACACCAGAGGATCCTCTCTCTCCCAGAGAGGGTTAAGCCAGGCCAGGGCCTCTCCGGTGAGATGGGACATGATGAAGGCAACTTTGGCCCGGTCAGAGTTAAACTGGTGTGCCAGGAGTTCAAAATGCAGGGTGCACAGATTAATGAAACCCCGAGCCAGAGCAGGATCGCCTCCAAACCTAGGAGGAGCTGACAGTCGGGGTCCGGAAATGGAAACCACGGAATTGGGAATCAGCGGGACTGACGGATTATGAGTCATGGCTCCAGCGATGGTTGCTGGTGATGAATTCAGAGTGTCCAGACGGGAATTGACGTTCCGCAGGTGACCCAGGATGGCCTCCTGTTAAGACCTCTGGCGAGACAGCTCATGACACAGTTCCGGGAGTGAAGGGGTTTGGGTGCCACCGGGTTCCATGGCCCGAGCAAACTGTAACGGGTCTGGTGGGTGGAACTACTGACGAGACAGGTCAGGTTGGTGGAACCACAAAGCTTTATTATACAAGAGAGTTTACTTGTAAGAGAGCGGGTGGCACCTGGGAAAAGGGCAGGGATTCACGGCAGGAGATATAGGTAGTTTCTGGACAGGCAGGTTTGTCACAGCAAGTGACCAAGGAAGTCTCTGGGCAGGCAGGTTGTAACGGTAAGTAACCGAGGCAGTCTCTGGACAGGCAGGTTGTCACGGCAAGTGACCAAGGCAGTCTCTGGGTCAGGCAGGTTGTCACGGCAAGTGACCAAGGCAGTCTCTGGGACAGGCAGGTTGTCACGGCAAGTGACCAGGCAGTCTCTGGGACAGGCAGGTTGTCACGGCAAGTGACCAGGGCAGTCTCTGGGTCAGGCAGGTTGTCACGGCAAGTGACCAAGGCAGTCTCTGGGACAGGCAGGTTGTCACGGCAAGTGACCAGGCAGTCTCTGGGACAGGCAGGTTGTCACGGCAAGTGGCCAGGCAGTCTCTAGACAGGCAGGTTGTCACAGCAAGTGACCAGGCAGTCTCTGGGACAGGCAGGTTGTCACGGCAAGTGACCAGGCAGTCTCTGGACAGGCAGGTTGTCACGGCAAGTGACCAGGCAGTCTCTAGACAGGCAGGTTGTCACAGCAAGTGACCAGGCAGTCTCTAGACAGGCAGGTATATACGACCTGATATGGTGGAGCCTCCAGGTAGGCTGCAGTCGGATGGCAGATGATCGCTCCCAGGTGAGCAGGCAAGAGCCGGGGATCTCTGCAGATGATGTCCGAACTTCCGGATGGAGCTGCAGTCGGATGGCAGATGATCGCTCCCAGGTGAGCAGGCAAGAGCCGGGGATCTCTGCAGATGATGTCCGAACTTCCGGATGGAGCTGCAGTCGGATGGCAGATGATCGCTCCTAGGTGAGCAGGCAAGAGCCGGGGATCTCTGCAGATGACGTCCGAACCTCTGGATGGAACTGCAGACGGATGGCAGACAGGCAAGCCGACAGGTAACAGGCAGGTAACTGGAATCAGGAGCTGATGGCTGAAACAGAGTTAGACTGCACAGGAACAACATTGCTCGGGCACCTACATTAAGGAGGAAGCCCTTAATATAGGGTGGAGTCCTCCAGCATTGGCTGGAGACTGATTTGGAAAATGCGCGCGGCTCCTTTAAGAGCGGGGGGGGTGCGGGCGCGCGCCCTAAGGCCAATAGCAGGGAAGGAGCGCGCGGGACCAGCAGGGCGGAAGGAGGGCGCCGAGGATGCCAGAGGCGCAGAGGAGGCTGGGAGCACTGAGGACGCTGAGCGCAGGTGAGGAGAGCGACGTCCCTGTCTGGCAGCAGGCAGGGACGCGGGCGCTACACTTTCAAAATAACAGAAGGATCAGATACCTCAGGAGAGTCCGCAAGGAAACTCCTCGAGAGGGCATCCGCCTTAACATTCTTAGTGCCAGGAAGAAAGGAAACCACAAAATTAAAACGTGTGAAAAACAAGGCCCACCTGGCCTGTCTAGGATTAAGTCGCTTGGCAGATTCCAGATAAACCAGATTCTTATGGTCCGTAAGGACCACCACCTGATGTTTGGCTCCCTCCAGCCAATGTCTCCACTCTTCAAAAGCCCACTTCATGGCCGATAACTCCCGATTACCCACGTCATAATTACGTTCAGTAGGAGAAAATTTTCGAGAGAAAAAGGCACAAGGGTTACTTTTAGAGGTCCCTGGATCTCTTTGGGACAAAACGGCACCTGCCCCAATTTCAGAGGCATCAACCTCCACCTGAAATGGCAGAGAAACATCAGGCTGCCGCAGAACAGGAGCAGAAGTGAATCTCTGCTTTAGTTCCTGAAATGCAGAGACTGCCGCAGGAGGCCAATTCACCACATCAGAACCCTTTTTGGTCAAATCATTTAATGGTTTAACAATAACCGAGAAATTACCAATAAATTTACGATAAAAATTGGCAAAACCCAAAAATCTTTGAAGAGCCTTTAATGAAGTAGGTTGGACCCAATCACAGATGGCCTGAACCTTGACCGGGTCCATTTCAATAACAGATGGGGACAAAATTAATCCCAAAAATGAGATCCTCTGTACGCCAAAAAGACACTTTGATCCCTTCACATACAGAGCATTCTCTCTCAAAATCTGGAATACAGTTCGAACATGTTTCACATGAGAGTCCCAGTCATTGGAAAAAATCAAGATATCATCCAAATAAACAATCAGAAATTTATCCACAAAATCCCTGAAAATGTCATTCATGAAGGACTGGAAGACAGAAGGAGCATTAGTGAGCCCAAAGGGCATCACAAGGTACTCAAAATGCCCCTCAGGGGTATTAAATGCCGTCTTCCATTCATCCCCGTGCTTAATGCGAATAAGGTTATATGCCCCCTTGAGGTCAAGCTTGGTAAACCAAGTAGCGTTTTTCACCCTGGAAAACAGGTCAGAAATCAAGGGTAACTGATATTGATATTTCACAGTAATATTGTTCAAAAGACGATAATCAATACACGGCCTTAATGAACCATCCTTTTTGGCCACAAAGAAAAAAACGGCACCTAAGGGTGAAGAGGATGGTCTGATATGACCCTTCTCCAATGACTCCTTGATATAAGACCACATAGCGTCATGTTCAGGTACAGACAAGTTAAAAAGGCGACCTTTAGGGAATTTACTACCAGGCACTAATTCAATAGCGCAGTCATAGCTCCTATGGGGAGGCAAGGATGCAGATTTACTTTCGCTAAACACATCAGAAAAATCAATCAAAAAGTCAGGAACATCCTGAGCCTGGGGGGAGGCAGAAAAAACAGGAGTGTTGGTATTAACACATTGGCAGCCCCAACTGGTTACAGACACAGATTTCCAATCCAAAACAGGATTATGAGACTGTAACCAAGGGAAACCCAGTACGATAATGTCATGCAGATTATACAGAACCAAAAATTTGCAGCTCTCCTGATGATCAGGTTCAACCCTCATTATCACCTGAGTAGAGAACTGAGGTTTATTCTCAGCTAAAGGGGTAGAATCGATCCCCAGTAGGGGAATAGACTTCCGTAGGGGTATCAAGGGAAACCCACAACGTTTAGCAAAATCAAAATCCATGAGGTTAATAGCTTCTCCCGAATCAACGAAAGCCTGAGCAGAAAATGAGGACAGAGAGCATATCAGAGTAACAGTTAATAAAAACTTAGTCTGAACACTACCCAAGACAACTGAGCGTGCAAAACGTCTTCCCCGCTTAGGGCAGACTGAAATAGCATGAGAGGCATTACCACAGTAGAAACATAACCCATTGCGCTTTCGAAACTCATGACGCTGTGCCCCAGAAACCACTCTATCACACTGCATGGATTCAGAAGCAGGTTCACAAGGCAACACTATTCCACGCATACTTCTCCGCTCACGCAAACGTCTGTCAATTTGAATCGCTAATGACATAGAATCATTGAGACCAGAGGGGACAGGGAATCCCACCATAACATCCTTTACATTATCTGACAGACCCTTCCGAAAAAGGGCTGCCAAAGCGTCGTCATTCCATTTGGTCAGGACTGCCCACCTACGGAACCTCTGACAGTATAACTCAGCGTCATCAAGCCCCTGATTTAATGCCAACAAGGTTTTTTCAGCTTGATCAGTGACATTAGGCTCATCGTACAATAACCCCAAGGCCTGAAAAAATGCATCAACATCACTCAAAACAGGATCCCCAGGTGTCAGGGAAAAAGCCCAATCCTGAGGATCGCCGCGCAGGAGAGAGATGACAATTTGAACCTGCTGCGCTGCGTTCCCTGAGGACTTAGATTTTAAGGCAAAAAACAATTTACAATTATTTTTGAAATTCAGAAACTTGGCTCGATCCCCCAAAAACAAATCTGGCATGGGAATCCTAGGTTCCACAACAGGCAACCTAGCAAGATAGGTAGCAATACTCCGAACCTCAGTGGCAAGCTGATCCACACGGCCAGACAACTGTGCAAACTCCATTGAGAGAAAAAATCCTCCCCAGCACCCAGAGATACAGAGGGAAAAAAAAAAATACAAACAAACAGAAAAATATCTCTGACAACTCTGACAACCTTTTTTCTTTCACAATATTTTTCCCTTCTGTGAGTACCATACAATTTTCAATTTTTAGGCCGGTGATACTGTTATGTTTCGGTAGCTGAGGAGTGCAGGTAAAAAAGGCAATACACCAGAGCAGTTGGAATCTATGAGATTGCAGTACCCTGACTAACCACTACAACTAGAGGCAGCCGTGGAGCGTTCCTACGTTGGTCCTAGACGCCTCGTCACAGCCTGAGAAACTAACTACACCTAAAGATAGAAAGAGGAAAGCTATCTGCCCCGGAGCAGATCCCCAAAGAACATAGAAAGCTCCCAAACATGTAATGGCGGTTAGACAAGAAGAAATACTGACACAGACAGAAAATAGTATGAGCAAACGTTGGGGCCCAAACTACCTAAATAGAAAAGGATAGGAAGGGCACTTACTGCAATCCCAAAAAAACCCTGAAAAGCACCAACTCTACTAATTTCAAAAACACCTGAGATCACACGACCTCTACCACCTAAATTAGTTCTCTGGTGTAACAAAATCAAAACAGCAGCCACTGAAAAAAACTGGAAAAAGCAAATGTACAAACATCAGTGGCTGAACTAAACTGAGAGGGCAAAAGCCCCCGGAGGGGACCCTGAAGGCCCCCACAGAAGTGCAGGACAAAATGCAAAAATCAAGCACAAAAACAAAAAGAAGAAAATGCCTTATCTGTTAGCAGGAGATGCAGACACAACACAGCAGGCTACAAAGGAAACAGGAATCAAGGATTGAGACCAGAACAATTGATCACCGGCAACCCTGATGGGAAGGCGACTCCCTTATATAAGACCAGTCAGTAACACCTGATTCCCAATCCTCACAATCTTCACTGGACAGTCCAGTACCGCTTGTAACCACCAGAGGGAGCCTCTGCTCAGAACTCATTTCAAGTCCATTCACAACAGGCATGCCCCTCAACGAGGCTTCCAAAACAATAAGTCTGCCTCAAGGATCAATATGTGTCCTTTTCACCTGAACAATTCGAAACAAGGTAACCACCATACTTTCCAGGAAAATACTCCTGGTCCAGGGCTACTCCTGTGGACTAAACTGAACCCACCACGAGTGTTAAGTTAGCAAATAGCCCCAGGACAAATCTCTTGAGGGACAGGGTCCAAAACCCAACCTACTCATAAGCAAGAGAAAAGATAAGGCAGGAAAGAGCCAGGACTCCTCCAGGCCATTAAAATGACACCTTTTGTATAAATTTGCATAACAACTAAGCAGCTTTATATAACTAACAAATTAAAATTTTGAATGTGACTGTACCGGCATAACTTTTCTCAAGGAAGTAAAATGTTAAAGAAACCATTCTATAACATATTGTAAGACATTAAGCAAAAATTTAAGACAACCCCCAGAGGGACTCTCTCAGCGAAGTCTATTGGAAGATAGTCCTCTTTTAGTCACTCTTTCTCCTTGACCTCTACGCTCCATTCTCTTTCTTTGGTTCCATACCTGAGACGGCGTTGGTCCAACCAGCAAAGGGGTGTCCCAGTCCTCTATCTTGGGTATCTGCAATCCCAGAGCTTCACAAAAAGCTGGACGGTCCTCCAGAGAATGCGTCGCTGAGATACCCTCTCTGTGAGCAGTCAGGGCAAAGTGGAAAACCCCATCTGTATAGGATGCGGAGGTCCTTCAAAATTGGCAACAAAGAACAAAGGCCTGAGGAGCCTTCTCTTCGTTAGTGTGAAATGGGACAAGTCCAGAAACAGTTGAATCACAGTCCCTGAATAAGAGATCTCTTCCTGCAACCAAGCCTTTGCCATGACTCTCTCCTTAGTCTAATAGTCATGGAGACAGCAGATGATATCCCGTGGATATGGGGTCGACCACTTAGGTTGTAGGGCACGGTGAGCTCTATCAAATTTAATAGACGTTGAGAAAGGTTCCCCCAGCACAGTATTAAAGATTTCTTGAAGAATTAGTTTAGGGTTTTCTTACTCATTAGTTTCCAGAATAACCCTCATTCTGATATTGCATCTTATCTCCCTATTGTCCAGATCTTCCAGATTTCCCATTAACTCTCTGACAGACCTCAGTTGTGAAGAGGTTAATTGATGGAGATCAGCCACATGTGTTCTGGTAGTGTCATGTTCCCCCTCCAGTGAGTCTATATGGTCAGCTAAATGTTGCAGGTCCTGTCTCATACAGGCAATCTCAGACCTACAGGTCTTCTTGACCTCAGCAATCAAAGACTTAAAATCATCCTTAGAGGGAAATTGTGCAAGAAGTCTTTTCCAGGATGACAGTGAAGGAGCCCCCATCTGACACTCTTCTTCTTCAGAGGACTCCCCTGTGTAATCACTTGAACCTCTGCAATATTAGCAGAGTGAGAAATATTGGGTAGACCTGTCGAAGAAACCTTTCCCTCTCCTCTCTTTTCTAAATTGTACTTTTTCTGAGGAGTCCCCTTATCTCTGGGAAACAGAGGAGACTCATCTGCCTGGCACTGCAGAAGGGGAGAGGAGCGGCCTCTGTCCTCACCATCCTGCTGTGAGACACCATCTTATGCTGCACTATGCCCTGAAGGAGACAGATCCTTATGCTCAGCAGGAGAACGGTGATGCTGGAGTAAGCAGGGTGAATGACCAACCTTTCTCACCAGGTCACGAAATGCTTGTCTAGGGACTCGGGAGATCCTTTCCTCCCGGTTCGCGACACGTTGCCTCAGGCTGGAGGAAGGCATCCAATGCGGTCACCGGAGCAGTCGACACCGCTCCCTAATGAGCCGGGTTCTTCAGCTTCCTGGGGCACAATATTACAGCTTAAAATAGAGCCGGTACAGGCAAGTATGAGCTGCTATAAAGCCAGACCTGGCAGGAGCTCCTCTCACACATGTCCGATCAGCACAGCATCCAGACACGCCCCCTCTTCAATGTCTTTTTTAAAATGTGGTGCCCAGAACTGGGCATAGTAATCCAGATGAGGCCTAACCAAGGAGGAGTAGAGGGGATAATTACTTCATGTGATTTAGACTCTATGCTTCTCTTAATGCATCCTAGAACTGTTTGATTTTTATTGCTGCTGCATCACACTGTTGATTCATGTGCAGTCTGTGATCTATTAGTATACCCAAGTATTTTTCACACGTGCTGTTGCTTAGTTCTATTCCCATTCTGTAGATGTAATTTTCATTTTTTCTTGCCCAGATGTAGAATCTTTCATTTCTACCTGTTAAATACCTGTAATGTGTGTAGTACAGTTCATATAGCGTCTTGTGCTTGGGTGCGATGAAAATACATGAGACACAGGTTTGATATAGAAGGTCTTGTATTACTTCATACAAGTTGGCAAAAATAGTCACACAGTTTGCAGACACAGAAGCAGGAGACACAGCAGGCCAGAGTAATCTAAGCTCAGCAATCACTCTCCACAACAGGTTCAGGATCTTCTTCTCTGTTACCGTAAGTCCATGCAAACGTGGATCTTTCAAAGAGCAGGGTTCCTGAGTCCACAAGTGTTTCAGAGTTCCTCAGTAGGAATAGCTGGAGTACAAGGTCCAAGGCTTCAGGAGTCAGGTCACAGGTTCACTGCAGGCTAGATTCAGAAGCACTGATTGCTCAGCTGTGGCTGCTTAAGAAGCAAGAGGGAGAGAATCAGGGCGGGAACATGAAAGCTGAAAACTCCATATTGACTGAGGGCAAGATAGCTGCAGCAAGACAGAAAGCAAAATGGCTGACGGAAAAACTGAGTTTCAAGAACATGTACAAAGAACCTTACATTACTCCCCCCTTAGGGACAACCTCCGGATGGCCTCAGACCAGGCTTGTCTGGGTACCTCTGATGAAACTGGCGGAGCAAACGAGGAGCATTAATGTTATTGACTGGTTCCCATGAGTTGTCCTCCACTGGGTAGCCTTGCCATTTAATCAAATATTGTAACTGATTTCTGTATAACCTGGAATCCAGAATCCTTTCCACCACAAATTCTTCCTGACCATCGACTAGCACTGGGTCAGGGCAAGGAGAAGAACGTCCAGGAAACGTATTGGGTGTTGCAGCCTTTAGTAGGGATACATGAAAGACAGGGTGAATTCTCATAGTTCTGGGCAGTTGAAGACGACAAGCAACGGCACTTATAATTTTACTGATTTTATAGGGTCCAATGTACTTATGTCCCAACTTAGACGATGGAATCCTTAACTTAAGATTTCTGGTTGACAGCCAGACCAGGTCTCCTACCTTGAAAGCTGGTGCAGGTTTACGAAATTTATCTGCTGCTTTCTTGTACCTTTCCTGAGCCGATTCCAGATTCTCCTTTAGAAGATCCATATTCTTCTGTAAAGACGTGATTCTTTCAGCCACTGCTGGTAAAGGCGTTTCTATGGGAAATCGTGGTAGAATGTTAGGATGATAACCTAGATTGGAGTAAAAAGGAGACTGCTTAGTGGAGGCACTCTGAGAGTTGTTATAAGAGAACTCAGCTAATGGAAGTAGATCCACCCAATCATCCTGTAGGTGGCAGATAAAGCAGCGGAGATACTGCTCCAGGGTTTGATTGGTTCGTTCAGTCTGTCCATTAGTCTGGGGATGAAAAGCAGAAGAAAGGTTTACTTTAATGTCCAATGCTGCACAGAAATTTTGCCAAAACCTAGAAGTGAATTGCACCCCTCGATCCGAAATAACCTCATCCGGTACTCCATGTAAGCGAAACACATCTTTAATCATCAAATCTGATGTCTGTTTTGCAGTGGTTAAGCCGACACAAGGGATAAAATGAGCTGCCTTTGTTAGACGGTCAACCACCACTAGAATGGTGTTCTTCCCTTGAGATGTTGGTAACTCCACAATGAAGTCCATAGAAATGGATCCCCACGGGCGGGACGGGGTGGGAAGAGGTTGTAACAGACCAGTTGGTGAGGAGCGAGGTGTTTTGCATCTTGCACAGACTTCACATGAAGTGACATAGTTTAAAACATCCTTCCTGCAAGTGGGCCACCAAAAGAAACGAGAAAGAAATTCCTGTGTCTTTAGAATTCCTCTATGCCCAGCTATCTTGGAATCGTGAATGAGTTGCAATACTCTCAATCTGACTGTTTCAGGAATATACAGACGTTGTCCCAGAATCCACACACCATTCTTAAAGACAAGACTTACGTCCCTTGGGGGTTGTGCCAACAAGGAATCCGCATGGTATGCTTCCTTGATGTCCTTAAGTAGGTCTTGATTATGAATCACTCCCAGGAATCTAGAGTCAGGAAGAATAGTCTTAGGAGGAGCAAGTGGACGGGTCTCTGCTGAATAAATCCTAGAGAGTGCATCAGCCTTTCCATTGCGTGATCCTGGTCTATAAGAAATAACAAAATTAAATTGGTTTAAGAAAAGATTCCAGCGAGCCTGGCGAGGAGTCAGGCATTTAGCCGACCTGATAAATTCAAGGTTACGATGGTCTGTCAGGACGACTATTTGTTGTGCAGCTCCCTGAAGAAGGTGTCTCCATTCTTTGAAGGCGGCAATAATGGCCAACAACTCTCTATTGCCCACATCGTAGTTCCTCTCAGCCGAAGACAACTGCTGGGAAAAGAAGGCACAGGGATGCAAGACATTCTTCTCACCTGTTCTCTGAGAGAGTATAGCTCCAACGGCACAGTCTGAAGCATCCACCTCTATTATGAAGGCAAGTTCGGGGTTGGGATGTACCAAGATAGGTGCGGTGGTAAATTTATCTTTCAGACGGGAAAATGCTTCCTGGGCTTGGGGAGTCCAGGAGAACCTAGACTCTTTCCGGGTAAGTTGGGTGATAGGTGACACTACCTCAGAGAAATTCCTAATGAAACGTCTATAGAAGTTGGCAAACCCGATGAAGCGCTGCACCTCCTTCACATTTCTAGGACTTGGCCAATCCTTGATGGCTTGGGTCTTGCTTCCATCCATACTAATTCCTTGTGTAGACAGTACATACCCCAGAAATTGAATTTCGGTCCTATGGAATTCACACTTTTCAAGTTTGATGTAAAGATGGTTTTGTCTTAGACGTTCCAAGACCATTCTCACATGTCCATGATGTTCCTCTGTGGAGTTAGAAAAAATTAGAATATCATCCAAATAAATCACCACGAATGTATCTAGGAGATCCCTGAAGATGTCATTCACCAAGTGTTGGAAAGTGGCTGGGGCGGTACTCAGACCAAAAGGCATAACTAGATATTCAAAGTGTCCATAGCGTGACCTGAATGCAGTCTTCCACTCATCCCCAGGTCTAATACGGACCAAGTTATAGGCCCCACGGAGATCCAATTTAGAGAAAATTTTGGCATGCCGCACTCTCTCCAATAACTCAGGGATTAAAGGCAATGGATAACGGTTTCTAATAGTAACCTTATTGAGTTCCCTATAGTCTACGCAGGGTCTCAGAGATCCATCTTTCTTCTTCACAAAGAAGATGGGTGCACCTGCAGGAGATGAAGAGGGGCGTATGAAGCCCTTGGCTAGATTTTCATCTATGTAATCCTTTAAAGCCTTTAGCTCAGGCCCCGCCAGGGGGTAGATCTTACCAAAAGGTATCTCTGCTCCAGGCAATAATTCAATTGGACAATCATATGGACGGTGAGGGGGAAGCTGGTCAGCGTTCTTCTTGTCACATAAATCCACATAGTCCTGGTATACAGCTGGTAGTTCAGGGACTGAGATGGTTCCTTTAGGAACAGAGCACGCTGAAACTTCTGGAGTCATCTGTTTCTCTGGAAAGTGTAATTCCTTGGTCTCCCAGTTAATGGTAGGGTTCTGAGCCTGCAGCCATGGTAGCCCTAGAATAATGGGAAAGTGGGGAGAAGAGATAAGCATAAAGGACAGTTTCTCTTGATGATCTTTACCCATAAGGACCCTCAAAGGCTCCGTTTCCTGATCCACTGGTCCAGAGGTCAGCAGGGAGCCGTCCACAGTTTCCATCTGTACTGGAGTAGCCTTCTTCACTGAACGTATCCCCTGTTTCAGAGCAAAGGAGACATCCATAAAAATTCCCACTTGCCCCTGAGTCGATCATAGCAGAGCTAGACACCCAGACTGAGTCAACCCAGAGTTTGATGGAAAGGAAGCAATGAGAATTGTTTTTCCTACAACTCAGCTGGGACACCGCTGAGGAAACTTGAAAAATTGCAGCGTTTACACAGTCATCGTCCTCAGAAGTAACGGAGTTTAAGTCCGAGAAATCAATATCTGTTGCTGCAGATCTCTCTGGAGCCTGAGGCTCGGACCTGACAGATCTCCTCTCGCAACACTCACAGTGAATGAGTGCTGCAGTAGTCTTACGAGAACGGCTGGGGCAGTTTATAATGAAGTGCCCTGACTTACCACAATAGAAACATAGATTTTCCTTAAAACGATGTTCTTTGCGTGCATCACTAACCCGTCTTTGTAAAGAGTCTACCTGCATGGGTTCAGGTTCAGGTTCCCGTGTGATCCTACTCAAAGGTTCCTTAGCTGGGGAGGAAGGTAGGAAAAGGTTAGTGCGATTGTTTTCGAACCATCTCTCTTGCCTGCGTTCAGTCAGACGAGCATCAATACGGATGCAGTAATTAATAAAGTCACCTAACGCAGTGGGAGGGTCGGCACGAGCTAGTTCATCCTTAATTAGTGGAGACAACCCCTTTCGAAAAATAGATTTTTTGGCGGAACTGTCCCAAGTGGTATCAAGGGCCCATCTCCTGAAATCCAAGGCATATTCGGCTACCGAGTGCTTACCTTGGCGCAAAGTTAACATGGCTGCTTCAGCTGTTGCACCTCGATTGGGGTCATCAAACACCTGCCCCATGGCTGAAATGAAAGCATCAAGATGATCCAAACATTCATCCTCAGTCTCAATCAGAGGGTTTGCCCACATCAAAGCCTTGTTGGTAAGCAACATAATTATAGTAAGTACTTTAGATCGTTCAGTGGGAAATTGTGAAGCATGTGCAGAAAAAAAAAGATTGCATTGGTTAATAAATCCCCTGAATTTCTCACGTTCACCGCCAAAACGAAAAGGGGCAACTTGGGAATCCCAGAACTCGGGGCTACGGCAGGAGCCTGGACTCGCTCCTCTAGAACCTCAATCCTGGCTCGCAAATCCTGGGCAGTCTGTCCAAACACTTGCAAATTGTGATTAGTGAGGTCCTGTAGGTTTGTAAAACGGGTTTTTATAGTCTGTAAATCTGCAAGGATATTATCAGTCACTCCGCAAAGTTCCTTTATGCGGGCTTCCATCTTCCAAATCTTTTAAGACAAGAGTACTGGTAGGAGAAGAGAAAAGAGAAGAAAAAAAAAAAAAAAAAACAATAGTGTTTACCTGTGGTAACACTGCAGAGAAAAAAAACTTAAGGGAACTGCTCACCTGGAATGGTTGTGAGAAGTCACAACCACTGTCATCACAGAAAGTACAACCGGACATCTGATATCCACAGTTACAGCAGACACAGCCTTTCCAGACCCAGCAGACACTAACGTTTGGCTTCTGAATCTTGTAATGTGTGTAGTACAGTTCATATAGCGTCTTGTGCTTGGGTGCGATGAAAATACATGAGACACAGGTTTGATATAGAAGGTCTTGTATTACTTCATACAAGTTGGCAAAAATAGTCACACAGTTTGCAGACACAGAAGCAGGAGACACAGCAGGCCAGAGTAATCTAAGCTCAGCAATCACTCTCCACAACAGGTTCAGGATCTTCTTCTCTGTTACCGTAAGTCCATGCAAACGTGGATCTTTCAAAGAGCAGGGTTCCAGAGTCCACAAGTGTTTCAGAGTTCCTCAGTAGGAATAGCTGGAGTACAAGGTCCAAGGCTTCAGGAGTCAGGTCACAGGTTCACTGCAGGCTAGATTCAGAAGCACTGATTGCTCAGCTGTGGCTGCTTAAGAAGCAAGAGGGAGAGAATCAGGGCGGGAACATGAAAGCTGAAAACTCCATATTGACTGAGGGCAAGATAGCTGCAGCAAGACAGAAAGCAAAATGGCTGACGGAAAAACTGAGTTTCAAGAACATGTACAAAGAACCTTACAATACCATTCTATTAAGGGTATGCCACACTAAACAAGATCGCTAACGAGATCGCTAAAATACGTCACTATTTAGCGATCTCGTTAGTGACGCTGTTGTGTGTGGCATGTAGCAACGACGTGGCCCCTGCTGTGATCTCGCTGATCGTTCACTAGAGTTCTGGACCGTATTTAGATCGTTGGCGTCCCGCTGGTGAGCCTATATCGCTGTGTCTGGCACGTTTTGTGAACGATGTGCGCTGTTTTTTACATCGCAAAGTCGTTAAGGAGATCGCTAACCGCTTATGCGTCGTTAACGAGATCGCTAAGTGTGGCAGCTACTAGCGACATTAAAACGATCACAAAAACGATCGCATTAGTATACGTCGTTATCGTGATCGTTAGCGGGAGCGTTTAGTGTGGCAGTACCTTTAGTCACTACCAATTGTTCAAGCTTATCTAGATCCCTCAAAATCCTTTCTCTGTCTTCTCTAGTGTTAGCTATCCCTCCTAGTTTTGCTTCGTCCGCAAATTTGATGAGTTTACCTTCAGTTCCCTTATCTAGATCATTTAGAAAAATGTTTAACAACACAGGGGCCAGGACAGAGCTTTCTGGTACCCCACTAGAAACACTTCCAATTGGATGTGGAACATTTATTACCACTTTTTGAGTACGATCACTGGGCCAGTTAAGAATCCACCTAACCATAGCCTTGTCAATCCCATACTTGGTTATTTTTTCAATAAGGATAGTATGAGATACTTTATCAAATGCTTTGCTGAATTCAAGATATAGTATATCTACCGCATTTTCCTGATCCACCCAGTCAGTGATTCCATCATAGAAGGAAACTAGATTAGTCTGGCATGACTTGTTTGCAACAAACCCATGCTGGCTCTGGTAAATTACTGTATTCTTATCCAAGTACGTACATACAGGTTGTTTAACAATTTGTTCAAAGATCTTTCCTGGTATAGAAGTAAGGCTCACTGGCCTGTAATTTCCTGGCTCCATCTTCTTTCCTTTTTTGAAGATAGAGACAACATTTGCTCTTCTCCAATCTTCTGGGACTTCTCCTGTTTACCGTGATTTTTCAAAGATTCTGGCTAGTGGTTCTGCAATTTCCTCTAACTCTTTCAGTACCCTAGGATGAAATTCATCTGGAACAGAAGATTTAAATTCATTTAAATTAGCTAAGTGTTCTGTCACTATCTATTTGTTTATGGATAGTGTGGGTTATTTTATTCCTTCAATGGCACCGTGAGGATCAGTTGATGCTATAATTGCTTTCTTAGAGAACACAGATTCAAAATAGGAATTTAAAAGTTCTGCTTCTCAACATCATTTTTGACCATTTCACCCTTTTCATTGTGTAAAAATCCTATAGAATCTTTGACTTTTCTTTTTTTTTTTTCCCCCCCAAAAGCCTTTTTACTTATTTTGGTCTCCCTTACAAACCCCTTCATTACTAGATTAAGGTCTTCTAACTCTTGCCCTGCATTCCCTGTAGACAGCATTATATTCTTCTTTAGATATGCCCCCTCTTTCCATTTAATATAGGGTACATTTCTTTTTCCTTTTTAATGAGTGATGAAGTTCTGTGTTCATCCATCTTGGTCTCTTTAAATTCTTCCAATTCTTCCTTCTTTTCAGGATTGTTACCAATTGTGCACCGAGAACTTCATTTAGCAAAATCTCCCATCCTTCTTGGACATTTCTGTCCTTTAAAACATCCAGCCATTGGACCTTTCCTGTCCTCTTTCTGAGTCCAATAAAATCTGACTTTTTGAAGTCCAACCTTAAATTCTGAGTCCTCGCTGGTCTTCCTCCTCTTGTAATCCAAAATTTGAGGATAGCATGATCGCTGCCTCCTAAATTCCCAGCTACGTTTCCTTTCTCAACAATTTCCTCCCTGTTGGTAAGAATTAGGTCCAAGATTTCAGATCCTCTTGTTCTCTCTTCTAGCTTTTGGAAGATAAAGTTGTCAGCAAAAGAAGATAAGAATTTTCTGGACCCAGTACTTTTGCCTGAGAGAGATTCCCAACAAATATCTGGATAGTTAAAATCCCCTAGGATCACTATTTTGTACTTTATGGAGAACAGAGATATCTGATGTAAAAAGAGTTCATCCATATCTTCAGTCCATCCAGGTGGCCTATAGTAAATACCTAAAATAGTGCCCTTTCTGTCTTTCTCTCCTTGTATTCTTACTAAGTTTCTACAGAGCTACCAGTCTCTGAAGCTTGGATCTCTCTAGAGATATATGTTTTCCTAACATACAGTGCAACACTTCCTCCCTTCTTGTTAATCCTGTTTTTAATATATAAGTTGTAGCCTTAAAGGTTTGTATCCCTATCATGTGTACAACCCCTGGCAAAAATTATGGAATCAACGGCCTTGGAGGATGTTCATTCAGTTGTTTAATTTTGTTTAAAAAAAGGAGATCACAGACATGGCACAAAACTAAAGTAATTTCAAATGGCAACTTTCTGGCTTTAAGAAACACTAAAAGAAAATCAAGAACAAAAAATGTGTTAAGGGTATGCCACACTAAACAACATCGCTAACGGGATGGATAAAAAACGTCACTATTTAGCGATCCCGTTAGCGATGTTGTTGTGTGCGGCATCTACCAGCGACGTGGCCCCTGCTGTGATCTCGTTCATCACAGCGATCGTTCCGGACCCTATTTTTATCGTCGGCGTCCCGCTGGCAAGTATATATCGCTGAGTGTGGCACCTTTTTTTAGCGATTTAGCGGTACAAAGGTACCGCTAAAGTCGTTAAGGAGATCGCTAACCGCGATAGCGTCCTTAACGACATCGCTAAATTAGGCCACTACTAGCGATATTAAAATGATCCCGCTAGCGATCTCATTAGTATGCGATGTTAACGAGATCACTAGCGGGATTGTTTAGTGTGGCATACCCTTTAGTCAGTAATGGGGTTTTTTTTAACCAAGCATAGGAGAAAATTATGGAATCACTCAATTCTGAGGGAAAAAATTATGGAATCACCCTGTAAATTTTCACTCCCAAAACTAACACCAGCATCAAATAAGACCTGCTCGTTAGTCTGCATCTAAAAATGAGCGGTCACACCTTGGAGAGCTGTTGCACCAACTGGACTGACATGAATCATGGCTAGAAACACGAGATATGTCAATTGAAACAAAGGAGATGATTATCAAACTCTTAAAAGAAGGTAAATCATCACGCAATGTTGCAAAAGATGTTGGTTGTTCACAGTCAGCTGTGTCTAAAATCTGGACCAAATACAAACAACATGAGAAGCTTGTTAAAGGCAAACATACTGGTAGACCAAGGAAGACATCAAAGCGTCAAGACCAGAAACTTAAAGCAATATGTCTCCAAAACAGGAAATGCATAACAAAACAAATGAGGAACGAATGGGTGGAAACTGGAGTAAACGTCTGTGACCGAACTGTAAGAAACCGCCTAAAGGAAATGGGATTTACATACAGAAAAGCTAAACGAAAGCCGTCATTAACACCTAAACAGAAAAAAACAAGGTTACAATGGGATAAGGAAAAGCAATCGCGGACTGTGGATGACTGGATGAAAGTCATATTCAGTGGTGAATCACGAATCTGCATTGGGCAAGGTGATGATGTTGGAACTTTTGTTTGGTGCTGTTCCAATGAGATTTATAAAGATGACTGCCTGAAGAGAACATGCAAATTTCCACAGTCAATGATGATATGTGGCTGCATGTCAGGTAAAGGCACTGGGGAGATGGCTGTCATTACATCTTCAATAAATGCACAAGTTTATGTTGATATTTTGGACACTTTTCTTATCCCATCAATTGAAAGGATGTTTCAGGATGATGAAATCATTTTTCAAGATGATAATGCATCCTACCATAGAGCAAAAACTGTGAAAACATTCCTTCAAAAAAGACAAAGTCAATGTCATGACCTGCAAATAGTCCGGATCTCAATCCAGTTGAAAATCTTTGACGGAAGTTGAAGAAAATGGTCCATGACAAGGCTCCAACCTACAAAGCTGATCTGGCAACAGCAATCAGAGAAAGTTGGAGCCAGATTGATGAAGAGTACTTTTTGACACTCATTAAGTCCATGCCTCAGAGACTGCAAGCTGTTCTAAAAGCCAGGAGGTGGTGCAACAAAATACTAGTGATGTGTTGGAGTGTTTTTTTTGATTGTTTGTTTTTCATGATTCCATAATATTTTCCCTCAGAATTGAGTGATTCCATAATTTTTCCCCTATACTTGGTTAAAAAAATAACCATTACTGACTAACACATTTTTTTATCTTGATTTCTTTTAGTGTTTCTTAAAGCCAGAAAGTTGCCATTTGAAATTACTTCAGGTTTGTGCCATGTCAGGGATCTGCTTTTTTTAAACAAAACAACTGAATGAACATCCTCCAAGGCCGGTGATTCCATAATTTTTGCCAGGGGTTGTAGCATCCCACAAAGTTTCAGTGATACCTATGACATCATATCTCTCTTCCTGTGTTAGCAGCTCCAATTCTCCTTGCTTGTTTCCCATGTTCATTTGTATAGACACATTTTACTTTGTAGTTAGCTTCTCTCGCTCCTCTATTTTCATTCAGAATTTGCTGTTTTTGTTCTTTATTTGCACTTCTAATATCAGGGTTCTCAAAAGAATTCATCAGCTGCAACCTCATCTTCCTAGTTCTCCGCAATATCCAGAAGTCCCAGAGGGTGCCGTCCGTATAGAAGCTCGAACAGTGAGTTCCCCTTTGAGACCTATAGGACTTCCCTGATAGAGAACAACAAGTACGGCAGTAGGCAATCCTTCTCCACAACCTTCTTAAGCATGGACTTCAAGGTCTGGTTGAAACTCTCCACCAGGCCGTCCGTCTGCGAATGGTACACCGATGTCCGGAGTTGTGTAACCTAGAGAGCCTTACACAACTCCCTCATCACTTTGGACATAAAAGGAGCTCCTTGGTCCATCAGGATCTCTTTTGTCAGGCCCATACAGGAGAAAATATGAACTAGTTCTTAGGCTATATTCTTGGCTGAGGAGTTTTTCAATTTTACTGCCTCCAGGTACCGTGTTGCATTGTCCATCACCACTAGGATGTATTGGTGCCCCCTGGCAGACATAACTAGGGGCCCTTCAAGGTTCATGGCAAACCTGTCATATGTTACCTATATAATGGGCAACGTCACTAAGGGACTCCGGAATTGGTATACGGGAGCAATTCACTGACAACTGGGGCAGGACTGGCAGTAATTAACAATCTCTCTGTGATACCCAGGTCAGTAGAACCTCCTAAGGACCCATTCTTGAGTTTTTTCTACTCCCAGATGCCCACACAAGACATGAGAATGGGCCAGGTCTAGTACCCTACACCTATAGGGACCCGGTACTAACCACTGCTCTACCACTTCCTCTCTTAATTTAGTGACCCAATATAGCAGCTCATCATTTAAAGCATAATGTGGAAACCTGGTGTCAGCCACCGGCTCTCGAACGACCCCATTTATCACAGTTACATTGTCAAATGCCCCTTTTAGAGTAAGATCCAGCATTTGAACAGTCCCAAAATTTTCCCCAGAAACCCCCAATTCAGGAATCTCAGCTTTATTGGTCGCCGTCTCGTACTCATCTCCAGCACAGACACACAGGGAAAACTCCTCCACCTCTGACTGAGATGGGGTTTCATCATGGTGAAACTGGCTCCTGGTACTTCTGCATTCTGCCATAATTCCCAAAAC
Organism: Oophaga sylvatica; assembly: GCA_033576555.1. NCBI lineage: Eukaryota > Metazoa > Chordata > Amphibia > Anura > Dendrobatidae > Oophaga > Oophaga sylvatica. Next base: position 395,995,907 of record JARQOD010000003.1, on the reverse strand, counting down.
AAGCTAAAGTCTGTCCCTATTATCACGGGTGTAGTAGGTCCTTAACCATCCAGACAATTCATTTTTATAGACACTCTGGCAACAGGGCAGTCCTTGGCGTCCCCGTGAATACAGTAAACAGCCATATGTTTTCCGGGGATCAACTGGTTGGGGAACGTGGCCCTTACCAGGGTCACCAAACTCCAAGAGTCCAAACACCAGTACACTACTTATTGTTACGAGACATGCCTGTGACCCCTCACTGGTCTGATAGTCCAAACAGATGCTGCGTGATCAGGACTGCGACATCTCCAGCAGAGCAAGCCTTTACCTGCGGTGTTGTGAATGGGTTTGAGATGAGTTCTGAGCAGAGGCTCCCTCTGGTGGTTTCAAGCGGTACTAGTGAGGATTGGGAATCAGGTGTTACTGATTGGTCTTATTTAAGGGAATCATTTTCCCATCAGGGTTGCCGGTGATCAATTGTTCTGGTCTGAATCCTTCTTTCCAGTTTCCCTTGTAGCCTGCTGTGTCGTGTCTGCATCTCCTGCTATCAGATAAGACAATTTCTTATTTTGTGTTTTTGCTATATTTTTGCATTTTGTCCTGCACTTCTGTGGGGGCCTTCTGGGTCCCCTCCGGGGGCTTTTGCCCTCTCAGTTTAGTCCAGCCACTGTGTTTTGTACTTTTGCTTTTTCCAGTTTTTTCAGTGGCTGCTGTTTTTGTTACACCAGAGAACTAATTTAGGTGGTAGAGGTCGTGTGATCTCAGGTGATTTTGAAATTAGTAGAGTTGGTGTTTTTCAGTGTTTTCTGGGATTGCAGTAAGTACCCTTCCTGTCCTTTTCTATTTAGATAGTTTGGGCCCCAGCGTTTGCTCATACTATTTTCTTTCTGTGTCAGTATTTCCTCTTGTCTAACCGCCATTACATGTTTGGGGGCTTTCTATTATCTTTGGGGTTCTGCTCCGGGGCAGATAGCTTTCCTATTTCTATCTTTAGGTGTAGTTAGTTTCTCAGGCTGTGACGAGGCGTCTAGGACCATCGTAGGAACGCTCCACGGCTGCCTCTAGTTGTGGTGGTTAGTCAGGGTACTGCAATCCCATAGATTCCAACTGCTCTGGTGTATTTCCTTTTTTTTACCTGCACTCCTCAGCTACCGTAACATAACAGTATCACCGGCCATAAAAATTGTATGGTACTCACAGAAGGGAAAAAATATTTTGAAGGAAGAAAAGTTGTCAGAGATATTTTTCTGTTTGTTGCATTTTTTTTTTTTTTTTTTTTTCTCCCTCTGTATCTCTGGGTGCTGGGGAGGATCTTTTCTCCAATGGAGTTTGCACAGTTGTCTGGCCGTGTGGATCAGCTTGCCACTGAGGTTCAGAGTATTGCTGCATATCTTGCTAGGTTGCCTGTTGTGGAACCTAGGATTCCCATGCCAGATTTGTTTTTAGGGGATCGAGCTAAGTTTCAGAATTTCAAAAATAATTGTAAATTGTTTCTTGCCTTAAAATCTAAGTCCTCAGGAAACGCAGCGCAGCAGGTTCAAATTATCATCTCTCTCCTGCGCGGCGATCCTCAGGATTGGGCTTTTTCCCTGATACCTGGGGATCCTGTTTTGAGTGATGTTGATGCATTTTTTCAGGCTTTGGGGTTATTGTACGATGAGCCTAATGTCACTGATCAAGCTGAAAAAGCCTTGTTGGCATTAAATCAGGGGCTTGATGACGCTGAGTTATACTGTCAGAGATTCCGTAGGTGGGCAGTCCTGACCAAATGGAATGACGACGCTTTGGCGGCCCTTTTCCGGAAGGGTCTGTCGGATAATGTAAAGGATGTTATGGTGGGATTCCCTGTCCCCTCTGGTCTCAATGATTCTATGTCATTAGCGATTCAAATTGACAGACGTTTGCGTGAGCGGAGAAGTATGCGTGGAGTGGTGTTGCCTTGTGAGCCAGCTGCTGAGCCCATGCAGTGTGATGGAGTGGTGTCTGGGGCACAGCGTCATGAGTTTCGAAAGCGCAATGGGTTATGTTTCTACTGTGGTGATGCCTCTCATGCTATTTCAGTCTGCCCTAAGCGGGGAAGACGTTTTGCACGCTCAGTTGTCTTGGGTAGTGTTCAGACTAAGTTTTTATTAACTGTCACTCTGATATGCTCTCTGTCCTCATTTTCTGCTCAGGCTTTCGTTGATTCTGGAGCAGCTATTAACCTGATGGATTATGATTTTGCTAAACGTTGTGGATTTCCCTTGATACCCCTACAGAAGTCTATTCCCCTACTGGGGATCGATTCTACCCCTTTGGCTGAGAATAAACCCCAGTTTTCTACTCAGGTGATAATGAGGGTTGAACCTGATCACCAGGAGTGCTGCAAATTTTTGGTTCTATATAATCTGCATGACATTATCGTGCTGGGTTTCCCTTGGTTACAGTCTCATAATCCTGTTTTGGATTGGAAATCTGTGTCTGTAACCAGTTGGGGCTGCCAATGTGTTAATACCAACACTCCTGTTTTTTCTGCCTCCCCCCAGGCTGAGGATGTTCCTGACTTTTTGTTTGATTTTTCTGATGTGTTTAGCGAAAGTAAATCTGCATCCTTACCTCCCCATAGGAGCTATGACTGCGCTATTGAATTAGTGCCAGGTAGTAAATTCCCTAAGGGTCGCCTTTTTAACTTGTCTGTACCTGAACATGACGCTATGCGGTCTTATATCAAGGAATCATTGGAGAAGGGTCATATCAGACCATCCTCTTCACCCTTAGGTGCCGGTTTTTTCTTTGTGGCCAAAAAAGATGGTTCATTGAGGCCGTGTATTGATTATCGTCTCTTGAACAATATTACTGTGAAATATCAATACCCGTTACCCTTGATTTCTGACCTGTTTTCCAGGGTGAAAAACGCTACTTGGTTTACCAAGCTTGACCTCAGGGGGGCGTATAACCTTATTCGCATTAAGCACGGGGATGAATGGAAGACGGCATTTAACACCCCTGAAGGGCATTTTGAGTACCTTGTGATGCCCTTTGGCTCACTAATGCTCCTTCCGTCTTCCAGTCCTTCATGAATGACATTTTCAGGGATTTTGTGGACAAGTTTCTGATTGTTTATTTGGATGATATCTTGATTTTTTCTAATGACTGGGACTCTCATGTGAAACATGTTCGAACTGTATTCCAGATTTTGAGAGAGAATGCTCTGTATGTGAAGGGATCAAAGTGTCTTTTTGGCGTACAGAAGATCTCATTTCTGGGATTCATTTTGTCCCCATCTGTTATTGAAATGGACCCGGTCAAGGTTCAGGCCATCTGTGATTGGGTCCAACCTACTTCATTAAAGGCTCTTCAGAGATTTTTGGGTTTTGCCAATTTTTATCGTAAATTTATTGGTAATTTCTCTGTTATTGTTAAACCATTAACTGATTTGACCAGAAAGGGTTCTGATGTGGTGAATTGGCCTCCTGAGGCAGTCTCTGCGTTTCAGGAACTTAAGCAGAGATTCACTTCTGCTCCTGTTCTACGGCAGCCTGATGTTTCTCTGCCATTTCAGGTGGAGGTTGATGCCTCTGAAATTGGGGCAGGTGCCGTTTTGTCCCAAAAAGATCCAGAGACCTCTAAAAGTAACCCTTGTGCCTTTTTCTCTCGAAAATTTTCTCCTACTGAACGTAATTATGACGTGGGTAATCGGGAGTTATTGGCCATGAAGTGGGCTTTTGAAGAGTGGAGACATTGGCTGGAGGGAGCCAAACATCAGGTGGTGGTCCTTACGGACCATAAGAATCTGGTCTATCTGGAATCTGCCAAGCGACTCAATCCTAGACAGGCCAGGTGGGCCTTGTTTTTCACACGTTTTAATTTTGTGGTTTCCTTTCTTCCTGGCACTAAGAATGTTAAGGCGGATGCCCTCTCGAGGAGTTTCCTTGCGGACTCTCCTGAGCTATCTGATCCCTCTGTTATTTTGAAGGAGGGTGTAGTTCTTTCCGCCATCTCGCCCAATTTGAGACTTGCTCTGGAGGGGTGTCAGGAGGATAGGCCCGAGCGCTGCCCTGTTGGAAAATTGTTTGTCCCGGACCAATGGAAAAAGAGTGTGATGTCTGAGATTCATTGTTCCGCATTGGCTGGGCATCCCGGAATTTTTGGTACCAGAGACTTGGTTAGTCGGTCCTTTTGGTGGCCTACCTTGTCTCGCGATGTCAGGGAATTTGTGCAGTCCTGCGGGACTTGCTCTCGCTCCAAGCCTTGCTCTCGCTCTAGTGGTTTGTTGATGCCATTGCCTGTGCCCAAGAGACCATGGACCCATATCTCTATGGATTTCATTTCCGATCTTCCTGTTTCTCAGAGAATGACCACCATCTGGGTAATTTGTGATAGGTTTTCCAAAATGATACATCTTGTGCCATTACCTAAGTTGCCTTCCTCCTCTGAATTGGTGCCGTTGTTCCTTCAGCACGTGGTTCGTTTACACGGCATTCCTGAGAACATTGTGTCTGACAGAGGAGTCCAGTTTGTTTCCAGATTTTGGAGGACTTTTTGTTCTAAACTGGGTGTTCAATTGTCTTTCTCCTCGGCATTTCATCCTCAGACCAATGGTCAAACTGAGAGAACAAACCAGACATTGGAGACTTATCTAAGATGCTTTGTGTCTGCTGATCAGGATGACTGGGTCTCTTTTTTGCCTTTGGCTGAGTTTGCTCTTAATAATAGGGCTAGCTCTGCCACTTTGATGTCTCCGTTTTTCTGTAATTCTGGGTTTCACCCTCGATTTTCTTCAGGACAGACGGAGGCTTCTGTCTGTCCAGGTGTTGACTCTGTTGTTGAGCGTATGCAGCAGATTTGGGACCAGGTAGTGGAGAGGTTGTCCCTCTCTCAGGAGAAGGCCCAGCGGTTTGCTAACCGGCATAGGACTGATGGTCCTCGGTTTAAAGTGGGGGACTTGGTCTGGTTGTCCTCAAAGAATATTCCTATGAGAGTAGCATCTCCTAAATTTAAGCCTAGGTTCATTGGACCTTATAAGATCATGGAGATTATTAATCCTGTTTCTTTTCGTTTGCTTCTTCAGGGACATTTAAGATCCATAACGTGTTCCACAAGTCCTTGTTGAAGAGGTTTGTTGAGCCAGTGGTTCCTGCTGCTGTGCCTCCTGACCCTGTTTTGGTTGAGGGCAATCTGGAGTATGTGGTTGAGAAAATATTGGATTCTCGTTTTTCTAGACGAAGACTCCAGTATTTGGTTAAATGGAGAGGTTATGGTCAGGAAGATAATTCTTGGGTGTTTGCTTCGGACATCCATGCTAGGAGACTTATCCGTGCGTATCATAGAACTCATCCTGACCGACCTGGTTGCTCAAATGAGGGTTCGGTGACCCCTCCTCAAGGGGGGGGTACTGTTGTGAATGGGTTTGAGATGAGTTCTGAGCAGAGGCTCCCTCTGGTGGTTTCAAGCGGTACTAGTGAGGATTGGTAATCAGGTGTTACTGATTGGTCTTATTTAAGGGAATCATTTTCCCATCAGGGTTGCCGGTGATCAATTGTTCTGGTCTGAATCCTTCTTTCCAGTTTCCCTTGTAGCCTGCTGTGTCGTGTCTGCATCTCCTGCTATCAGATAAGACAATTTCTTATTTTGTGTTTTTGCTATATTTTTGCATTTTGTCCTGCACTTCTGTGGGGGCCTTCTGGGTCCCCTCCGGGGGCTTTTGCCCTCTCAGTTTAGTCCAGCCACTGTGTTTTGTACTTTTGCTTTTTCCAGTTTTTTCAGTGGCTGCTGTTTTTGTTACACCAGAGAACTAATTTAGGTGGTAGAGGTCGTGTGATCTCAGGTGATTTTGAAATTAGTAGAGTTGGTGTTTTTCAGGGTTTTCTGGGATTGCAGTAAGTACCCTTCCTGTCCTTTTCTATTTAGATAGTTTGGGCCCCAGCGTTTGCTCATACTATTTTCTTTCTGTGTCAGTATTTCCTCTTGTCTAACCGCCATTACATGTTTGGGGGCTTTCTATTATCTTTGGGGTTCTGCTCCGGGGCAGATAGCTTTCCTATTTCTATCTTTAGGTGTAGTTAGTTTCTCAGGCTGTGACGAGGCGTCTAGGACCATCGTAGGAACGCTCCACGGCTGCCTCTAGTTGTGGTGGTTAGTCAGGGTACTGCAATCCCATAGATTCCAACTGCTCTGGTGTATTTCCTTTTTTTTACCTGCACTCCTCAGCTACCGTAACATAACACTGCGGCCTTTGGCAACCCCTCAGCAACCCCCTGGGACCTTGGACTGCCCCCAGTGGTGGCTCTACTAGCCCTCTTTTGGATTCAGGCTACCTCTGGGTACCCCAGTATGGGGATGCACCACCCCCTGGCTTCCTTAGAGATCTCTCGGCCACCTGATACCTTTCCACTAGCCCCACCAGGTCGTTCGCATTCTGCGGGTCTCACTGGGCAACCCAGATCTGCACCCGCCTAGAAAAGGAGTGGATAAATCTATCCATTACGACCGGTTGTACCATCTGGGCTGGAGAGGAGGATTCCGGCTGCAACCACTTCTGTACCAAATCCAACATTTGGGAGTGAGGGGTTTATCACCGCAATACGGAAGCTAACAGCCTCAGTGAAACGCATCTAACCTCCAGCACTTTGTCAGTGACTTTGTCACAAGAGATATAGATAGATAAAAAGAAAGAGATAGAAAAAATATGATGATAGATAGATAATAGATAGATGGAGATAGTGTTGCATGGGTGAATATGAATCTTGTAGAGGGCAGCTCCCCCAATTGTCTGTATCTGAAGGGTGGACCTAGGGTAGGGTCTCTGACCTTGGAGCGGGTGCTGGGATTCTCCTGAGTGTATGTGTGGACAGGCAAAAACTCTGCACACCAGATGATCTGTGTCTGTAATGCTTTCTCCTCTGTAGGATTGGAAACAGGAACTTTTTAATTAGCTTTCTTTTTAATTATAATCAAAGTAACTTGCAGCAAATTCATCGGAGCCTGAAGATTCCCACAGAGAACAACTCCAGCCTGGAGATAATTGGAAAAGACAACATTTCCATAGAGACAATGCAGCAGATTTCTTACATGTCCTGAAATCAGCGCTGAAAATTCAAATCATAAGAGAAATATCTAACAAGTAGATGAATGAACAACGTGGCCAGAACAGAGCCCTGACCACATAATACACAAAGGACCGAGCTGTCACCCGTCATAACCTGTCAGGATGATGTTCACTTCAGTCTTATTATATACAGTGGGGGAAATAAGTATTTGATCCCTTGCTGATTTTGCAAGTTTGCCCACTGACAAAGACATGAACAGTCTATAATTTTAAGGGTAGGTTAATTTTAACATTGAGAGATAGAATATCAAAAATAAAATTCAGAAAATCACATTGTATAAATTATATAAATTTATTTGCATTTTGCAGTGAGAAATAAGTATTTGATCCCTCTGGCAAACAAGACTTAATACTTGGTGGCAAAACCCTTGTTGGCAAGCACAGCAGTCAGATGTTTTTTGTAGTTGATGATGAGGTTTGCGCACATGTCAGGAGGAATTTTGCTCCACTCCTCTTTGCAGATCATCTTTAAATCATTAAGATTTTGAGGCTGTCGCTTGACAACTCGGAGCTTCAACTCCCTCCATAAGTTTTCTATGGGATTAAGGTCTGGAGACTGGCTAGGCCACTCCATGACCTTAATGTGTTTCTTCTTCAGCCACTCCTTTGTTGCCTTGGCTGTATGTTTTGAGTCATTGTCTTGCTGGAAGACCCAGCCACGACCTATTTTTAATGTCACTCAGGATTTTACGGTACATGGCTCCATCCATTCTCCCATTGATGCGGTGAAGTAGTCCTGTGCCCTTAGCAGAGAAACACCCCCAAAACATAATGTTTCCACCTCCATGCTTGACAGTGGGGACGGTGTTCTTTGGGTCATAGGCAGTATTTCTCTTCTTCCAAACACGGCGAGTTGAGTTAATGCCAAAGAGCTCAATTTATGTCTCATCTGACCACAGCACCTTCTCCCAATCACTCACAGAATCATCCAGGTGTTCATTGGCAAACTTCAGACGGGCTTGCACATGTGCCTTCCTGAGCAGGGGGACCTTGCGGCCATTGCAGGATTTTAAACCTTTACGGAGTAATGTGTTTCCAATGGTTTTCTTGGTGACTGTGGTCCCAGATGCCTTGAGATCATTAACAAGTTTTCCCCGTGTAGTTTTAGACTGATCTCTCAACTTCCTCAAGATCAATTATACCCGACGAGGTGAGATTTTCCATGGTGCCCCAGATCGATGTCAACTGGCAGTCATATTGTATTTCCTCCATTTTCTTACTATTGCACCAACAGTTGTCTCCTTCTCACTCAGCATCTTACTTATGGTTTTGTAGCCCATTCCAGCTTTGTGCAGGTCCATGATCTTGTCCCTGACATCCTTGTAAAGCTCTATGGTCTTGCCCATGTTGTAGAGGATAGAGTCTGACATTAATTGAGTCTGTGGACAGGAATCTTTTATAAAGGTGACTATGTAAGACAGCTGTCTTTAATTTAGATAATGAGTTGATTAGGAGCGTTTAACTTCTGTAGGAGCCAGAACTCTTAATGGTTGATAGGGGATCAAATACTTATTTCTCACTGCAACATGCAAATAAATTTATATAATTTATGCAATGTGATTTTCTTGATATTATTTTTGATATTCTATCTCTCAATGTTAAAATTAACCTACCCTTAAAATTATAGACTGTTCATGTCTTTATCAGTGGGCAAACTTGCAAAATCAGCAAGGGATCAAATACTTATTTCCCCCACTGTAGTACAATTGTCATCTTCATAGACGGCAATGTCACTGTGTACATACATTACATTACTGATCCTGAGTTACCTCCTGTATTATACTCCAGAGCTGCACTCACTGTTCTGCTGGTGCAGTCACTGTGTACAGTGGGTATGGAACGTTTTCAGACCCCTTTAAATTTTTCACTCTTTGCAGCCATTTGCAGTTTCATTGCAGCCATTTGGTAAATTCAAAAAAGTTCATTTTTTTTCTCATTAATGTACACTCTGCACCTGAAAAAAAAAACAAATGTAGAATTTTTTGCAAACTTATTAAAAATGAAAAACTGAAATATCACATGGTCATAAGTATTGAGACCCTTTGCTCAGTATTGAGTAGAAGCACTCTTTTGAGCTAGTACAACCATGAGTCTTCTTGGGAATGATGCAATAAGTTTTTCACTCCTGGATTTGGGGATCCTCTGCCATTCTTCCTTGCAGATCCTCTCCAGTTCCGTCAGGTTGGATGGTGATGGTTGAAGGACAGCCATTGTCAGGTCTCTCCAGAGATGCTCAATTGGGTTTAGGTCAGGGCTCTGGCTGGGCCAGTCAAGAATGGTCACAGAGTTGTTCTGACACCACTCCTTTGCTATTTTAGCTGTGTGCTTAGGGTCATTGTCTTGTTGGAAGGTGAACCTTCAGCCAAGTCTGAGGTCCAGAGCACTCTGGCAGAGGTTTTCATCCAGGATATCTCTGTACTTGGCCGTATTCATGTTTCCTTCAATTGCAACCAGTCATCCTGTCCCTGCAGCTGAAAAACACCCCCCATAGCATGATGCTGCCACCATGTTTCACTGTTGGGATTGTATTAGGCAACTGATGAGCAGTGCCTGGTTTTCTCCACACATACCGCTTAGACTTATCACCAAAAAGTTCTATCTTCGTCTCATCACCAGATCAGAGGATCTTATTTCTCATAGTCTGGGAGTCCCTCATGTGTTTTTTTTAGCAAACTCTATGCGGGCTTTCATATGTCTGGCACTGAGGAGAGGCATTCTATCGGGCCACTCTGCCATAAAGACCCAACTGGTGGGGGGCTGTAGTCATAGTTGACTTTGTGGAACTTTCTCCCATCTCCCTACTGCATCTCTGGAGCTCAGCCACTGTGATCTTGGGGTTCTTCTTTATCTCTCTCACCAAGGCTCTTCTCCCACGATTGCTCAGTTTGGCTGGACGGCCAGGTCTAGGAAGACTTCTGGTGGTCCCAAACTTCTTCCATTTAAGGATTATGGAGGCCACTGTGCTCTTAGGAAAAAAAGGTAGCACACTGTAGCGCTATAGGTTACAGACACAAAATATGAAAAATGAATTGCATCACTGCCTTAGAAATATGAAAAATTGAGAAGTCTTAGCGCATAAAATGGCCAATTTATGTGTACTGTAGGGATTCGCTCTGGTAGGCAGTGGCCGGGCCGCAGTAACGAGGCAACACACAGGCTTCCAGTTAAAAGTTCAGTGGTTTAATGATGGTTTAAAGTCCAGATAACATAAACACAACAGAACATAAAAATACTCCAGCTTGGAGAACCACTGTTCCCAGACTCACCCTTGTTGGGACGGGCTTAACTAAGCGGCTGCAGGCCAGTAGGGACCGCCAGGTGCCATTCCCCGGGTGGTCGGGAATTTGCTTCCTGGTGCTCACTGACACAGTGTACCAAAAATCACACTTCCAGACTGACTCCAGCCAAGCTCCTTCTCTTCCACACCCACACACTACAACAGATCCTTATTAAATAGGCCTAGACCACACCCTCAGGTGAGGCACACATCACCTGAGCTGCTTACGTGACTATGACCTCATCACAGGTCCTTGTGATCAGAGAAAATCCTGACCAAACTTTAGTCTGCTGGTAGAAATATATCTCCCATCCAGCAAGAGCCCCTTTGGTGTATCAAATACCTCCCCCCTTTGTTCAACCTTAGGAGGGTGGACACATGACATACAGTGAACTCTGGACAGGGCATCTGTGTTGCCCTGTAGTTTGCCTGCACGATGTTCCACTGAAAATTTAAAATTTTGCAGTGACAGAAACCACCTGGTGACTCGTGCATTCCTCTCTTTGGCTTGACTCATCCAGGACAGAGGGGAATGGTCAGTCACCAAACGAAACATCCTCCCCAGCAAATAGTAGCGCAATGACTCCAGTGCCCATTTGATGGCCAGGCACTCTCTCTCTACAATGCTGTATCTGGTTTCAGCTGGAGTAAGCTTTCGACTCAGGAAACTAATGGGATGCTCCTCCTCGTTAACCTCCTGAGACAGCAAGGCACCCAGACCTATCTCTGATGCATCAGTCTGTACAATGAATTCTTTTTTGAAATCGGGTGTGATCAGAACTGGTGACCCACACAGGGCTCCTTTTAATTTTACAAAAGCTTCTTCAATCTGATCATTCCATCGCACCATTACTGACTTCCTCCCCTTCAAGCAGTCAGTTAACGGCACCGACAAGGTTGCAAAATTGGGAATAAACCGCCTGTAATATCCCACTAACCCAAAAACCCTTTCACTTGTTTTGTGGTGAGGGGACGGGGCCAGTTCTGGATTGCTTCCACTTTGTTTATTTGGGGTTTGAGAACTTCTCTCCCAATTACGTACCCCAGGTACCGAGTTTCCTCCAACCCTATGGAACACTTCTTCACTTCTTTGGGTTGGCCATTAGCCCTGCTTGTCGCAGAGAATCAATCACCGCCGCCTGTACATTGGGTAAGTGACTTTCCCAGTCTGTATTGTACACAACAATATCGTCCAGATAGGCCGCAGCATATCGGCGATGAGGACAGAGAACAACGTCCATTAACCTCTGGAATGTCGCTGGAGCGCCATGGAACCCGAAGGGTAGGACTATATACTGGAACAGCCCCTCGGGGGTTACAAAAGCCATTTTCTCTCTCGCCGCTTTTGTTAGGGGTACCTGCCAATATCCTTTTGTGAGGTCAATGACTGAAAAATACCGGGCCTGCCCAAACCGCTCTATTAACTCATCGACCCGGGGCATGGGGCAGGCGTCAAACTTAGAAATTTCATTCAGTTTTCTAAAGTCATTACAGAACCTTAGTGTCCCATCTGGCTTTGGTATTAGGACTATTGGGCTGGCCCACTCACTCTAGGACTCTTCAATGACTCCTAACTGCAGCATCTTTTTTACCTCTTCCGAGATGGCTTGTCGCCGGGCCTCAGGCACTCGATATGGCTTTAGTCGGACTTTGGCCTGCGGCTCCGTGACAATGTCATGTTGGATTAGGGAGCTACGACCAGGGAGCTCCAAAAAAACATTGTTTTTTTTCGGCTAACAAACTCTCGGACCTCCTGAACTTGTCTAGGAGACAAAGTGTCTGCTATTTTGACAGCGGAGAGGACTTCTCTTGCCTCCTCCTGAGGCAAGGGAGCCTTCTCTACCGGAAATGCAGGCCGTGGACAATCCTCCCCAAGGTGGTCTCTGTCTTTCCATGGTTTGAGCAGATTCACATGGTATACCTGCTCTGGCTTTCTCCGTCCTGGTTGGTGTACCTTATAGTTTACTGGACCCATCTTCTCCATAATCTCATAGGGCCCCTGCCACCATGCAAGGAACTTACTATCCACTGTAGGCACAAGAACCAACACCTGATCCCCAGGGTTAAAGGACCTTACCCATGCCTCCCGGTTATAGACCTGCCTCTGCGACCTTTGTGCTGCTTCCATATGTTCTCGGACTAATGGTAGGACTGTCTCCATTCTCTCTTGCATTTTTGACACATGTTCTTTCACACTTTTGTGGGGAGTCGGTTGGTTCTCCCAGGCCTCTTTAGCTATATCGAGTAAGCCTTGGGGATGTCTGCCATACAATAGTTCGAAGGGCGAGAACCCCGTAGATGCCTGGGGCACCTCCCGCACTGAAAACATCAAATATGGCAACAAGAGATCCTAGTCCTTACCATCTTTGGAGACTGCTTTTTTTAACATATTCTTCAGGGTCTTATTGAATCTTTCTACCAGACCGTCTGTTTGGGAATGATAGACCGATGTGCGCAACTGTTTAACATTTAATAAGTGGCAGAGTTCCTTCATGATTTTTAACATAAAGGGGTTCCCTGGTCTGTTAAGATTTTTTGAGGGATTCTCACCCATGAGAACATACCCATGAGTTATTTTGCGATGAGTTTGGCTGATGTGTGGCGCAGGGGGATGGCCTCAGGATACCTGGTAGCGTAATCTACAACTACGAGGATGTGTTGGTAACCCCTTGCTGATTTATTAACAGGCCCCACCAGATCCATGGCTATTCTCTCAAACGGTACTTCTATAATTGGTAATGGCACCAATGGACTCTGAAAGTGAGACTGAGGGCTGGTTACCTGGCACACTGGACAGGAGTTACAATACCGTTTAACTTCTTCATAGATCCCTAACCAGTAAAACCGTTGTAGAATGCGGTCTAGGGTTTTCTTTTGGCCCAAATGTCCCCCCAGTACATGCGCATGCGCTAGGTCCATTACCAGCCTGCGATATACCTGAGGTACCAGCAATTGCTCTACTATTTCCCCACGTATTTTCTCGACCCGATACAGCAAATCTTGGTTCAGCTCGAAGCAGGGAAATACTGTAGCTGCCCCAGGTTGTTGAGGTTCCCTATTGACAACCAGTACACTTTCCCGGGCTCGAGCCAACGTAGGGTCCCGGACTTGCGACGTACCAAAATTGTCACCTTGCCACATTTAAGTCTGACAATTCCGGTCCCGGTGGCAAGTCTTCCACCTCTCCAGCTAACACTTCTATAGGAGAGGTTTTCCCCTCCTCCACCGAAGGAAAAGTTACTCCTACCGCCAGCACATCTTCCTCTGGGCCACCAGGTTCATGCCCAATTTCTGGAGAATGCAACCTGGTTGCCACTGGTGCCGGCGACTGTTCCGTGAGAGGGGTAATTACAGGACAAAGCACAGAAAATAACGGAAAATCTCTTCCAATTATTAAGTCATAATGCAAGTTAACCACCACCCCCACCTCGTGGCACCGCCTCCCCGCTGGCGTGTTTATCATCACCAGAGCGGTAGGATAATATTTTAGGTCCCCATGTATACACAACACATCCATTTTCCGACCAGTATACTCGCTGATTTGGACGTGGCTGGCTCGTATTAGGGTCACAAGACTCCCTGAGTCCAGTAGAATCGTAGCAGGGGTGCCTGCATTCTCCACCAAATGTAGGGATTCGCTCTGGTAGGCAGTGGCCGGGCCGCAGTAACGAGGCAACACACAGGCTTCCAGTTCAAAGTTCAGTGGTTTAATGATGGTATAAAGTCCAGATAACATAAACACAACAGAACATAAAAATACTCCAGCTTGGAGAACCACTGTTCCCAGACTCACCCTTGTTGGGACGGGCTTAACTAAGCGGCTGCAGGCCAGCAGGGACCGCCAGGTGCCATTCTCCGGGTGGTCTGGAATATGCTTCCTGGTGCTCACTGACACAGTGTACCAAAAATCACACTTCCAGGATGACTGCAGCCAAGCTCCTTCTCTTCTACACCCACACACTACAACAGATCCTTATTAAATAGGCCTAGACCACACCCTCAGGTGAGGCACACATCACATGAGCTGCTCACGTGACTATGACCTCATCACAGGTCCTTGTGATCAGGGAAAATCCTGACCAAACTTTAGTCTGCTGGGAGAAATATATCTCCCATCCAGCAAGAGCCCCTTTTGTGTATCACAGTACCTGGAAGCCACGTTAGGGCTCTTCTCGATCTAATGTGAACAGGTGCTAAACCTAGAGTCACCAACTTATGCACATTCAAGAAAAAAAGGCAGCACACTGTAGCGCTATAGCTTACAGACACAAAATATGAAAAATGAATAGCATCACTGCCTTAGAAATATGAAAAATTGAGAAGTCTTAGCGCATAAAATGGCCAATCTATGTGTAAAGGAAGCCACGTTAAGGCTCTTCTCGTATTCCAGGTCCTAACTAATGCCAATCCTCACTTAGAAAAGTCTATTTGTATGGGAACATATGAATCCTCTCTCTAGACTAAAATCTACATCTCTGTGGAGGGGTAATGGACCTGGTATAATTAAAACGCCTGTAACCAACAGGTGGAGTGCTCAGGCAGAAGGTAAATGAATACATATCAAAAAACTGACCTGCACATCCAAAAATAGACCTAATGTGAACAGGTGCTACCGTTTTTTCTTGAATGTGCATGAGTTGGTGACTCTAGGTTTAGCACCTGTTCACATTAGGTCTATTTTTGGATGTGCCGGTCAGTTTTTTGATATGTATTCATTTACCTTCTGCCTGAGCACTTCACCTGTTGGTCACAGGTGTTTTAATTATACCAGATCCATTACCCCTCCACAGAGATGCAGATTTTAGTCTAGAGAGAGGATTCATATGTTCCCATACAGATAGACTTTTCTAAGTGAGGATTGGCATTAGTTAGGACCTGGAATACGAGAAGAGCCTTAACGTGGCTTCCAGGTACGCATAAATTGGCCATTTTATGCGCTAAGACTTCTCAATTTTTCATATTTCTAAGGCAGTGATGCAATTCATTTTTCATATTTTGGGTCTGTAAGCTATAGCACTACAGTGTGCTACCTTTTTTCTTGAATGTGCATGAGTTGGTGACTCTAGGTTTAGCACCTGTTCACATTAGGTCTATTATTGGATATGTCGGTCAGTTTTTTGATACTGTGCTCTTAGGAACCCTGAGTTACATCCTGTTTTATACTCCAGAGCTGCACTCACTATTCCGCTGGTGCAGTCACTGTGTACATACATTAGATTACTTATTCTCTACTGTCCTGAGTTACATTCTAGAAAGATGCTGAACATACAGGGAATGCTGTAAGATTTTAGCTGTGAAGCAGAGTTTTGTCACTGCTTTGAGCTACAAGAAAGAGATTGTTTCTTCCTCGGGAGGTTGGTTTTCAGTCGTTGGGTGTCATTCTATGCACGTTCAGCCATCTCTACTCTGTACAATGCACTCTATGATGGTGACAGCTACACCAGGCCACAGATAACTCAGGAACGTTACAGTGACATTTCAGTGTAATGTTCCCCATGGAGGGCGGCTGTAACTCAACCCTGTCGCCTTCTTCTCACTCTGAGCAGGAGAATGTTTTGATGTGAAGATACAATGACAGCGGCTGTTCCCTGCTGTTCCCAGGAGCATGGTGCCAAAATGCCTCAATGCCGCCTTTATGTCCTGCATCTCACAGGTGTCTGCACTGGATGTAATGTGGAGTATTAGCTCTGACAATGAGGATGTGGCACATCCACAGCTACAGGAGGGAACGTGAAACTGCGGAGAACACAACATACCAACTAAGGGCTCATACCCATTTGTGGAAAAAAAAACGGTCCGTTTTCTGGATGGAAAAAACGGTCTGAATATATGCATTGTCATCATTGTCATGCGATTTTTAATTGCTCCATCCGTTTTCCATCAGTTTTCCATCTGTATGCAATGCGATTTTAACATGATGTTTTACATAGAGCAGTTATCTCTATGTAAAAAGTCATGTAAAAATCACATTGTAAAAAAAATGTACACAAAAAGCAAATAATTATATATATATATGTATATATATATAAATATATATATACATATATATATATATATATATATATATATGTGTGTATATATATAGGTCATACACTTCTACATAGTATAATAGCCGCTAATTCATCCCCGGCTATACTGTAAAATCACACTGACAGCTTTAATAAAGAATAGAAACAATACATATACACACATAGAATACATACATATATATATATGTCATTGTGACATATATCTATAATATAACGCTAGGAGCGTCACTCTGTCTGAAGCCTTTATAGACTGCGCAAGCGCGACACGCCTGCGCAGTTTGGCTCCAGACAGAGTGAGGCATCCAGCGGTGAGTACTCTGTATGGCGCCGGAGATCGCGGTATGCGTAGGGGATGCATACGGCGCCATACTCACATACTTACCTGACCGGGAGGAGCGTTGCCGCGGCGCTTCTCTTCTCCCGGGGCAGGAGACCAGGAGTGCGCGTCGGATCGCGCATGCGCAATAGCGCTATCCGGCGCCATTTTGCTGAAGACACATTTACAGTGTGTCTTCAGCAATATGGCGCCGGACCGCGCGGTATGGGCATGCGCGTACTCCGGCGCCGCTCTCCTCCCCCGGCATCCAGCAGAACGGAACAGCGCTGGAGCACAGGGATGAAAGGTGAGTATAAATGTTTGTTTTTTTTGGGGTATCTGTGCAGTTTAATAGCGGTGAGGGGGCCATGCATATCAGGATAGGGGGGTGAGGGGACCATGCACATCAGGGTTGGGGGGTGAGGGGACCATGCACATCAGGATTGGGGGGGTGAGGGGACC
>JARQOD010000003.1:395953797-395978654 GCA_033576555.1 Oophaga sylvatica | reverse complement strand
TTTTTCTTCTTTCTTTCTTTCTTTCTTTCTTTCTTTCTTTCTTTCTTTCTTTCTTTCTTTCTTTCTCTCTCTGTTCTTTCTTTCCCGTCTTTCCTTCTTTCTCTCTCCGTTCTTTTTCCCCTCTTTCTTTCTCCCTCCCTCTCTGTTCTTTCTTTCCCCTCTTTCTTTCTCCGTCTCTGTTCTTTCTTTCCCCTTTCTTTGTTTATTCCTTTCTCTCTCTACTCTTTCTGTTCTTTCTTGCTTTCCCCTCTTTCTTTCTCTCTCTCCTTTCTCTCTGTTTTCTTTTTTCTCTCTCTGTTCTTTCTTTTACTCAGTACCAGTGTGCCCACAGTACCAGTCACTGTGCCCTCAGTACCAGTCAGTGTGATCACCAGTGCTGAATGGGTGTGGTTTGGGCGTGGACATGGGTGTGACTAGTTGTGAAATGGGTGTGGTCGGGGCGTGGCCTAAAATATGCCGCGGCGCGCTGTGCACGCCGCAACCTTTGTCCCTCTTTCCCATCTTCAAAAGTTGGGAGGTATAGGGAAGTGACCCAGTGGGTTTAATGCTTGAGTGCAGCATATCCTATTGTTTTTCCTGTGGGAGGTCGCAAGGACACATCGTGTGAGAAGTCACACACAAAGGGGGCCACAAGACACCCATGTGGCAGTTCCTTCCCCGCAATCCAGGCCTTTCATCTAATTGGTAACTGCATATGTGACCATCATATATGTATAACTATTGTGTTTTGTTTTGATTCTAGATGGCGCAGCCACTTATGTCAGTTTGCCATCAGATCATACTGAATCCTTCAAACTAGAATTGTCTAGATGTTTGAATGATGGCTTAAGAATGGGCATTATTACCAACAAAATTCATAGATGACTGTTGCCAGATTTTCCTATTCCGATTTTCCATGGGTTACCTAAATTACATAAGGAAATATTTCCACCTCCTCTTCGTCCTATTATTGCAGGCATAGGCTCAGTTAATAAATCTCGGTGAGTGGCTTGATGGCTATCTCCAGCCTCTAATTGCCAAGGCCCAAGGTTTTCTCAGGAACACATCTGCGGTGTTGCTGGTTTTGATAAATTTGCATGGAAGTCTACCTTCAAATTTGCTACTTGTGATGTTGTAAATTTATATTCCTCAATTCCTCATTCTCTAGCACTGGTGGCAATTAAATACCAACCATCTTGACAAGTATAGTGCAAAGTCATCACAGTTAAAACAATTTGTTTTGTTATCCCTGGAATACCTGTTAAAGCATAATTTTTGTATGTTCCATTCATGTTTCTTTCTCCAGATCCCCGTTGCCCCACTGGTCTCTAATTTTTCCCCTTCACTAGCTATTTTGTTTGTTCCTGGTGGGAGGAATTTTTTATTTTTTCTGACAACAACCCTTTCCGTATGTCTATAGTTTGGTATGGCAGATATGTAGGCGATGTTCTCATGGTATGACAAGGGCACGACCAGGACCGGCATTTAGGGCAGGCAAACAAGGCAGATGCCTAAGGCCCCCACCCACAAAGGGGGCCCCCTGTGTCTGCAGCCCATTTATGAAGTGCATAGAGGGTGTACAGCATTACTTACAGTGAATAATTCTGTGCATCCTCTGTAGTCCTTGACCTTCTCTCTCAAACCCCCCTCTCGCCCTCTCCCTCCCTGTCCTGTCAGTGTCAGGTTAGTAGTTGAGTAAGAGGGAGGGGCATCTCCCAGCACAGCAGAGGTAAGAGCAGGGCAGGAAGATGCCTGCAACCCCATGTGTGTCTGTGTCCTCTGCTCATCATGGCTGCTCCTAAACCACTGTCCTGGGATCTGCTGTGAAGCAGCAGGACCTGGTAAGTATACAAATATACACACGTGGTCAAAATTGTTGGTACCCCTGGTTTAATGACAGAATAACCCACAATGTTGACAGAAATAACTTGAATCTGACAAAAGTAATAATAAATCTAAAATCTATCTGTTACCATTGTGGGTTTTTCTGTCATTAAACGAGGGGTACTAACAATTTTGACCACGTGTGTATGTGTATCTGTGTGTGTACATGTGCAGTATACAGTGTGTGTCTGTATATGTGTATATATATATAAAAATGAGTGTATCAGCATCCAATCACTAAGCATCTTTCATTTCAAAAAATGATTTTTTAGTCCCCAATTTTTGATTTTTTCCAAGGAAATTGGACCCCAAAAGTTGTTCAATTTGTACTGAGTACGCTGATACCCCATATGTGGGGGGGAAACCACTGTTTGGGCACACTGCAGAGCTCGGAAGGGAAGGAGCGCCATTTGACTTTTTCAAACCAAAATTGGCTGGAATCGCGATTGAACGCCATGTAGCATTTGGAAAGCCCCTGATGTGCCTAAACAGTGGGAACCCCCCACAAGTGACCCCATTTTAGAAACTATACCCCCTAAGGAACTTATCTAGATCTGTGGTGAGCACTTTGAACCCCCAATTGCTTCACACAAGTTTATAACGTAGAGCCGTTAAATTAAAAAATCATTTTTTCCACAAAAATGATCTTTTCACCCCAATTTTTATTTTCCCAAGGGTAGCAAGACCTCAAAAGTTATTGTGCAATTTGTCCTGAGTACTCTGTGTGAATACTTTTCCATCCAATTATGACAAGAGCATTCTTAAGGTGATACCTTTATTGGCTAACCAGAAAATTATATGTTCGCAAGCTTTCAGAGCGCAGAGGCTCCTTCTTCAGGCAAGATTACATTTGGAATAATAAGAAAGACACATTAGATGCTTACTATAGTAGGAAATTTGTTCAAGACCTGGGAGGTTGATGCCTTCAAAAGATAAGCAAAGGAAATCAAATTAGCATTTTCTTACAAATGGAGAGCTAGTGTGAATGTGTTATTGGCTATCTGGAGTCCTTCTGGTGAAGGTGTGAACTGTGTCTATGTAATGAGTCATAAAACCGGGTGTTAAGTTGAGTCCTAGTGTCAAAGTATTGAACATCCTAATAAGTTTGAATTCCCATATTTTTCTCTCCCTGTCATCCTTAAAATGACCTTTTAGTATTAAGACTTTTAAGTCTGTCATGACAGGGAGACAGACTTAAAAGTCTTAATACTAAAAGGTCATTTTAAGGATGACAGGGAGAGAAAAATATGGGAATTCAAACTTATTAGGATGTTCAATACTTTGACACTAGGACTCAACTTAACACCCGGTTTTATGACTCATTACATAGACACAGTTCACACCTTCACCAGAAGGACTCCAGATAGCCAATAACACATTCACACTAGCTCTCCATTTGTAAGAAAATGCTAATTTGATTTCCTTTGCTTATCTTTTGAAGGCATCACACCTCCCAGGTCTTGAACAAATTTCCTACTATAGTAAGCATCTAATGTGTCTTTCTTATTATTCCAAATGTAATCTTGCCTGAAGAAGGAGCCTCTGCGCTCTGAAAGCTTGCGAACATATAATTTTCTGGTTAGCCAATAAAGGTATCACCTTAAGAATGCTCTTGTCATAATTGGATGGAAAAGTCTAACACGGTACCACAATATTATTTATTATTGTACATCCTGAGTACTCTGATACCCAATATGTGGGGGTAAACCACTGTTTGAGTGCATGGCAGAGTTCGGAAGGGAAGGAGCGCCGTTTGACTTTTTCAACGCAGAATTGGCTGGACGCCATGTCGCGTTTAGAGAGCCCCTGATGTGCCTAAACAGTGGAAACCCCCCACAAGTGACACCATTTTGGAAACTAGACCCCCTAAGGAACTTATCTAGATCTGTTGTGAGCATGTTCAACCCCCAAGTGTTTCACTAAAGTTTATAATGACTGGGTGTGAAAAAAAAAATCCACAAAAATGATTTTTTAGTCCCCATTTTTTATTTTTCCCAAGGAAATTGGACCAAAAAAGTTGTCCAATTTGACCTGAGTACGCTGATACCCCATATGTGGGGGGGAAATACTGTTTGGGCGCACGGCAAGGCTCAGAAAGGAAGTAATGACGTTTTGGAATGTAGACTTTGATGGGTGTCATGTTCAGTTTGCAGAAGAGCCCCTGATGTGTCTAAGCAGTGGAAACCCCCCACACCTGACCCCATTTTGGAAACTAGACCCTCTACGGATCTTATCTAGATCTGTGGTGAGCACTTTGAACCCCCAAACATCCTATTTTTTTCCCACAAAAATGATCTTTTAGTCACAAATTTTTTTATTTTCCCAAGGGTAACAGGAGAAATTGGACCCCAAAAGTTGTCCAATTTGTCCTGAGTACGCTGATACCCCATATGTGGGTGAAAACTACTGTGTGGGTACATGTCGGGGCTCGGAATAGAAGTAGTGACGTTTAGTAATGCAGACTTTGATGGCATGGTCTGCGGGTGTCATGTCGTGTTTGGAAAGCCCCCACAAGTGACCCCATTTTGGAAATTAGATCCCCAAAGGAACTTATCTAGATGTGTGGTGAGCACTTTGAACCCCCAAGTGCTTCACAGAAGTTTATAACGAAGAGCCATAAAAATAAAAAATCTGATTTTTTTTCCACAAAAATATTTTCGCCCCCAATTTCTTATTTTCCCAAGGGTGACAGAAGAAATTGGACCCCAAGAGTTATTGTGCAATTTGTCCTGAGTACGCTGATACCCCATATGTGGGGGTAAACTACTCTTTGGATGCATGGCAGAGCTCAGAAGGGAAGGAGCACCGTTTGACTTTTTCAACGCAGACACCATGTTACGTTTGGAGAGCCCCTGATGTGCCTAAACAGTGGAAACCATCCACCATTTTTTGATTTTTCACAAGGAAATTGGACCCCAAAAGTTGTTGTCCAATTTGTCCTGAGTACGCTGATACCAAATATGTGGGGGGGGACTGTTTGGGCGCACGGCAGGGCTTGGAAAGGAAGTAATAACGTTTTGGAATGCAGACGTTGATGGGGGTCATGTTCCGTTTGCAGTGCCCCAGATGTGCCTAAACAGTGGAAAATCCCCACAAGTGACCCCATTTTGGAAACTAGACCCCCTAAGGAACTTATCTAGATGTGTGGTGAGCACTTTGAACCCCAAAGTACTTCACAGAAATTTATAAACGCAGAGCCGTGAAAATAAAAAAATATTTTTTTCCTCAAAAATGACTTTTTTAGCCAGCTATTTTTTATTTTTACACAGAGTGATGTGCTGGCGAAAACAATCATTTTTAAGCAAGGTTAAAGAAGTTATCCAGGACTTTGGTTATTTTTTCCTATGGGGCTAAGAACTTACAGGCAAGTAGTTAACTCTCTGCCTACTCTACCCAGCGACAATCTCTGTCGGCTAAGAGCGATCACTGACGGCCCTTCTGGAAATTCTCCTTCCAGTGAAGTCACGGAGTAGCTTCTTCTCTAAGTACCCACCTGTAAGTTCTTCACCCCATAGCAATACATGGGGCTCATTATACTGTATAGAGCACTATGTGGTACACATAATACTGTGTGGAGCATTATATGGGGCTTGTTATTCTGTATGGAGTAATATATGGAGCTCATTCTGTATGGATCATTATATGGGACTCATTCTGTATGGAGCAATATGTGGGGCTCATTATTCTGTATGGAGCAATATATGGGGCTCATTATTCTGTATGGAGCAATATATGGGGCTCATTATACTGTATGAGCACTATGTGGTACCCATAATACTGTGTGGAGCATTATATGGGGCTTATTATTCTGTATGGAGCAATATATGGAGCCCATTATACTGCATGGAGCAATATATGGGGCTTATTCTGTATGGAGCAATATATGGAGCTCATTATTCTGTATGGAGCACTATATGGGACTCATTCTGTATGGAGCAATATATGGGGCTCATTATTCTGTATGGAGCAATATATGGGGCTCATTGTTCAGTATGGAGCAATGCATGGGGCTCATTATACTGTATGGAGCAATATGTGGTACCCATAATACTGTGTGGAGCATTATATGGGGCTTATTCTGTATGGAGCAATTTATGGAGCTCATTATACTGTATGGAGCACTATGTGGTGCCCATAGTACTGTATGGAGCAATATATGTGGCTCATTATTATGTATGTAGCATTATATGGGACTCATTCTGTATGGCGCAATACTGTATGTGGGGCTCATTATTCTGTATAGAGCAATATATGGGGCTCATTATTCTGTATGGAGCAATATATGGGGCTCATTATTCTGTATGGAGCAATATATGGGGCTCATTATTCTGTATGGAGCATTATATGGGACTCATTCTGTATGGAGCAATATATGGGGCTCATTATTCTGTATGGAGCAATATATGAGGCTCATTATTCAGTATGGAGCAATATATGGGGCTCATTATACTGTATTGAGCAATATGTGATACCCATAATTCTGTGTGGAGCATTATATGGGGCTTATTATTCTGTATGGAGCAATATATGGGGCTCATTATTCTGTATGGAGCATTATATGGGGTTCATTATACTGTATGGAGCAATATATGGAGCTCATTGTTCAGTATGGAGCAATGCATGGGGCTCATTATACTGTATGGGGCAATATGTGGTACCCATAATACTGTGTGGAGCATTATATGGGGCATATTCTGTATGGAGCAATTTATGGAGCTCATTATACTGTATGGAGCACTATGTGATGCCCATAGTACTGTATGGAGCAATATATGGGGCTCATTATTATATATGGAGCATTATATGGGACTCATTCTGTATGGAGCAATACTGTATGTGGGGCTCATTATTCTGTATGGAGCAATATATGGGGCTCATTATTCTGTATGGAGCAATATATGGGGCTCATTATTCTGTATGGAGCAATATATGGGGCTCATTATTCTGTATGGAGCATTATATGGGACTCATTCTGTATGGAGCAATATATGGGGCTCATTATTCTGTATGGAGCAATATATGGGGCTCATTATTCTATATGGAGCAATATATGGGGCTCATTAAACTGTATGGAGCAATATGTGATACCCATAATACTGTATGGAACAATATATGGAGCTCATTTTTCTGTATGGAGCATTATATGGGGCTTATTATTCTGTATGGAGCAATATATGGGGCTCATTATTCTGTATTGGAGCATTATATGGGGCTCATTATTCTGTATGGAGCAATATACTGTCTGGTTTCTGACCTATTGTAGAATTTACAATAGATATCACTCATGTAATATAAGAAGTGAAATCTTTGGCATTGTATACCTATATTTCTCTGCTGTATCTGTGCGTTATGCATTGTAGTATTTGTTAAAGGGGAAAAACTGGGACTTTCACCCGGGGCCCACAAAAACCTGGAGCTGGCCCTGCACAGTAGCACTTCTCCTGTCCTGTTGTCAAAGGCGACATTGGACTTTGGGAGGGTCAATATTGGTTTAGTATTTTCAATATCATTATGGCCAAATAAAAATAAAATATTGGAAAAGCTGTTTAAATGGATTATCCCAAGTAATCACCTCTCCTCTGGATAGGGGATAACTTTCCAATTGCTGGATATCCGACTGCTGGGACCCCTTTGATCCTGAAAATTGGAGCTTGTAGAGCACCATGTAAATGCAGCTGTGGTCGATCATACGCACTGTGGCGGATTCACATGTGGCTCTTCAAATATCTCCTTTTAGGAGTGAGGGGCACGACAAAGTAAAGTAAAATTCACTGATCGGGGTGAGGAGTGTTATAGTTTGTGGGCTTGTGGGGTTTGTGTGGCAGGGCTACTTTTTTGTCCCAGTCAGCCCCTGCCGAGCGGGCCCCTCAATTCTGCTCACCTGGTACTAAGCCAGCGTGCTGGAATGCTGGGTATCAGTGAGGCTGTGCGCACTCCTTCTCTGCTCCTTCCCTCTCTGCATAGTGAGGAGCAGAGCGCAGGTGGTGGCCGCGGCCGTGCAGAGAGTTGCCGGCTGCAGTGTAGCATGGGCATGCAGTCACACACTGTCATACTACTCACCTCCTGCGCCTGCAGTCAGTAGCAGAGCATCAGATACCTCCATCAGCGTCACAGCTCTCAGACTGTGAAGAGCCATGGATGGGTGGGGCTAAATGGCGGGGGTGGAGCCACAGAAAACCAGAGAGAAGGCAATATAAAAATAAGAGCGGGAGAGAGGAAAGATGGAAGAAGTAAGAGGACAGAAAATACAAGAGAGAGGCAAGACACAGGTGAGAAGATTATATATATACTGTATATATTGTAAGGTTTCACTCACTCGGCTGCTTTAGAGGTAAATCAGGACGCACTTTTCTTATCCAAAGTTCATCAGGTTTATTACATCATAAACCTCAAAGCAACTTATAGTACAAGTCTTCAGTAAAGATTCTTAAGATCTCTACAAACACAGATACAGGAAGGCTTCTCCATTCCTACACAGAGACCTCTCTGTAATGTCCCGCCTGGACACATGGTAGTCTGTCCACACTGGCAGACTCCCACACACTCTTTTCACAGGTGCCAAGCACACTTCGTTACATAGCTGTAACCCCACCCACAGATGAGGTCAGGATCACATGGTTAGGTCACCTGGTCATGACCTCATCACAGGTCCTTTACCACAACACAAACCATGCTTCCATGCATATCTCGAGGAGCATACACAGTGCCCCCTAGCTGCATCAGGGTCACTACACCACATACCTCCCCCCTCTGTTCAAACTTGTGGGGTTGAAACACTTGTTACCCGACCAGAGATCCTTCTCGGTCGTCTCTGCCAGTCAAACCGTCTGGCTAAGTCGGGCCCTCTGTCAGACCACCCGCCTCCCCAGCGGTCAGTATGGCATCGCAATTCCCCTGCACCCATACGTCCTGTCTGGTCTGAGTCCTTTTCAGCTCGTCCACTACAGGTTCTCCTGCTTAGGTCACTCATCACTGAGCTAACTGAGGCATCACTATTTCTACCTCTTCCATCAGGCGCTCTTCGCCTCTCAACACTACGGATTGAAGGTGGCGGCCATCTTCTTTCCATTTCCTGCAGCTCTCTGTTGACCTGCTCCCTCTCCAGTCGTAGCTGCTCTACTTCTCTCAAGTATGACACACGATACTCCAGGAGCATCCGGATGTTCCCAAGGCTCTCCCTGGATCCGACAACGAGGAATGGAACCATCCCATCTTCACCCCTGACCTGGACTTCGTCATCAGCCGGAATCCTGACTCTCATCACACCGGACTTATTCACCATCTCCTGCATCACTTTCCCAAGTCTTCCGATGACTTTCTTCACCAGACCTCTGGGCACTTGAATGATGTCTTCCACCAATCCAAGCTGATTTTGAGCCTTTCTTGCTTGCTCCAAACGGCGAGCGGCTTCTTTATTCCTCCACATGATCATCTGTTTCATTCGGAGGCATTGTAGATGCATGTCTCTCAGGACAGCCACTCGCTTCAGTGTGACTTCCTTAGTCGACAGTATGACTAACTGTTTCATCTCTGGCACCCAGTTCACACTACATGCTTCTACCGCCTTTCTAAAGGCCTCATGCACCTCCTCACTGGCACACACTTCTCGCAGGTCTTCGGGTATCTCTATTACACACTTGAAACCCGACCCGTCACCTTCTTGGACAGACTGTTGGACCTCCTCGTCCTGAGCATCAGTACAGTTTTCCAAGACATCGCTCTCCCTTGTGTGCCCATCTGCATGGCACTTCCCTTGCTGGATTTCTTCTCCCATAGATTTCTGGAGCTGGGCACCAGTCTCCTCCTCCATCTTGAGCTCTCGGAGAACTCCATCTTGCTCTTCTGCCAAGCAGCGACACTCCTGCTGATGTTTCTCTTGGGCCTCTCTGAGCACCTCCGTCTCTCTCCATAGAGCCTTGTTCATACTCTTACACGCTGTCATGCTGTCTAGCAGATGTATAAATATATAATGTCAGTAATCTATCAAGTGGGACAACATTCTATATTACATATAAATAGGTAACATTAACATGTATATATCGCATAGTATTACCTGACATAATATCCTGTGGGTCAATACTGAATCCTTTTCACGCTGTCTCTGGCTAGAGGTGGACCGGGGTCTATGCTGACCCTAAACTGGGGTCCTGACTAGTCCCTCTACCTGGAGGTACTGTTAATGATACAGAGGTCCAGGCCACCAGCGTAAACCCTGTCTCCTATAAATCCCTGACCACTGTAATCTAGTCCTTAGAAGGACCCTGATTACCACCATAGGGAATGGACAGGTAAAGGTTAACAAACAGTATAGACAAACGAGACAGACAGGGGATAAAGTAAATACTGTCTTGCATACAACATTAAAACACAGAGGGAACACCAAAGGTCTAGGAGATAAACTATAAGCAAGGTGAGGAGAAACAACAAAAGAGCTCTTAGCTTAAGTCTTCTCAGAACCGATCCTATCTGCAGTCTGTATGAATGCTTTCACCGGCATCTAACCAGCAGACTGGCAGCTATATAAAGGAAGCTAATTAGAACATAATCAAAAGCAGCCGGGCGAGGCTGGACCTAGTCTTAGCAAAGAGCTAGGTAAAATTAACTCCCTCATTACCAAACACAAAGAAACAGCAACTCAGCTGCGAGAAGTCAGAATGTGCAATCGCGACAATCTTCGTGGCGATGCACCCATGACAGTACCCCCCCTTCTACGAGGGGCCTCTGGACCCTCAGGGCCAGGTCTGTCCGGGTAAGTCGTGTGGAAGGTCCGAACCAATCGATCTGCGTTAATCTCAGACGCAGAGACCCACGTCCTCTCCTCAGGACCATATCCCTTCCAATGAACCAAATACTGAAGGGACCGGCGATTCAGACGTGAGTCAATGATCTTCAACACTTGAAATTCTAAGTTACCATTGACCACCACTGGAGGAGGAGGTAGAAGTGACGGTATAACTGGCGCCACGTACCTCTTAAGCAACGATTTGTGGAATACATTATGGATTTTAAACGTAGGAGGGAGGTCCAGACGAAATGCCACAGGATTAATTATAGAACTGATCCTGTATGGACCGATGAACCTGGGACCCAGTTTCCAGGAGGGAACTTTGCGTTTTATATTCTTGGTAGACAACCACACCAGATCGTTCACACCTAGGTCCGGACCAGACACTCTCCTCCTATCAGACCTCCGCTTGAAACAGTTCCCCATAGCACTCAGACCATTCAGCACTCCTCTCCAAACTGAAGCAAGTGACGACGAGAATCGTTCCTCCTCAGGAACCCCAGATGGATGGGTATGTGGGGTCTTAGAGCGAGCACAAACTCCACAGGACGCGACAAAAGTTATTACCTCTTTATTTAAGTTAGGCCACCAAAACCGGCGAGAAAGGAGATCCACAGTTGCTTTACTCCCTGGATGTCCTGCTAAAGCAGAACTATGATGTGCCTCGATAACTTTTTGTCTTAACTGATTAGGAACAAACAGTTTCCCTGGAGGTCCTACAGGGGCGTCCCCCTGAGCCTCCAACACCTCCTCCTCAAGCTCAGAGCACACAGCCGACACCACCACTCCTTCCTGAAGGATAGGAACCGGGTCATCCGTCTTTCCGGCCCCTGGGAAACTACGAGATAAGGCATCAGGAAGCAATTTTATTGAGCAGTCATACGTGCGATGAGGAGGTAACTTTTGACACCCCTCCTCTGAGAACATCTCCCCAAAGTCCTCCAGAAAAGGAGGCAAAGTCCTAGGCACGACCGCACCGATGACCGTGTTCATGCAGTTATTCTTGCAAAATTCACCCCACTGGCTTATCTTTCTGGATTGCCAATCAATCACTGGGTTATGTTTAGCCAACCAGGGAAGTCCCAACTAGTGTTGAGCATTCCGATACCGCAAGTATCGGGTATCGGCCGATATTCGCGTTATCGGAATTCCGATACTTAATTCCGATACTTTTTCTATATCGTATACCGGAATCGGAAGTTCCCATAATTCTTTGAGAGGCAATGTGATTTTAGTCAGCCAATGAGGAATCCTACGAAGTGTGGGCACATCCTGTAATGCTGCGGTCATCTTAACTAATGGCATGGCTGTGATTGGCTGCTGAAATGATGTCAGAATGCACTATAAAAGGCGCCGCAGCCATTTTAGCGTCACTGTGCTGTGAACTCAGTAAGGGACAGAACGCTGCTGTGCTGACTCTGAGGGACAGTTAGATATTGCGATTTTGTGTACTACTGTGCTTGAGGCAGGCTAGTTTACCAACCGCTGTGTAAAGCTTCATTTTGCCAGTGTTGTTTTAACAGCTCTGTGCAAGGTGTGTGTGTGACAGTGCAGGTGACGCTGCAGTTTGCTCTGCATCCACCGCTGTTTGTAGGCATCTGCACGTGTCACTGACTCTTTTTTTTTTTTATTTTATTTAGTGGAATTGGTGCAGCTCCATTATATTAGAAAAAAATCAAATCTATTAGTGTGACGTGCTTCCATCCGTATACAATACATTGGTTGCAAACACTATAGAAGTACAGAAAGGAGCTTTTCACAGATAGTGAATAGTTGTGTTTCAGTGTTCACTGCAGTCTGTGAGGTTTTGATTTTTTGAGTGCAGATCACGCTCCAGTTAGTTCTTCAACCACTGCTGGTTGTAGTCTGCTGAGCGTGTGTCACTGCCTCATCCTTCACATTTTTCTCTAATTGGTGCTGCTCCATTTTAGTGGAAAAAAATCTAATCTATTAGTGTGACGCGCTTCCATCCGTATACAATACATTGGTTGCAAACACTATAGAAGTACACAAAGGAGTAGCCTTTCACAGATTGTGGACAGTTGTGTTTCAGTGTTCACTTCAGTCTGTGTTTTTTACTTTTTTGAGTGCACATCACGCTCCAGTTACTTGTTCAAGCACTGCTGCTTGTACTCTGCTGAGCGTGTCTCAGTGGCTCATCCTTTTCATTTATCTCCAATTGGTTCTGCTACATTCCATTTAAAATAAATCTAATCTATTAGTGTGACGCGCTTCCATCCGTATACAATACATTGGTTGCAAACACTATAGAAGTAGACAAAGGAGTAGCCTTTCACAGATTGTGAATAGTTGTGTTTCAGTGTTCACTGCAGTCTGTGAGGTATTTTTATTTATTTTTTTTTTAAAATGCAGATCACGCTCCATTTACTTCTTCAACCACCGCTGCGTGTACTCTGCTGAGTGTCTGTCACTGGCTCATCCTTGTCATTTTTCTAAAATTGGTGCTGCTTTATTCTATTTAAAATAATTCAAATCTATTACAGTGACGTGCTTCCATCCGTATACAATACATTGGTTGCAAACACTATAGAAGTAGACAAAGGAGTAGCCTTTCACAGATTGTGAATAGTTGTGTTTCAGTGTTCACTGCAGTCTGTGAGGTAATTTTTTTTTTTTTAAAATGCAGATCACGCTCCATTTACTTCTTCAACCACCGCTGCGTGTACTCTGCTGAGTGTCTGTCACTGGCTCATCCTTGTCATTTTTCTAAAATTGGTGCTGCTTTATTCTATTTAAAATAATTCAAATCTATTACAGTGACGTGCTTCCATCCGTATACAATACATTGGTTGCAAACACTATAGAAGTAGACAAAGGAGTAGCCTTTCACAGATTGTGAATAGTTGTGTTTCAGTGTTCACTGCAGTCTGTGAGGTATTTTTTTTTTTTAAAATGCAGATCACGCTCCATTTACTTCTTCAACCACCGCTGCGTGTACTCTGCTGAGTGTCTGTCACTGGCTCATCCTTGTCATTTTTCTAAAATTGGTGCTGCTTTATTCTATTTAAAATAATTCAAATCTATTACAGTGACGTGCTTCCATCCGTATACAATACATTGGTTGCAAACACTATAGAAGTAGACAAAGGAGTAGCCTTTCACAGATTGTGAATAGTTGTGTTTCAGTGTTCACTGCAGTCTGTGAGGTATTTTTATTTATTTTTTTTTTAAAATGCAGATCACGCTCCATTTACTTCTTCAACCACCGCTGCGTGTACTCTGCTGAGTGTCTGTCACTGGCTCATCCTTGTCATTTTTCTAAAATTGGTGCTGCTTTATTCTATTTAAAATAATTCAAATCTATTACAGTGACGTGCTTCCATCCGTATACAATACATTGGTTGCAAACAATATAGAAGTACACAAACGGGCCTTTCACAGCTACTGAACATGGGTTTTTAATTTTTAACTAAAATATGTATTTTTTCAAATGACACAAATATAAGTAATGTTGAAGAGGAATAGTCCTACATCCATTGTTTGCACAATATTACAGGTGTACATCATGTCCCTTAATCAACAATGTATTATTATATTTACTTGTATGCTTTTATTTAAAAGCCAAGAACACAGAAGGATAACCTTCGCACTGCAGCTGTTGTCAAAGTTCAACCCACATTATGCACTTCCAACATTGCAGCATTTGAGGCATGATGTGAGTTGGATTGGTCAAAGTTATGGAGTGAGAAGGTTCACCATCAGTACCCTATAGCATAAGTATGCTTTTGTGTTAGCATTTGTGTTAGACATGTGGATATCTGCCATAATATGTCACAATTATTTAGTTACAGATTTGTTACCAACACTAATCATTGAATGGTTTTAAATTTGACGTTTCACTTGTTTACAGCTTAGAAATAAGGGTGTAGCCTGATATCTATGTGTAGCACTAGCCACTTTAACATGTCATGTTTTTTTCAATATGTGTAGCTAGGTAGCAGTAATTTTTGCCGGACACACAGCAGGGGAACAGCAGGCGTTACTGAACCCCACTATCACTATAGCTTGTGTATTGGTCTGTGGACACGACACTTCTGAGCAGCAACTGGCAGTGTTGTAGCCCAGGGAGTATAGCTCAGGTGGTAGAAAGATGAACATAACAGGAGACATGGAAAACGTTGCCAACCAGTTAGTTAATCTGAAACCGGACAGGCAAATTCAGGCGAGATCCATGCCTAGTTCATTTTCAGAAAAGTAAGCCGTTCTACATTATCGTAGGATAGTCGCATGCAACGGTCTGTTAGTACACCACCTGCAGCAGTAAAGACGCGCTCCGATAATACACTGGCAGCAGATCAAGCCAGCACCTCCAATGCATACTGGCTAAGCTCTGGCCATGTATCCAGCTTAGAGACACAAAACTTGAATGGGGAAGAGCCATCTGGGAGTACACTGAGAGGGCAAGACATGTAGTCTGTCACCATCTTACGGAAATGTTGCCTCCTGCTGACTGGAGCCGTCTCGGATGGTGTAGACATTGGTGGCGCTGCCACAAAACTTCGACACATTTGGAACATACTGTTCTTGCCCTGTGCAGAGGCGCTGCTTGTGCTCCCTCTTGTTGCAGAGCTGTCTCCACTGCCTCGACGCACAGAGCTGCTTTGTAAATCAGTAGCAGCAGCAGTGCTCTCGGCTGGAATGGAGAACATTATGGATTGCACCAGTGTGTCTTGGTACTTCCGCATTTTACGCTCCCGGTTCAACGGTGTGATGAGGCTTTGTAAGTTGTCCCGGTAGCGAGGGTCTAGGAGGGTGTACACCCAATAATCAGACGTGGTGTGAATGTGTTCGATGCGGCGGTCGTTTCTCAGCCACTGCAGCATGAAATCAACCATGTGCTGCAGACTCCCAACTGGCCAAGAAACGTTGTCCCCTGCAAGAGGCGTCATCTCCGCCTGCTGTGCATCACCCCACCCTTGGTCTACATACTGACTAGAGCATTGTCTACCTCCCTCTGGAGCGATGTCTTCCTCCTCCATTGACTCCTCCTCATCCTCCTCACAAAGTCCTTCAAATACATATAAGGGTGAGTTTCCACGGTCAGAAACGCTGCGTGTTTGGCGCTGTGCGCTGGCGCAGCGCCAAACACGCAGCGTCAGATGTTACAGCATAGTGGAGGGGATTTCAAGAAATCCCGTCTCCACTATGCGTAACAATACGCAGGTGGCAAACCTGCGTAAACGGACATGCGGCCGTCTTTTTAGACCGCAGCATGTCCTCGCGTATTGCGGCGACGGTTTCGTCGCCGCAACATAATTAACACAGGGCTATGTAGCCCTGCGCTCTTTCCGGAGGTGTTCCGGAGGTGTCCTGAACACCTCCGGAAAGATCGCGCGTCATAAAGGGGGCGGGGCTTAGACGGAGCGGAATTTCCGCTCCGTCCAAAGCGCTATGGTTCCGGACCGTGGAACCATAGCCTCAATTTACAAAATTTAAAACTCAAAATTTAAAAACTTTGTATCATAATTCTGTAACATCAGTTTATGGAAACACAATAGCATTACAAAAGGATAGACAAAAAATGTACATTATGTGCTTTGTAAATACATTAAAAGTTTGTAATGGTTATGAAAATATAGACAGCGACTCTGGAGGTTCAATTGTTGATACAGCATGGTACTTTGAAAGTCCTCCAGCCCTTTGTGAGGAACCACGTTGCGCTGACTGTCCAGAAGGTGATGGAATTTGTGACTCCTCATCTCCACCTCTTCCAAAACCTCATGCCTTAGTGCTTGCAGTGTTTTTTGAAGCAGGCAGATAAGGGGGACAGTCAGGCTGACTAGTGCATCATCTGCACTCGCCATCCGCGTTGACTCATCAAACGCACGCAAAACGTGGCAGATATCCTTCATAGAGTTATTCGCCACTCATTACACTGGCAGTGGCTGCCCATTCATTATAGGATCCAATTCTAATTACTGGTTCTCACCAACAAAGCTCTCCACAGCGCAGCACCCCCCTACATCTCCTCCCTTATTTATATTTATCGGCCTAACCGACTGCTGCACTCTGCAAACGACCTTCGACTAACCTCTGCACTAATCCGTACCTCCCACTCCCAACTCCAAGACTTCACCCGCGCTGCGCCAATCCTCTGGAATGCTCTACCCCAAGAAATTAGGACTATCCGCAATTTGGATGGTTTCAGGCGCTCCCTCAAAACACATTTGTTCACAGTGGCCTATCACATTCACTAATCAAAGTCATTCTATGTGTAATTCTGTGTGTGTAGCCCATTCACTATCTCCATGCATCCCTCACTCCCTTAAAATGGCTGGACCATCATGTAAAAACACCATTGTATATAAACACCTGTACTTTGTATCTCCCCCACCTCATTGTAGATTGTAAGCTTTCACCAGCAGGGGCGGCTGATTTTGCTTTAATTATTGTATTGTTAACGTTGTTACTTATGACTTGTGTTTTGAAACTGTTAAACTGTAAAGCACTGCGGAATATTATGGCGCTATATAAATAAATAATATTATTATTCTTATTATAGAGGCCCACTCAGTAGTGGTGAAGTGTGAACGGCGCAAATTGCGAGTTGACTGCGCCTGATGCAGCTGATACTCCATTACTGTTGGCTGCTGCTCACACAACCGCTCCAACATATGTAACGAGGAATTCCACCTGGTGGGTACGTCACATATGATGCGATGTTCATGAAGGTGAAATCTGCGTTGCAGAGCTGCAATCAGCGATCTGGCCATGCTGGAACGTCGCAAGTGAGCGCACTCTAGGCGGACCTTGTGCAGCAGTGCATCAAGATCCGGATAGTCCCTCAAAAAACTCTGCACGACCAAGTTGAGCACATATGACAGACATGGTATGTGAGTGAGGTTGCCAAGGCCCAGAGCTGACACCAGATTTCGGCCATTGTCACACACTACCAAGCCTGCCTGTAGATTCTCTTCCAAAAACCACACGTCGCTCTCCTGCTTTATGGCATTACAGAGCTCCTGCGCTGTGTGGCTAAGATTCCCCATGGAAATTAATTTCAGGATGGCCTGTTGACATTTGGACACGGCTGTGCTCATATCGGTCGCAACAGGTAAACGTTCACGGGTCCATGTGGAGGTAGACCGTGACGGCTCCTGCAGCGATGATTCTGAGGAACTGGAATAGGAGGAGGAATCAATGTGTACAGACTTGATTCCTGCAATCCTTGGAGTTGGCAGAACACGTACAGCGCCACTCGCAAGATCAGTACCCGGCTGCACAACATTGACCCAATGGGCAGTGAGGGAAAGGTATTGTCCCTGGCCATGGGTGTTAGAACCCTCTTGTTAGGTTTTGTTTCAGTTTGCTGGTCACATGACCTTTTTTCCCTATTTAGTCTGGCTCCGCCCTTCTGGCTTTGCTTGACTTCATTGTATTATCTACTGTTAAGCTAGCCGGGTGCTTAGGTGCCTTAATCTGTCAGTTTTGCTTGATGTTAGGATCACAAAGTATTTATTTTTCTGTTTAATTATCCATGCTACAATTTATGTTAGGAGGTGTCCACCTTTTCTCACAGTCCCTAGATCTTGTAGGGATTACTCCCTCGCAACTATAGGTCTTCGTTCACACTAGATGAGGACTTTAGCGGGTCTGGTCGCAGGATCAGGTTCCCCGTTACATCGTAGGGATTCAGCTTAGTTGTATTGTAGGGACAGAATTCCCTTCTTTCCTTACTGGTTGTAGCAGATCATAACAATGGGTACTGGTCCACGCATCGGTGGTCAGGTGGACCTTGCTACTGAGGGCTTTTAGTAGCGCATGTTTAATTTTTCCCTCAACATGCTTTTGCAGACCAGGGACGGCTTGCCTGCTGAAATGAAATCGGCTTGGCACATTGTATTGTGGGATTGACAATGATATTCAGTTACGGAAACTGTCTGTCTCCACCAGCCTGAATCACAGCATTTCAAGGGACAGGAGTTTTGCAATGCCAGCATTCAGAGCCTGTGCTCGTGCATGGTTTGCGGAGTATGGCCGTCTTTTATCCCATGCCTGTGCTACCGATGGCTGTTTTGTGGCCTGGGAGTGTGAGGATGACAGGGAACTTGCTGCTGTGTGTGGAATAACAGTTTGTCTCTGGACAACAGTGGCCGAGGTTCTTCCATGGCGATCCTGTGAGGAAGCAGAACCAGCTGTGTGTGAGCTCGATGAAGAGGCTTCAACACAACCTGAAGATGTAGGTGCTGCTGTAGGTTGGCCTACATCTCTAGTGTGTCTTTGTAACTCAACTACGTGCTTTGTCCGCACATGTTTCCACATATTTGTGGTATTGAGGTGACTGACACTTTTAGCTATTTTTAATTTTTGATTACACAGCTTGCATTTCACATAGCAAATATCATGTGCAAGTGTGTGAAAAAAGGACCACGCAGTGCAAGTCCTGGGAGCGCACGTTTTGACTTTTGGAAGACAACTGCTCCGAACAGGTGCCAAACTGGAGGCTACAGGCAACCGAGTCTGCAGCCTAACTCTCCCTCCTGTTTGTACCGTTGGGGCAATGTCTTCCTCTATCTTCCTTCTATCACTAACCATTTCTCTAGGCCTCTCCCAGCTTTCAACCAAAGTACTGGTTCTCACCCACAAAGCTCTCCACAGTGCAGCACCCCTCCTACATCTCCTCCCTCATTTCTATCTATCGGCCTAACCGACTGCTGCGCTCTGCAAACGACTTTCGACTAACCTCTGCACTAATACGTACCTCCCACTCCCGACTCCAAGACTTCTCCTGCTCTACGCCAATCCTCTGGAATGCTGTACCCCAAGAAATTAGGACTATCCACAATTTGCATGGTTTCAGGCGCTCCCTCAAAACACATTTGTTCAGAGCGGCCTATCACATTCACTAATCAAAGTCATTCTATGTATTCTGTGTAAGTGTGTGTGTGTCTCTAGCCCATTCACTATCTCCATCCCTCAGTCCCTTAAGATGGCTGGAACATCATTGTAAATGCACCATTGTATATAAACACCTATACTTTGTATCTCCCCCATCTCATTGTACATTGTAAGCTGTCACGAGCAGGGGCGACTTATTTAGCTTAAATTATTGTATTGTTAACGTTGTTACTTATGACTTGTGTTCTGAAACTGCTAAACTGTAAAGCGCTGCGGAATATGATGGCGCTATATAAATAAATATTATTATTATTCCTCTGAGCTGCTCCCACCACCTTCCTGTTCCTCATGCCATGTTGGGTCTTGGACCTCATCATCTCCACTACCCTCTTCCAACACCTGCTGTTGGGTGGTCTGGCCAGCACCATGCTCAACAGAAACTGGCACCTGGGTCTCATCATCATCAGATGCGTTCTGCGGTGTGCTGACCATCGGCACTGTCTCACCCGCCTCTTCAGATTCAGAGAGACACAGCTGTTGCGCATCACTGCATACTCCCTCTTCACATTACAGAATGCTGCTTGGCTGGGCCCCTGTTTGCAAGCCAATAGATTCTGAGAACAGAAGCAGACACTCAGCTGGCTCCTGTACAGAACTCTCTGACTGCCTGGGCAATTTGCCAGGCGGTGAAGAGACAGATGGTTGCCCAACAGTGCTGTGGTCCTGAGAGGAGGTGGAAGCAATTGAAGTCGATGCATTGGCTGACATCCAAACAACAACGGCTTCAATTTGTTCTTCCCGCAGCAGGGGGGTACTCCGAGCTCCTACAAAAGTGCGCATAAAGGAACGCTCACGGGGAAAACTGGTGGATGCTGTGTCACTGGGGGCCGCAGCAGCCACAGAATCCCCACGTCCTCTCCCTGAAGAAACTCCACGACCACGTGCCTTACTCCCTGCCTTCTTCATCTTGGTAGATTGATAAAGAAAGTCTGAAAAGTTATAAGGTCTAAGTGTGGTTATTCCGCAGAGACTGCAGTGAACACTGCACACAACTGTTCACTACCCAATGCGTCTCAGCAGGAAGGCAGTCTGTGCGTCAAAACAAAGGCACAAGCATACATCCATGTACCCTGTTTATAAAGCTATATAAAAAAAATTATGTAGTAGTGACGCACACTTTATTGAGGTACAGTATTACATCGCCATTCACCATCTGTGGCTATGCAGTCTCATCTATATATACCTTATCTATCTGTTGTCATGCTTCCAAGTCGACAGTCAGCCATAAATAGCAATTTTCACTATGCACTATGCACTTTTTAAAGGTTATGTTTGTTAATAAAAATGATTATTGCCACATATTATGAGTATTACATGATGGAAATTGTATAATTTTGTATAAAATATTTAGTGACATTATTCAGCAAATGGAACATTTTAGTAATATCACAGATTACTTGTAATGCTGATGATGTTTTGAAGTCAGACATTCATTGTCTATACAATAAAAATGGTGTACATACTGTTACTTATCCATCATTAATGGATTCAGATATGTACTTGTATGCTTTTATGTACAACCGTATAGCAGATTCCTTAACTAATTTATTTTGTGGTTTGCATTGCTGTTCAACATGTTAATGTATGTGTTTATGTTTGTCAATTCTTTATTTATCTAGATATTAGTTTAAATGAAATCATCATCTTATGGTAGTAAAGGTTATCTTTCTCTTGTTTGAAGTATAGACATTTAAAATTGACAGGTAACAAGGAAATTACTTGATCTAGTATTTAAACATCCTCCTTGACCCTGGGCTCCAACACCGCCAGTTGTTGCTCGGAAGTGCTGTTAGCACAGTCAACACTTGCTCCTGTGTTACTGGGGTTCAGTAACGTCAGCTGGTCCTCGGTTGTGCCATTGGCTCTTTTCCTTCTGCTGCCCCTCCGGGTTCCAGCACAGTCAGCTGGTCCTCGTTACTTGCATTGGCTCTTGTACCTTCTGCTACCCGTCCGGGTTCCAGTACCGTCAACTGGTTCTCCGCAGTGCCTTTGGCCTAGGTGCCTCCATCTCGGTATCCGAGTTCCAGCAACGTCTGCTGGTCCTTGGTAGTGCTTTGGAGCACAGGTACCTCCTGCTTAGTAACCGTGTCCCAGTAACGTCAGCTGGTCCTCGGTTGTGCCATTGGCTCTTTTCCTTCTGCTGCCCCTCCGGGTTCCAGCACAGTCAGCTGGTCCTCGTTACTTGCATTGGCTCTTGTACCTTCTGCTACCCGTCCGGGTTCCAGTACCGTCAACTGGTTCTCCGCAGTGCCTTTGGCCTAGGTGCCTCCATCTCGGTATCCGAGTTCCAGCAACGTCTGCTGGTCCTTGGTAGTGCTTTGGAGCACAGGTACCTCCTGCTTAGTAACCGTGTCCCAGTAACATCAGCTGGTACAAGATTGTGCTACAAATACAAGATACGGAACAAGAGACACAAGAACAATAAGCAGAAGATCTAAAAGCAGAAGAACATGAAGTATAAGACCAAAATGAAGAGCAAAATATATGCTCTAAATTCTAAGCAGAAGAAGACTAAGCAGTGTATGGGGGTGAGTCCGTTCCTCCTCGTGGTGCCCCTGGAAAATGCCTGCTGCTGCAGGCTAAACTGAACACGGACAAATACTGTTGTAATTTAAATCTTTTGTGACAGCAAGAACGGAAGGATGAAAAATTCATACTTTGACAGATTACAAGTACAGGATTCTCTGTCACAAATAAGAATATGATGAAGAAGATGAAGCAGAATATGAATAAGAATAATAGTTTAATAAGAAGAAT
Source organism: Oophaga sylvatica (assembly GCA_033576555.1). Taxonomy (NCBI): domain Eukaryota; kingdom Metazoa; phylum Chordata; class Amphibia; order Anura; family Dendrobatidae; genus Oophaga; species Oophaga sylvatica. The sequence goes on along the minus strand of JARQOD010000003.1, from coordinate 395,956,330 downwards.
ATGAGTAATGTTAACAAAGATGAATAGCAAGAAGTTTAAGAAGAAGATAAAGAAGGTGAAGATGAAGAATAATTTGATGAAAAAGATGATGCTGCAGAAGATTATGAAGGAGAAAGTGTGTGAAAAGTTAAAAAGGTGAAGATGAAGAGCATGGAAGTTGTGTAATATACATATTTGCCAAAATATAAAAAACGTTAACATTGTCAATTTCTTCGTCAATCCGAACATCTTTAAAAAAAAAAATATTTATGCTATTCCATTTGATTGGGTTAAACATCTATGCCTTTAATGTCTCCTCAACCTTCCCCAATACATTCTACATTACTCTTTCTTGTTTTCCTTCATGTACAATTAACCAACAAGGCAAGAATGGGTTTTTTTTAATTTCGATATTTTGTTCCCATAGACTTACATGGGACTTCCGGTATCGGTATCGGGTATCGCCGATATTTTAGTGATATCGGCGATACCATTCCGATTCCGATACTTTAGGATATCGGAAAGTATCGCTCAACTCTAGTCCCAACACAATAGGAGTAGGAAGACCCTCCAACACATAACAAGACAACTGTTCTTTATGTATTGCCCCTACTCGAAGGTCTATGTTATGAACAGCTTGTACAAAGCTACCTTGACCGAGAGGTCTGGCGTCAATAGAAAGTATAGGGATCGGTTTGGCCAATACACTCAGTTGCATACCTTGCACCTGGGCAAACCGAGCGTCCACCATATTAGCCCCAGACCCACTATCAAGAAGAACAGAAATCCTCTCAACTCTCGCACCAACCACCACCTCCGCAGGCACGAGAAATTGAGACGGACCTGGGGACGAAATACCTACTCCCAGGTTGTCGTCCACCACACAACCTGGGATTAACAGTTTTTGGTGACTTTTTTGCTCAATGAGGCACGGGAGGGACACCCCCAACAAAATGTCCCTCTCTCCCGCAGAAGAAACACCTTCTTGTCTTGCGGCGCACCGCCGATTCCCTCCTACAAAATGATGTCCCACCCAACTGCATAGGTTCCTCAGAACAGACCAGGGGAACCTCCATATAAGGACCTTAGTAGTAGGTGGAGTCACAACAGGGGGCGGAGTTACCTCGCACCTCTCCCGAAGCCGTCTATCAATACGAATAGCAAGGGCCATAGCAGCCTCCAGTGACGGAGGAGAATCATACTGAGCCAAAACATCTTTTAATTTGTCAGATAACCCTTGACAAAACTGGCTCCTAAGAGCTGGGTCATTCCACTGAGTATCTGTGGCCCATCTACGGAACTCAGAAGAAAATTCCTCCGCCGGACGATCTCCCTGCTGTATCCTACGTAACTTCGTTTCAGCAAGGGAGACCCGATCCGGGTCATCATACACCAGCCCCAGGGCAGCAAAAAATCGATCTACTGACTGGAGGGCCGGGGAGCCCGGAGAAAGAGAGAACGCCCAGGATTGAGGGTCCCCTTGTAAGAGCGAGATAACAATTCCCACCCTCTGCTCCTCACTCCCCGATGACCGAGGCCGTAGCCGAAAGTACAATTTACATGCCTCCCGGAAGGTAAAAAATTTGTCCCGCCCACCAGTGAACCTGTCCGGGAGAGCAACCTTAGGTTCAGATCTGGTTTGCTCCGGGGGGGACAAAACCTTGGACTTAATGTCCGTAAACTCCATGGACAATTTCTGCAACTGCAGGGCAAGCTGGGCTACTGGATCCATGGTAGCTGGGGAGAATCTATAGTTTGGGCCGGTGAAAATGTCACGCTGTCTAGCAGATGTATAAATATATAATGTCAGTAATCTATCAAGTGGGTCAACATTCTATATTACATATAAATAGGTAACATTAACATGTATATATCGCATAGTATTACCTGACATAATATCCTGTGGGTCAATACTGAATCCTTTTCACGCTGTCTCTGGCTAGAGGTGGACCGGGGTCTATGCTGACCCTAAACTGGGGTCCTGACTAGTCCCTCTACCTGGAGGTACTGTTAATGATACAGAGGTCCAGGCCACCAGCGTAAACCCTGTCTCCTATAAATCCCTGACCACTGTAATCTAGTCCTTAGAAGGACCCTGATTACCACCATAGGGAATGGACAGGTAAAGGTTAACAAACAGTATAGACAAACGAGACAGACAGGGGATAAAGTAAATACTGTCTTTCATACAACATATAAACACAGAGGGAACACCAAAGGTCTAGGAGATAAACTATAAGCAAGGAGGGGAAGAACAACAAAAGAGCTCTTAGCTTAAGTCTTCTCAGAACCGATCCTATCTGCAGTCTGTATGAATGCTTTCACCGGCATCTAACCAGCAGACTGGCAGCTATATAAAGGAAGCTAATTAGAACATAATCAAAAGCAGCCGGGCGAGGCTGGACCTAGTCTTAGCAAAGAGCTAGGTAAAATTAACTCCCTCATTACCAAACACAAAGAAACAGCAACTCAGCTGCGAGAAGTCAGAATGTGCAATCGCGACAATCTTCGTGGCGATGCACCCATGACACACGCTGACAGATGATCTCTGAGC
>JARQOD010000003.1:395931883-395953697 GCA_033576555.1 Oophaga sylvatica | reverse complement strand
CTAGAGACTTCCCTCTCCAGCTCCTCCACTCTGTGCTCAATCATTCGTCTCAGGACCCTTTCTCGCTCGACTGTCTCTTTCACTGACTCTTTAAGCAACTCCATCTCATGGTCCTGCTCTCTTTTAGCCAGCACATGTCGCACCATTACCTCTTCAATTACATTTTCAGATGGGCTTTCTTTCCCACCCACACTCTGCTTCTTCAGAGTTCCGCCTGTTCCGGCATCCGCAGCTTCAACTGTCTCACGACTCCCGGTAACTTCAGAGAGCTCCAGCTCTGCCTCCTTATCAAGGACAGTCACCTGACCGGTACCTGACCCTGACTCTTCCTCATCATTTCTTTTCTTAGAGGATGTAGCCTGTCCCGCCTTTCGGCGGCCCCTGCGGCGAGAGGACGATCAGCCATTTTTACTTGGCTCCACCTTACTGCATTCGCTTTCCCTTGCAGTCCAGTCACAGTCTGCATAGGAGTCACTCCCACTCCCCCTGTCATCCTGGAACAGCACGTCCCCACCTAGACAGGTGTCAGACCCCTGCGCTGGAGCTAAACCGTTTCCCACGGTCACACGTCTCGTCACCTCCAAGTCCCCGAGTTGGTCTGACCCACACTTTCTTCTGGTCACCTGGGGCTCGGGACTATCGCTATTAGGGGTAACATCCTTTTCACACTTCACACGACAAGGAACCACTACAGCCGCCTGCTGTGATGGGGCTCCCTTAGGGTCATTCCGTCTCTCTCCTCTGAGCAACCCCACACTTCATCAACCTCCCAAGTATTTTCAAAAAATACAAAGTCCCGTTTCCTCTCATAGGGGTACAATATGTTCAGTGGTATACCATCTTGATCCTCGACACTTGTGGACATCTCAAGCATCACCCTGTCTACCAAATAGTCCACAATGAGCCCGTGGATGCAGCACACCTGGACCTTTTTCTCGGTCAGACAGAGAACTAGCGGAGTTACTTTCAGAGTCACCTGACTCTTTGAGTCCAACTGTCCAGAGACTCCTTCCCTATGTAACATTACCGTACACACCTGTGGGCTGTTATCAAACGGGAAGTCTATGCCACATGCGGAATACGTATAACACCCATACCGCTGTTCCTCAGATATATCCACTGAGGAAACCGGTGCCACCCCTTTTTGGGACACCACCCCCTTTTGATTTGCCGCCCCCTTTTGGGACTCCGCCCCCTTCCGGGCCACCATCCCAATTTGGGTTACCACCCCCTTTTGGGCAGCTGGTTTGATTTGGGCTACCACCCCCTTTTGAGACTCTGCCCCCTTTTGGGCCATCATCCCAATTTTGGGTTGCCGCCCCCCTTTTGGGACTCCTCCCCCTCTAGGGACACCACCCAACACTGGGGTACACATCACGGCTCTTATAGGCCCCAGTCCACACAGTACCCTTAGACAGTGACTTTCACTTAGGGCGTGTACTGGCCCTTTAAGAGTTTGTGTGCCTTGGTTCACACTGTCCTTTTTTACTACACCAGCTCCTGCTGGTACTGCCACCACCCGCCAGCACCTCCGGCTGCCGCGCACAAGCCGCTGCTGCCACTGCAGCTCTTGCTGCTGCAGAACCTCTTGCTGCAACAGTCACTGTAGCTCCTGCTACCACAAGTCTCTGCACGCTGCGCTGTCTTGCCGCTTGTCACCTTCGTGACCCCACGAGTCACAGCCAGCCGCTTGTCACCTTCATGACTCCTCCGAGCCACAGCAAACACCTCACACGTGTTCCAGAAAAAAAAACAGTTTCTCACTGACCCGTCAGCACAACACAGACTCCTGTCTGTCACACTCTCAGCCAGAGAGATTTTCCGGACACCTCCTTTTCATAGAGGCATCCCACAAAGGAAATAACAATCTCTCACTGACCCGTCAGTACACCACAGACTCCTGTCTGTTACCTGTTGGCCACGCAGGTTTCCGGACACCTCCTCTTAGAGGCATCCAACAAAGGGAAAAAACAGTCTTTCACTAATTCTTCTCACTGATCCCGACCAGCATAACACGGTTGTCAAGACCGTCACCTGTTGGCGTCAGCCACACAGGTTCCTGGAGACCTCCTCCTCAGAGGTATCCTATCAGCATGCTTTTTCTCCATTTTCAATGACCCCGGTGTTAGAACCCTCTTGTTAGATTTTGTTTCAGTTTGCTGGTCACATGACCTTTTTTCCCTATTTAGTTTGGCTCCGCCCTTCTGGCTTTGCTGGACTTCATTGTATTATCTACTCTTAAGCTAGCCGGGTGCTTAGGTGCCTTACTCTGTCAGTTTTGCTTGATCTGAGGATCTCTTAGTATTTGTTTTCTGTTTTATTTTCCCTGCTACACTTTCTGTTAGGAGGTGTCCACCTTTTCACCCAGTCCCTAGATCTTGTAGGGATTCCTCCCTCGCAACTATAGGTCTTCGTTCAGACTAGCTGAGGACTTTAGCGGGTCTGGTCGCAGGATCAGGTTCCCCGTTACATCGTAGGGATCCAGCTCAGTCCTATTGTAGGGACAGAATTCCCACCTTTCCTTAGTGCTTGTAGCAGATCATAACAGTAAGTCCAGCCAAGAAAAAAAAAAAATCTCTAAGGAAAGATTTTCTGTTTCCATCATGGTCTCGGTTCAGGATTTGGTTCAACGCCTGCAGGGACTTTCTCTGGAGGTGGCTGAGATAAAGCAACACGTGAGTAGTTGTTCTGGAGCACATTTCGTGGAGCCTAAGGTACGTTTGCCTGATTTATTTTTTGGTGAACAACAAGATTTTTTTTCTTTTAAAAATGCTTGCTTGTTGTATTTCTGTTTGAGACCCAGATCCTCTGGTGATGAATCACAGCGCATAGGGTTCATAATGTCACTTTTGCGCAAAGAACCTCAGGACTGGGCCTTTTCTCTGCAGCATAGTGATCCATGCTTTAGATCTGTGGATATTTTTTTTTTCTGCTTTGGGCTTATTATATGACGATCCTGATCGTGTTTCATCAGCTGAGACAGAATTGAGACGTTTGAGACAGGGATCAGGTAATGTGGAAAAATATTGTACTCACTTCCGAAGGTGGTCCACTCAGGTGGGCTGGAACGATTCAGCTTTGCAAAGTTTATTTCTTGCAGGGTTAAGTGAAAGGGTTAAAGATTTGCTGATTGCTTATCCCATACCTGGTAACTTGCAAGAGGCTATGCAATTAGCCATACGGGTGGATAGGAGACTGCGTGCAAGGGTTAATGAGAGTAAATCTACCTTGATGCTGCCAAACGCTTGAATGCCCGTCAGGCTAGGTGGGCACTGTTTTTCTCACGGTTTAATTTTACCGTTACTTACATCCCAGGTACTAAAAATGTTAAAGCAGATGCTTTGTCTCGCAGCTTTTCTCCTATGGTGGGTACTGAGGAGGAGGAGAACATTTTACAAGAGGGGGTTGTTATTGCTGTTTTGGACTCCGTGTTGGAAGATGAGATTCTTAAAGCACAGGAGAATGCCCCATCTAACACGACGCATGGGAGGTTGTTTGTGCCTGGTACCCTGAGGAGAGATTTGTTTGTTGAATGTCATGACTCTCGGTTGGCAGGTCATCCTGGAATCTCTGAGACCAAGAGACTTGTGGGTCGCAGCTTTTAGTGGCCTGGATGGCAGAAGGAAGTCATTAAGTGGGTGCGTCAATGCACTGTGTGTGCTAGATCTAAGTCTTCTCATACTCCTGCTGCAGGGTTGCTTTGCCCTCTGGAGGTCCCTAGTGCACCTTGGACACATTTGGCTATGGACTTTATTACTGACCTTCCCCCCTCTGAGGGTTTCACTGTCATCTGGGTGGTCGTGGACCGTTTTAGCAAGATGTGTCACTTGGTTCCTTTCATCAAATTGCCCTGCGCTAAGACTCTCGCTAAGGCCTTTGTCAAGGAAATTGTCAGACTACATGGCGTTCCTACTGACATTGTTTCCGATAGGGGACCTCAGTTTGTGGCTCGTTTTTGGCGCGCTTTTTGTGACAGGTTGGGAGTTCATTTGTCGTTTTCATCCGGATATCATCCTGAGTCTAATGGCCAGACAGAAAGGAAAAACCAGGATGTTGAGCAGTCCTTGCGTTGTTTTGTGACTGATAATCAAGAGGGGTGGTCTGAGTTTCTGCCACTTGCTGAGTTTGCTCTTAACAACCATACATCCGCTTCTGCTGGTTGTTCGCCTTTTTTTTGTTGTACTGGGAGACATCCGTCTTTTGGGTCATTTTCCAAGTTGGGATCGGCTGTACCTGAAGAGGAGAATTTTTCTGGTGTTTTGGAGAGAGTTTGGACTGATGTGCGTGGTAATCTTCAGGAGGCAAACAAAAGATCCAAAGTGTATTTTGATAGAAAACAACAAGAGGTTTTGTTTGCTATTGGTGACATGGTTTGGTTGTCCTCTAAGAATCTGCGCTTGAGGATTCCGTCTAAGAAATTGGGTCCCAAGTTTGTAGGGCCCTTTAAGGTGCTTCAGGTTATTAACCAATCTGCTGTTAAGTTGGAGCTTCCTACCTCCTGGAAGATTAATCCGGTGTTTCATGTTTCTCTCTTGAAAAAAGCTGAGGTCTCAGATGGAGACGTCTCGGCCACTGTTCCCCTGGTGGTGTAGGACGGGCAATATGAGATTTCCCGCATCCTAAATTCTAGACGGTATAGAGGGAGTTTGCAGTATCTCGTCGCTTGGAAGGGTTATGGACCCGAGGATAACTCATGGGTGAGGGCGGATGGTGTTTCTGCGTCTAGACTTGTCAGAGCGTTTCACAAGAGGTTTCCGGATAAGCCTAAGTCCTAGGGGATCCGGAGGATCCTCTTAGAAGGGAGGGTACTGTTAGAACCCTCTTGTTAGATTTTGTTTCAGTTTGCTGGTCACATGACCTTTTTTCCCTATTTAGTCTGGCTCCGCCCTTCTGGCTTTGCTGGACTTCATTGTATTATCTACTCTTAAGCTAGCCTGGTGCTTAGGTGCCTTACTCTGTCAGTTTTGCTTGATCTGAGGATCTCTTAGTATTTGTTTTCTGTTTTATTTTCCCTGCTACACTTTCTGTTAGGAGGTGTCCACCTTTTCACCCAGTCCCTAGATCTTGTAGGGATTCCTCCCTCGCAACTATAGGTCTTCGTTCAGACTAGCTGAGGACTTTAGCGGGTCTGGTCGCAGGATCAGGTTCCCCGTTACATCGTAGGGATCCAGCTCAGTCCTATTGTAGGGACAGAATTCCCACCTTTCCTTAGTGCTTGTAGCAGATCATAACACCGGGTCAACATAACACAGACTCCTGTCTGTCACCACTGCTTAACAGCTTCTTCAGATACCTCATATCTTCAGAGGCACCACATAAACATAAACACAGTTTATTCGTGACCACTGGTCACACTCACGGTTTTCACAGACCGTCCATTCCTCCTCTGGTTCCTGATTCCCAGTCCTGGAACATGTGCTCCTTGGGCCGCTGCCAGCATTCCATCCACCAATTGTAAGGTTTCACTCACTCGGCTGCTTCAGAGGTAAATCAGGACGCACTTTCTTATCCAAAGTTCATCAGGTTTATTACATCATAAACCTCAAAGCAACATATAGTACAAGTCTTCAGTAAAGCTTCTTAAGATCTCTACAAACACAGATACAGGAAGGCTTCTCCATTCCTACACAGAGACCTCTCTGTAATGTCCCGCCTGGACACATGGTAGTCTGTCCACACTGGCAGACTCCCACACACTCTTTTCACAGGTGCCAAGCATACTTCGTTACATAGCTGTAACCCCACCCACAGATGAGGTCAGGATCACATGGTTAGGTCACCTGGTCATGACCTCATCACAGGTCCTTTACCACAACACAAACCATGCTTCCATGCATATCTCAAGGAGCATACACAGTGCCCCCTAGCTGCATCAGGGGTCACTACACCACAATATATATGTATATGTTCCCACAGTCAGTAACCGGCAGCACTTTGAACGCAACACATGTCCGCTCCTTCCAAAGCGCTGCCGACTTTTCAACGTAGGTGATTCCGCATGTGTTCACTGAACCGTGTGGAATCACAGCATCCAATACATTGCACTGGTGATATTTATCTTGCGGAGACCGAGCTTCTCCGCAAGATAAATAGACATGCTGCGGTCTGGAAAGACACGCCGCATGTCCGACTCTGCAGGGAAGCCGCGGGTGTCGGAGCATGCATAGTGGAGATGGGATTTCTTTAAATCCCATCCACTATGCTGTAACATCTGACCGCTGTGGGTTAGACGCTGCGGAGGTACGGAGCGTCCAACCCGCAGCGTTTACTGATTGTGGGAACATACCCTAAGACACTGATGGTGAACCTATGGCACGCAGAGCCCTCTCAGCTGGCACACGGCCTCGTCTCATCCTTGTACTGCAGCTTCCTCTCACACATTGAGCAGCGCGGCCGCAGAGCTGAATAATGATTTCTGTTATGACTTGGTAGCTGAGGAGGACAGGAGCAAAATACTGCCAAAGCAGCAAGACACCAGAGAGGCTGGTACCTAATGGGTTGCAGATCCCTAAACTAACCGCACAACTAGAAGTAGCCGTGGAGCGTACCTACGGTGATCCTAGACGCCTCCGCATAGCCGGAGAGTTAGCTACACCTGAAGGCAGAAAGAGGAAAGCTAACTGCCCCGGAGTAAAGCCCCCAAAGAAATAGGAAGCCCCCAAACATGTAATGGCGGTTAGACAAGAGGAAAACACGAACACAGACAGAAAATAGAATGAGCAAATGTTGGGGCCCAAATCTGTCTAGAAAGTAAAGTACAGGAGAGAAATTCTGTCTGCAACCCAGAAAAATCCTAATAAAAATACCAGCACTTCTGATTACAAAAAACCTGAGACCACACGATCTCGACCACCTATATCAGATCTCTGGTGTGACACACAGCTACCCAGCAATAAAAAATATTAATGGAACAGAGAACAAGTGCAAATACCAAAAGAGAAAAGAGGGCAGCGCAAGCCCCCAAAGGGGACCAGGCTGAAGTCCAAGGCAAGACTGTAAAAAGCAAGGAAAATCCAACCACAGAAAAAAAAACAGAAAGTCACTTATCTGAATGATAGCAGGAAAGCAAGCTGAAACTCCAACAAAGACCTGGAAGCAACAATTGATTACCGGCGAGGATCATGGGAGATCAGCTCACTTATATCAGGCCAGTCAGCCCCACCTGACACCCATTCCTTAATTGGTTCAATACCCTCAGCAACCACTGGAGGGAGCCTCAGCTCTGAAGTCGTCTCCAACACATTCAAAACAGTACCCCCCCCTTGAGGAGGTGTCACCGAACCCTCACGTGCCCAACAAGGCCGATCAGGATGAGCTCGGTGATAGGCACGAATAAGTCTCCTAGCATGGATGTCCGAAGCAAACACCCAAGAATTGTCCTCCTGACCATAACCTCTCCACTTAACCAAATACTGGAGTTTCCGCCTAGCAAAACGAGAATCCAATATCTTCTCAACCACATACTCCAAATTGCCCTCAACCAAAACATGGTCGGGAGGCGCAGCCATAGAAACCACTGGCTCGACAAACCTCTTCAATAAGGATTTGTGGAATACGTTATGGATCTTAAATGTCCCTGGAAGAAGCAAACGGAAGGAAACCGGATTAATAATTTCCATGATCTTATAAGGTCCAATGAACCTTGGCTTAAATTTTGGAGACGCAACCTTCATAGGGATATTTCTTGATGACAACCAAACCATTTCCCCCACTTTAAAACGAGGACCATCAGTCCTATGCCGGTTGGCAAACTGCTGGGCCTTCTCCTGAGAGAGAGACAACCTCTCCACAACTTGGCCCCAAATCTGCTGCATTCGCTCCACAATAGAGTCAACATCCGGACAGACAGAAGCCTCCACCTGTCCTGAAGAAAATCGAAGATGAAACCCAGAATTGCAGAAAAAAGGAGACATCAAGGTGGCAGAGCTAGCCCTATTATTAAGAGCAAACTCAGTCAAAGGCAAAAAAGAGACCCAGTCATCCTGATCAGCAGACACAAAACATTTCAAATAAGTCTCCAATGTCTGGTTTGTTCTCTCAGTTTGTCCATTGGTCTGAGGGTGAAATGCAGAGGAGAAAGATAACTGAACTCCAAGTTTAGAACAAAATGTCCTCCAAAATCTGGAAACAAATTGAACTCCTCCGTCAGACACAATGTTCTCAGGAATGCCATGCAACCGACCTACCTGCTGAAAGAATAAAGGCACCAATTCGGAGGAGGAAGGCAACTTAGGTAGTGGCACAAGATGTATCATCTTGGAAAATCTATTACAGATCACCCAGATAACGGTCATTCTCTGAGAGACAGGGAGGTCGGAAATAAAATCCATAGAGATATGGGTCCATGGCCTTTTGGGCACAGGTAATAGCATTAACAAACCACTAGAGCGAGAGCAAGGTTTGGAACGAGAGCAAGTTCCACAGGACTGCACAAAGTCCCTGACGTCACGAAACAAAGTAGGCCACCAAAAGGACCGACTCACCAAGTCTCTGGTACCAAAAATACCGGGATGACCAGCCAATGCGGAGCAATGAATCTCAGACATAACATTCTTCCTCCACTGGTCTGGGACAAACAATTTCCCTACAGGGCAGCACTCAGGTTTATCCTCCTGACACCCCTCCAGAGCCAGTCTCAAATTGGGCGAGATGGCGGAAAGATCTACACCCTCTTTTAGAATAACAGCAGGCTCAGTTACCTCAGGAGAATCCGCAAAGAAACTCCTCGAGAGGGCATCCGCCTTAACATTCTTAGTGCCCGGGAGAAAAGAAACCACAAAATTAAAATGTGTGAAAAACAAGGCCCACCTGGCCTGTCTAGGATTAAGTTGCTTGGCTGATTAAAGATAAACCAGGTTCTTATTGTCAGTAAAGACCACCACCTGATGTTTGGCTCCTTTCAGCCAATGTCTCCACTCTTCAAAGGCCCACTTCATAGCCAATAACTCCCGATTTCCCACGTCATAATTACGTTCAGCTGGGGAAAATTTTCGAGAGAAGAAGGCACAAAGGTTACTCTTAAAGGTCTCCGGATCCCTTTGGGACAAAACGGCACCTGCTCCAATCTCAGAAGCATCAACCTCCACCTGAAATGGTAAAGAAACATCAGGCTGCCGTAGAACAGGAGCAGAAGTGAATCTCTGCTTAAGTTCCTGAAATGCAGAAACTGCCTCAGGAGGCCAATTCACCACATCGGAACCCTTTTTGGTCAAATCAGTCAATGGTTTAACAATACCGGAGAAATTACCAATAAATTTACGATAAAAATTGGCAAAACCCAAAAATCTCTGAAGAGCCTTCAATGAAGTAGGTTGAACCCAATCACAGATGACCTGAACCTTGACCGGGTCCATTTCAATAACAGACGGAGACAAAATGAATCCCAGAAATGACACCTTCTGTATGCCAAAAAGACACTTTGATCCCTTCACATACAGTGCATTCTCTCTCAAAATCTGGAACACAGTCCGAACATGTTTCACATGAGAGTCCCAGTCGTTGGAAAAATAAAGATATCATCCAAATAAACTATCAGAAATTTATCCACAAAATCCCTGAAAATATCATTCATGAAGGATTGGAAGACGGAAGGGGCATTAGTAAGCCCAAAAGGCATCACTAGGTACTCAAAATGCCCCTCTGGGGTATTAAACGCCATCTTCCATTCATCCCCGTGCTTAATGCGAATAAGGTTATACGCCCCCCTGAGGTCAAGCTTGGTAAACCAACTAGCACTTTTCACTCTGGAAAATAAGTCAGAAATCAAGGGTAACGGATATTGATATTTAACAGTGATCTTATTCAGAAGGCGATAATCAATACACGGCCTCAATGAACCATCCTTTTTGGCCACAAAGAAAAAAACGGCGCCCAAGGGTGAAGAGGATGGTCTGATATGACCCTTCTCCAAAGACTCCTTGATATAAGATCGCATAGTATCGTGTTCAGGTACAGATAAATTAAAAAGGCGACCTTTAGGAAATTTACCACCAGGCACTAACTCAATAGCGCAATCATAGCTCCTGTGAGGAGGTAAGGATGCAGACTTATTCTCACTAAACACATCAGAAAAATCAGTCAAAAAGTCAGGGACATCCTGAGACTGGGGAGAGGCAGAAAAAACAGGAGTGTCAGTATTAACACATTGGCAGCCCCAACTGGTCACAGACACAGATTTGCAATCCAAAACAGGATTATGAGTCTGTAACCAAGGGAAACCCAGTACAATAATGTCATGCAGATTATGCAACACCAGAAATTTGCAGCTCTCCTGATGATCTGGTTCAACCCTCATTATCACCTGAGTAGAAAACTGGGGTTTATTCTCCGCCAAAGGGGTAGAATCAATGCCCAGTAAAGGAATAGACTTCCGCAGGGGTATCATGGGAAACCCACAACGTTTGGCAAAGTCAAAATCCATCAGGTTAATAGCTGTTCCTGAATCAACAAAAGCCTGAGCCGAAAATGTGGACAGGGAGCAAATCGGGTAACAGTCAACAGAAATTTAGTCTGAACGTTACCCAAGACAACTGAGCGCGCAAAAAGTCTTCCCCGCTTAGGGCAGATGGAAATAGCATGAGAGGCGTCACCACAGTAGAAACATAACCCATTGCGCTTTCGAAACTCATGACGCTGAGCCCCAGAAGTCACTCCATCACACTGCATGGGCTCCGGTGCTGGCTCACAAGGCAACGCTATCTCATGCATACCTCTACGCTCACGCAAACGTCTGTCAATTTGAATAGCCAAAGACATAAAATCATTGAGACCAGAGGGAACAGGGAATCGCACCATAACATCCTTTACATTTTCTGACAGACCCTTCCGAAAAAGGGCTGCCAAAGCATAATCATTCAATTTGGTCAGGACTGCCCACTTTTGGAATTTCTGACAGTATAGCTCAGCGTCTTCACAACCCTGATTTAATGCCAACAAGGTCTTTTCAGCTTGATCAGTGACATTAGGTTCATCGTACAATAACCCCAGAGCCTGAAAAAATACATCAACATCACTCAAAACAGGATCCCCAGGTGTCAGGGAAAAAGCCCAATCCTGAGGGTCGCCGCGCAGCAGAGAGATGACAATTTGAACCTGCTGTGCTGTGTTCCCTGAGGACTTAGGCTTTAAGGCAAAAAACAACTTACAGTTATTTTTGAAATTCAGAAATTTAGACCAATCCCCCAAAAATAAATCTGGTATGGGGATCCTAGGTTCCACAACCGGCAACCTACCAAGAGAGGCAGCAATACTCTGAAACTCAGTGGCAAGCCGCTCCACACGGCCAGACAACTGTGCAAACTCCATTGAGGGAAAAAAAAATTCCTCCTCAGTACCCAGACAAAAAGAGGGGAAAAAAAAGCAACAAACAGAAAAAAATAAATACATTTCTGACAACTCCCTTTTCTTTTTCCTTTTTTACTATTTTTCCCTTCTTTGAGTACCATATAATTTTCAGTTTGGCCGGTAATACTGTTATGTTTCGGTAGCTGAGGAGAAATCGCAAAGTAGCAATACACCAGAGAGGCTGGAACCTATTGGATTGCAGGACCCTAAACTAACCACAACACTAGAAGTAGCCGTGGAGCGTACCTACGGTGATCCTAGACGCCTCGTCACAGTCGGAGAGATAGCTAGACCTAAAGGCAGAAAGATGAAAGCTATCTGCCCCGTAGCAGAACCCTCAAATAGGAAGCCCCCAAACATGTAATGGCGGTTAGACAAGAGGAAAATACGGACACAGACAGAAAATAGAATGAGCAAACGCTGGGGCCCAATCTGTCTAGATAGAAAAGTATAGGAAAGAATTCTGACTGCAACCCAAAAAAAACCCTGACAAAAATACCAACACTTCTGATTAACAAAAAACCTGAGATCACACGATCTCTACCACCTAAATCAGATCTCTGGTGTAAAACACAGCTACTCAGCAAATAAAAAGTGACAAAGGAACAGAGCAAAAGTGCAAACACAAAATGAGCACCATTGCAGCGCCAGACCCCAAAAGGGGACCAGGCTGAAGTCCACTGCAAGCAGCAAACCAGCAAGGAAAATCCAACCAGAGGAAAAAAAACAGCAAATCTCTTATCTGAATGAGAGCAGGAATGCAAGCTGTGCTCCAAGCAAGACCAGGAAGAACAATTGATTACCGGCAAGGCTGATGGGAACTCAGGTCACTTATATCAGACCATTCAGAGCCAGCTGAAGGCCATTCAGCAATTAGTTCATTACCCTCAGCATCCAGAAGTCGCCTCAAGAGTATTCACAACAGTACCCCCCCTTGAAGAGGGGTCACCGAACCCTCACCTGCGCAACCAGGCCGATCAGTATGAGCTCGATGATAGGCACGGATCAGTCTCCCAGCATGGATGTCAGAAGCAAACACCCAAGAATTGTCCTCCTGACAATAACCTCTCCACTTAACCAAATACTGGAATTTCCGTCTAGCAAAATGAGAATCCAATATTTTCTCAACCACATACTCCAAATTGCCCTCAACCAAAACAGGGTCGGGAGGCGCAGCCATAGGAACCACTGGCTTGACAAACCTCTTCAATAAGGACTTGTGGAACATGTTATGGATCTTAAATGTCCCTGGAAGAAGCAAACGGAAGGAAACCGGATTAATAATTTCCATGATCTTATAATGTCCAATGAACCTTGGCTTTAATTTAGGAGATGCAACCTTCATAGGGATATTTCTTGAGGACAACCAAACCAAGTCCCCCACTTTAAAACGAGGACCATCAGTCCTATGCCGGTTGGCAAACTGCTGGGCCTTCTCTTGAGAGAGAGACAACCTCTCCACTACCTGGTCCCAAATCTGGTGCATACGCTCCACAATAGAGTCAACCCCCGGACAGACAGAAGCCTCCGCCTGTCCTGAAGAAAATTGAGGGTGAAACCCAGAATTGCAGATAAATGGAGACATCAAAGTGGCAGAGCTAGCCCTATTATTAAGAGCAAACTCATCCAAAGGCAAAAAAGAGACCCAGTCATCTTGATCAGCAGACACAAAACATCTCAAATAAGTCTCCAAGGTCTGGTTTGTTCTCTCGGTTTGTCCATTGGTCTGAGGGTGAAATGCAGAGGAGAAAGATAACTGAACACCAAGTTTAGAACAAAATGTCCTCCAAAATCTGGAAACAAACTGGACTCCTCTGTCAGACACAATGTTCTCCGGAATGCCATGTAACCGAACCACGTGCTGAAAGAACAAAGGCACTAATTCAGAGGAGGAAGGCAACTTAGGTAATGGCACAAGATGTAATCTCTTGGAAAACCTATCACAGATTACCCAGGTAACGGTCATTCTCTGAGAGACAGGGAGGTCGGAAATATGGGTCCATGGCCTCTTGGGTACAGGTAATGGCATTAACAAACCACTAGAACGAGAGCAAGGCTTGGAACGAGAGCAAGTCCCACAGAACTGCACAAAGTCCCTGACGTCACGAGACAAAGTAGACCACCAAAAGGACCGACTCACCAAGTCTCTGGTACCAAAAATCCCGGGATGACCAGCCAACGCGGAACAATGAATCTCAGACATCACACTCTTCTTCCACTGGTCTGGGACAAACAATTTCCCAACAGGGCAGCGCTCAGGTTTATCCTCCTGACACCCCTCCAGAGCCAGTCTCAAATTGAGCGAGATGGCAGAAAGAACTACACCCTCTTTCAAAATAACAGCAGGATCAGATAACTCAGGAGAGTCCGCAAGGAAACTCCTCGAGAGGGCATCCGCTTTAACATTCTTAGTGCCCGGAAGAAAAGAAACCACAAAATTAAAACGTGTGAAAAACAAGGCCCACCTGGCCTGTTTAGGATTAAGTCGCTTGGCTGATTCGAGATAAACCAGGTTCTTATGGTCAGTGAGGACCACCACCTGATGTTTGGCTCCTTCCAGCCAATGTCTCCACTCTTCAAAGGCCCACTTCATGGCCAATAACTCCCGATTACGCAGGTCATAATTACGTTCAGTTGGAGAAAATTTTCGAGAGAAAAAGGCACAAGAATTACTCTTAGAGGTCTCTGGATCCCTTTGGGACAAAACGGCACCTGCCCCAATCTCAGAGGCATCAACCTCCACCTGAAACGGCAGAGAAACATCAGGCTGCCGTAGAACAGGAGCAGAAATGAATCTCTGCTTAAGTTCCTTTAACGCAGAAACTGCCTCAGGAGGCCAATTCACCACATCGGAACCCTTTTGGTCAAATCAGTCAATGGTTTAACAATACCGGAGAAATTACCAATAAATTTACGATAAAAATTGGCAAAACCCAAAAATCTCTGAAGAGCCTTCAATGAAGTAGGTTGAACCCAATCACAGATGACCTGAACCTTGACCGGGTCTATTTCAATAACAGACGGAGACAAAGTGAATCCCAGAAATGACACCTTCTGTATGCCAAAAAGACACTTTGATCCCTTCACATACAGTGCATTCTCTCTCAAAATCTGCAACACAGTCCGAACATGTTTCACATGAGAGTCCCAGTCGTTGGAAAAATAAAGATATCATCCAAATAAACTATCAGAAATTTATCCACAAAATCCCTGAAAATATCATTCATGAAGGATTGGAAGACGGAAGGGGCATTAGTAAGCCCAAAAGGCATCACTAGGTACTCAAAATGCCCCTCTGGGGTATTAAACGCCATCTTCCATTCATCCCCGTGCTTAATGCGAATAAGGTTATAAGCCCCCCTGAAGTCAAGCTTGGTAAAGCAACTAGCACTTTTCACTCTGGAAAATAAGTCAGAAATCAAGGGTAACGGATATTGATATTTAACAGTGATCTTATTCAGAAGGCGATAATCAATACACGGCCTCAATGAACCATCCTTTTTGACCACAAAGAAAAAAACGGCGCCCAAGGGTGAAGAGGATGGTCTGATATGACCCTTCTCCAAAGACTCCTTGATATAAGATCGCATAGCATCGTGTTCAGGTACAGATAAATTAAAAAGGCAACCTTTAGGAAATTTACCACCAGACACTAACTCAATAGCGCAATCATAGCTCCTGTGAGGAGGTAAGGATGCAGACTTACTCTCACTAAACACATCAGAAAAATCAGTCAAAAAGTCAGGGACATCCTGAGACTGGGGAGAGGCAGAAAAAAGAGGAGTGTCAGTATTAACACATTGGCAGCCCCAACTGGTCACAGACACAGATTTGCAATCCAAAACAGGATTATGAGTCTGTAACCAAGGGAAACCCAGTACAATAATGTCATGCAGATTATGCAACACCAGAAATTTGCAGCTCTCCTGATGATCTGGTTCAACCCTCATTATCACCTGAGTAGAAAACTGGGGTTTATTCTCCGCCAAAGGGGTAGAATCAATGCCCAGTAAAGGAATAGACTTCCGCAGGGGTATCATGGGAAACCCACAACATTTGGCAAAGTCAAAATCCATCAGGTTAATAGCTGCTCCTGAATCAACAAAAGCCTGAGCCGAAAATGTGGACAGGGAGCAAATCAGGGTAACAGTCAACAGAAATTTAGTCTGAATGCTACCCAAGACAACTGAGCGCGCAAAAAGTCTTCCCCGCTTAGGGCAGATGGAAATAGCATGAGAGGCGTCACCACAGTAGAAACATAACCCATTGTGCTTTCGAAACTCATGACGCTGAGCCCCAGAAGTCACTCCATCACATTGCATGGACTCCGGTGCTGGCTCACAAGGCAACGCTATCTCATGCATACCTCTGCGCTCACGCAAACGTCTGTCAATTTGAATAGCCAAAGACATAGAATCATTGAGACCAGAGGGAGCAGGGAATCCCACCATAACATCCTTTACATTCTCTGACAGCCCCTTCCGAAAAAGGGCTGCCAAAGCATAATCATTCAATTTGGTCAGGACTGCCCACTTTCGGAATTTCTGACAGTATAGCTCAGCGTCTTCACAACCCTGATTTAATGCCAACAAGGTCTTTTCAGCTTGATCAGTGACATTAGGTTCATCGTACAATAACCCCAGAGCCTGAAAAAATACATCAACATCACTCAAAACAGGATCCCCAGGTGTCAGGGAAAAAGCCCAATCCTGAGGGTCGCCGCGCAGCAGAGAGATGACAATTTGAACCTGCTGTGCTGCGTTCCCTGAGGACTTAGGCTTCAAGGCAAAAAACAACTTAGTTATTTTTGAAATTCAGAAATTTAGACCAATCCCCCAAAAATAAATATGGTATGGGTATCCTAGGTTCCACAACCGGCAACCTACCAAGAGAGGCAGCAATACTCTGAAACTCAGCGGCAAGCCGCTCCACACGGCCAGACAACTGTGCAAACTCCATTGAGGGAAAAAAAAAATTCCTCCTCAGTACCCAGAGAAAAATAGGGAAAAAAAAGCAACAAACAGAAAAAAATAAATACATTTCTGACAACTCCCTTTTCTTTTTCCTTTTTTACTATTTTTCCCTTCTTTGAGTACCATATAATTTTCAGTTTGGCCGGTAATACTGTTATGTTTCGGTAGCTGAGGAGAAATCGCAAAGTAGCAATACACCAGAGAGGCTGGAACCTATTGGATTGCAGGACCCTAAACTAACCACAACACTAGAAGTAGCCGTGGAGCGTACCTACGGTGATCCTAGACGCCTCGTCACAGCCGGAGAGAGCTCATATGGGGGCAGGATGGGGCTCATATGCAGGAGGATGGGAGCTCATATGGGGGCAGGATAGGAGAACATATGGGGCAGGATGGGAGCTCATATGGGGGCAGGATGGGAGCTCAATGGGTTCAGGATGGGAGCTCATATGGGTTCAGGATGGGAGCTCATATGCGGCAGGATGGGAGAACATATGGGGGCAGGATGGGAGCTCATATATGGTAGCTCATATGGGGGCAGGATGGGAGCTCATATGGGGACAGGACGGGAGCTCATATGGGGCAAGATGGGAGCTCATATGCAGCAGGATGGGAGCTCATATGGGGCAGGATGGGAGCTCATATGGGGCAGGATGGGAGCTCATATGGAGCAGAATGGGAGCTCATGGGGGCAGGATGAGCTTATATGGAGCAGGATTGGAGCTCAGATAGGGCAAGATGGCAGCTCATATGGGGGTAGGATGGGAGCTCATATGGGGCAGGATCGGAGCTCATATAGGGGCAGGATGGGAGCTCATATGGGGGCAGGATGGGAGCTCATATGGGGGTAGAATGAGAGCAGGATGGGAGCTCATATGGGAGCAGGATGGAAGAACATGGCTGGAGCCAAGAATGAGACACAAGGGGGTCAGGATGGGGAATAGCATTACTGTAGAGGCTAATTAATGGATATTATTACTGCAGTGATGTATTTTATTTTTGGAGGATACTGTTTTCAATTAAGGGGGTCCTGTTACTGTAATGAGCAACACTATGTCGCCTTTTTTTCTTCATCTGGTGTAGTGTAGAAGTCAGAAAAAATTAAGTAATGTGCTATGCAAGCGGTGCTCTAGATAACTGTTATTTCCTGCAGAGACAAGTCCTGGCTAGAAGTGATGGCGGTCTGTGCTGGATGAAGATGAAAAGTAAAGATGGAGGACTTCATCTCAAGACGTCACTGGTGAGTCAGTGTATTACATGTGCACACACAGTATACACTGTATATTATATACAGAGTTCCTGTGTACAATGTCACCATTGATCACTTTATTACCTGTACGCTATATATGCTATATACAGAACTCCTGTGTATGTCACTGGTGATCACTGTATTACCTGTACACTGTCCACCTGTGATCCCTGTATTACTAATACACTGACACTATAGACAGAGCTCCTGTGTATAATGTCACCAGTAATCACTGTATTACCTGTACAGGGATGACCCTGCTATCACCTATCAGGATAAAGAAGACTCTGTGTAGTCTCTGTTCCACAGTCCATTTTGCAGGCGGTATTCTCCTTTGCAGACAATAGGAGTTACAGGAACAGAAGAGTAATCTGCTTATAATACAATTCTTTATTCCAGTGATGAGGGCACACGTCCAGGGGTTGTGCTGTAATACTTGTCTCCTCTTCTCCATCATCATCAGTCCCCTTGGGCATAATGTGTTTACGGGGTCCTGCGTGGCCGGCAGATGTCCAGCCGTATGAGATGCACCCCGACCCCAAACAAAATGAATCAGAGACACACAAAATAAATATACGAAGCATTGCAATTAGGTGTCAAATAGTGATAATTTTATTTAAATTTACATGACACCGAAAATAGCACAACCCCCCGACTCACGAAGAGTCACCCCCCAGCACTCAGGAGAGGAAAAAACCCCTGTGGAGAAAACCTCTAGGGAACTATGGCTGGAGGGCTGCCCTTCCCTTGGACTTAGAGAGTTAGTGCCGGTATATAACAGATGGAACGGCAGAGTTTTACAATTTGTCCATTTTATCAGATTTAGAGAATGACATAACGTGTAGATTATAAATGTGATAAGTGGATGTGGGAGAGATCCGGCTGCGATATCTGCCACCACATTGATCCCTAGACCCTATTAGGTTGATCTGATTGCCCAAGTGGATGGACAATCTCTCTGACAGAAGTTCACCTACAAGTGAGATAGGACACCACCTGAATTCAGGGAATACATATTCTATGTGTTCCATCTTTGTCCAATGGAGGCCTGTAAGGGAGGAAAGTGACAACACAGTGATTAGTAAGGACCCTGAGGAGCGGGGTCTGGTGAAAAACATACTCACTTCTATGAAAGAGGCAAATACGTTCCCCGGGACTAGGATAAGAGTGAGTGATGAGCGCGCAAGCTCAGATAAGGTGTTATGCAGCTGCAGGGACTCAAACATGGTATTCGGGCATGCCGAAGATTCTCTATTCGCACCCGAGCGTGCTCTGATAACACGTTATCTCAATTCACAACTTTCACCATCAACGTTTGGACAGACACAAACATGAAGACGAGAACCACAAACCTTAACAGACAAGAAACATACAAGACAATGGATAAAAGTTCCCTCGCATTCCTAGACCTGAAGTGCTGAGATAAAGTCCATCGACACCGCCTCTTTATATCCAGAGACGTACCCGTTCCTAAAATCAGGTATTCAGAACACCACCGCCGCGGACTCTACTAACTCCTCAGTGATCGTGACAAGGTCTCACTCGACCGCCGCAGCTTTAACCCTGCGTTCACTTTGGAAACGAAGAGGTTTCAGTCACTGTGTTATTATAAGAATTATACATAGAACAATACAGATTGTATTCTGTAAGACACAACATATTCTCTATGGGGGTCCGGTGACGTGTACCTTGGTGTTTGACACAGTTCTAACCTATCATTTGTCTCCAGTCCACACATGACTGTCGACCACACCTAACTGGACTCCCTTATACACTCAGGATTTTATACCTCAATCCTTATACATTCACTCAAGAGATCATTCAAGGAGTCTCATGTGTAGACATAAAACACATTTTATGGCCTTTTAGTTTTACGATTTAGAAAGACGGACAAATGAAAATGACACAATTGACGGAAAACAAAATACAACAAAAAGATCGTTCAATCTCACACAGACTATGGACTATTCGACACTTCTAGGGGTCACACAAACCCAAATTGTGGCAACTTATAAATACCATTAATACTGGACTATGTTACCTAATTAATATTAAGTCTTACCCAAATTTAGGTGTGGTTGGCTCTCAATAATCCTCGGACGATTGTGGAATCAGTCACTCCTCCTCAGTCCAGAAGATTGGCCTTTGACGCCCATTCAGGAGGACTTATTTCACAGAGGGTATTTCAATCCCTCTCTGCGCATGGGATCAGCACTTACCCAACGTTGGATGTTGGCTTGAAGGACCAAGATGACTGGAGAATTTCACCTGTACACTGTCCACCTGGGATCCCAGTATTACTAGTACACTGACACTATAGACAGAGTTCCTGTGTATAATGTCACTGGTGATCACTGTATTACCTGTGCACTGACACTATAGACAGAGTTCCTGTGTATGTCACTGGTGATCACTGTATTACTTGTACACGGACACTGTATACTAAGTACAGATCTCCTGTGAATAATGACACTTATGGTAATGTTAGTATTGTGGTTTTGTTTACTGATTATCAGTATTGTAGTAATCTGTCACTGTGTGGTGGTAATATGTGGTCTGGTCATGGTTTGGCGGTATTGATTCCTTACATATAGTATTATTCGGTCACTGTGGTGGTAATATGTGGTCTGGTCATGATGTGGCTGTATTTGTTCCTTGTACGTGTTATTATTCAGTCACTGTGGTGGTAACATGTGGTCTGGTCATGGTTGGTGGTATTTGTCCCTTGTATGTGATATTATTGGTCATTTTAAAAATTGATAAATAAAAATATAACTAAATTGTATTGGATATTTTAACAAATGTTTAAAAGTTTAACAAATGTTTAAAAGTTACAGTAGAGCAGAGCCCGGCCAAAAGAGTCTACAAAAGCTGCTGGCTATGTATGTGATGGGAAGTGTTAATGTGTGATTGGTGAGAACGTGGTGCAGAAATGGAGTTTTTCCACGAAATGGCGATGGGACTGTGGAAGGTTCGCGGGATGGAGGCAGAGCTGGGGTGGAGTCTCAAGAGGGCCCCGAAAATGTTGCCAATAAGGGGCCCCAAAATTCCTAGTGGCAGCCCTGGTCGCCATAATAGGGATCAGCTGTTAATGTCTAATGCCTGTGTTTTACATTAGGGCCTGTTCACACTGTCTTTCTTTACTGCGCCTGGTGGGTTCTGCTGGAATCCCCAATAGAACCATAGATTGCAATGACGGGAATGGAGTTCAAATGAATTCCACAAGTGATGGTTTTTTTTTCTGAATGTGACTGCCTGTTCCAACAGCCACAGAAAAGTGGACACTTTTACATGAAAAAACATACTCTGAGGGTAGGTGCATGTGATCAGTAATAACTGCAGGTTGGATGCTGCATACTTGAGCAGCGTCCAGATGTTACAGCATAGTGGATGGGATCTCAAGAAATCCCATGTCCACTATGCGTCCACAGACACACGCGGATCACCTGCGTCTCTCCAGACCACTGCATGTACATTTCTCTTGCGGAGACGCGATAAATTTCACCCATACAATGTATTAGACGTGGTGATTCCACACGGTTCAATGATCAGAGGAATCACCTGCGTTCAATAGACGGTAGCGGATATGTGCTGCGTCCAAAGTGCTGCCAATTCCTGACCGTGTGCACCTACCCTAAGAAAATAACATAGTAACATAGTTATTAAGGTTGAAGGAAGACTTTAAGTCCATCTAGTTCAACCCATATCCTATCCTAACCTGCCCTAACATGTTGATCCAGAGGAAGGCAAAAAAAACCCATGTGGCAAACAGTAAGCTTCACATTGGGGAAAAAAATTCCTTCCCGACTCCACATACGGCAATCAGACTAGCTCCCTGGATCAACGCTGTATCTAGGAAACTAGTGAATATAGCCTGTAATATTATACTTTTCAAGAAAGGCATCCAGTCCCCTCTTAAATTTTAGTAAGGAATCACTCATTACAACATTAGACGGCAGAGAGTTCCATAGTCTCACTGCTCTTACAGTAAAGAATCTGCATCTGTGATTATGGCTAAACCTTCTTTCCTCCAGACGTAGAGGCTGCCCCCTCGTCCCCGTCACAGGTCTAAGAGTAAAAAGATCATTAGAAAGGTCTTTGTACTGTCCCCTCATATATTTATACATTGTAATAAGATCACCCCTAAGCCTTTGTTTTTCCAAACTAAATAACCCCAAGTGTAATAACCTGTCTTGGTATTGCAGACCCCCCAGTTCTCTAATAACCTTGGTCGCTCTTCTCTGCACCC
>JARQOD010000003.1:395878113-395931783 GCA_033576555.1 Oophaga sylvatica | reverse complement strand
CATCTCCTGACAAAAAGTTCACCTAAAAGTGAGATAGGACACCACCTAAATTTCGGGGAAACATATTCTATGTGTTCCATTTTTGCCCAAATGGGCCTGTAAGGGAGGAAAGTAAAAAACCAAAAAATTGGGAAGGCCCCTGGGGAGGGGGGTCTGGTAAAAAACCCTTACTCATTTTCAAAAAAGAGGCAATACTTCCCCGGGGATTTGGGGGGATAAGAGTGAAAAAAGGGAAGCGCGCAAGCTCAATAAGGTTTTATCCCACTGCAGGGACTAAAAATGGTTTTTTCCCCGGGCCCATGCCAAAGATTCTCTATTCGCACCCAGGGGGGGGGGGGGGGGGGGGGGGGTTGGCTCGGGGGGGAAAACCACTTATCTCAATTCACAACTTTCACCACAAAACTTTTTGGGACAGACACAAACAGGGAAGACAGAACCACAAACCTTAACGGGCCCAAAAAAATTTTTACAAGACAATGGAAAAAAATTTCCCTCGCTTTCCCCAACCCCGGGAAGGGGCTGAGATAAAGTCCATCGACCCCGGGCCCTCTTTATATCCAGAAAACGTACCCGTTCCTAAAATCAGGTTTTCAAAACCCCAAACCGCCGCGGCCCTCTCCCTAACCCTCAGTGATCGTGAAAAGGGTTTCTCACTCGACCCCCCCCCCCCCCGGGGGGGGGGGGGCCCCCCCAGTTTTAAACCCTGGGGTTCATTTTGGGAAAAAAAAAAGGGGTTTTTCAGTCAGGGTGTTATTAAAAAAAAAAAAAACCCTAGAAAAATTTACAAAATTGTTTTCTGTAAGACACAAAAAAAATTCTCAGGGGGGGCCCGGTGACGTGTCCCTTTGGGTTTTTGGGGAAAACAGTTCAAAACCTATCATTTCCCCAGTCCCAACATGACTGCCCAAACCACCCCTTTAACTGGACCCCCCTTATACACCCAGGTTTTTTATACCTCAACCCCCCTTAACATTCACTAAAGAGTCTTTCCCAAAGGAGTCTCATGTGTAGACATAAAACACATTTTAGGGGCCTTTTTTATTTTTTAACAAATTTGGGAAAGACGGACAAATGAAAATGACACAAAATTTACGGAAAAAAAATAAAAAAAAAAAAGATCGTTCAAAACTCACACAGAAATATGGACATTGAAAAATTCTGGGGTCACACAAAACCCCAAAATTTTTGGCAACTTTAAATCCCAAAAAAATACGGGGCATGTTTTCCCAATTAATTTAAGTCTTACCCCAAAATTTTGGTGTGGTTGGCTCTAAAAAAATCCTCGGCCCATTGTGGAAAACATCCCCTCCCCTCAGGCCCAAAAATTGGCCTTTGGGCCCCCATTTCAGGAGGACTTATTTCACAGAGGGTATTTCAATCCCTCTCTGCGCATGGGATCAGCACTTACCCAACGTTGGATGTTGGCTTGAAGGACCAAGATGACTGGAGAATTTCACCTGTACACTGTCCACCTGGGATCCCAGTATTACTAGTACACTGACACTATAGACAGAGTTCCTGTGTATAATGTCACTGGTGATCACTGTATTACCTGTGCACTGACACTATAGACAGAGTTCCTGTGTATGTCACTGGTGATCACTGTATTACTTGTACACGGACACTGTATACTAAGTACAGATCTCCTGTGAATAATGACACTTATGGTAATGTTAGTATTGTGGTTTTGTTTACTGATTATCAGTATTGTAGTAATCTGTCACTGTGTGGTGGTAATATGTGGTCTGGTCATGGTTTGGCGGTATTGATTCCTTACATATAGTATTATTCGGTCACTGTGGTGGTAATATGTGGTCTGGTCATGATGTGGCTGTATTTGTTCCTTGTACGTGTTATTATTCAGTCACTGTGGTGGTAACATGTGGTCTGGTCATGGTTGGTGGTATTTGTCCCTTGTATGTGATATTATTGGTCATTTTAAAAATTGATAAATAAAAATATAACTAAATTGTATTGGATATTTTAACAAATGTTTAAAAGTTTAACAAATGTTTAAAAGTTACAGTAGAGCAGAGCCCGGCCAAAAGAGTCTACAAAAGCTGCTGGCTATGTATGTGATGGGAAGTGTTAATGTGTGATTGGTGAGAACGTGGTGCAGAAATGGAGTTTTTCCACGAAATGGCGATGGGACTGTGGAAGGTTCGCGGGATGGAGGCAGAGCTGGGGTGGAGTCTCAAGAGGGCCCCGAAAATGTTGCCAATAAGGGGCCCCAAAATTCCTAGTGGCAGCCCTGGTCGCCATAATAGGGATCAGCTGTTAATGTCTAATGCCTGTGTTTTACATTAGGGCCTGTTCACACTGTCTTTCTTTACTGCGCCTGGTGGGTTCTGCTGGAATCCCCAATAGAACCATAGATTGCAATGACGGGAATGGAGTTCAAATGAATTCCACAAGTGATGGTTTTTTTTTCTGAATGTGACTGCCTGTTCCAACAGCCACAGAAAAGTGGACACTTTTACATGAAAAAACATACTCTGAGGGTAGGTGCATGTGATCAGTAATAACTGCAGGTTGGATGCTGCATACTTGAGCAGCGTCCAGATGTTACAGCATAGTGGATGGGATCTCAAGAAATCCCATGTCCACTATGCGTCCACAGACACACGCGGATCACCTGCGTCTCTCCAGACCACTGCATGTACATTTCTCTTGCGGAGACGCGATAAATTTCACCCATACAATGTATTAGACGTGGTGATTCCACACGGTTCAATGATCAGAGGAATCACCTGCGTTCAATAGACGGTAGCGGATATGTGCTGCGTCCAAAGTGCTGCCAATTCCTGACCGTGTGCACCTACCCTAAGAAAATAACATAGTAACATAGTTATTAAGGTTGAAGGAAGACTTTAAGTCCATCTAGTTCAACCCATATCCTATCCTAACCTGCCCTAACATGTTGATCCAGAGGAAGGCAAAAAAAACCCAAGTGGCAAACAGTAAGCTTCACATTGGGGAAAAAAATTCCTTCCCGACTCCACATACGGCAATCAGACTAGCTCCCTGGATCAACGCTGTATCTAGGAAACTAGTGAATATAGCCTGTAATATTATACTTTTCAAGAAAGGCATCCAGTCCCCTCTTAAATTTTAGTAAGGAATCACTCATTACAACATTAGACGGCAGAGAGTTCCATAGTCTCACTGCTCTTACAGTAAAGAATCTGCATCTGTGATTATGGCTAAACCTTCTTTCCTCCAGACGTAGAGGCTGCCCCCTCGTCCCCGTCACAGGTCTAAGAGTAAAAAGATCATTAGAAAGGTCTTTGTACTGTCCCCTCATATATTTATACATTGTAATAAGATCACCCCTAAGCCTTTGTTTTTCCAAACTAAATAACCCCAAGTGTAATAACCTGTCTTGGTATTGCAGACCCCCAGTTCTCTAATAACCTTGGTCGCTCTTCTCTGCACCCGCTCCAGTTCAGCTATGTCTTTCTTATACACCGGAGACCAGAACTGCACACAGTATTCTAAGTGTGGTCGCACCAGTGACTTGTATAGAGGTAAAATTATGTTCAAAATAAGTCAATTTCAGAAAAAAAAAATCATTTGACCTCTGCTTGTGTCAGTGCAGTCTGTGGCCCGTCGGGGATTTACAAGAATCCTATTTTAGGGGGATTCAGGCAGAGCCCCCGGAAGAACTCCAGAAGCGCAGTGTACAGTCATGGCCAAAAGTTTTGAGAATGACACAAATATTAATTTTTACAAAGTCTACTGCTTCACTTTTTCTAATGGCAATTTGCATATACTCCAGAATGTTATAAAGAGTGATCAGCTTTAACAGCAATTACTTGCAAAGTCAATATTTGGCTAGAAAATGAACT
Source organism: Oophaga sylvatica (assembly GCA_033576555.1). Taxonomy (NCBI): domain Eukaryota; kingdom Metazoa; phylum Chordata; class Amphibia; order Anura; family Dendrobatidae; genus Oophaga; species Oophaga sylvatica. The sequence continues at coordinate 395,927,935 of JARQOD010000003.1, read as the reverse complement.
TTATCCCCAAAACACATTTCAACATCATTGCAGCCCTGTCTTAAAAGGACCAGCTAACCTCTTTTCAGTGATTGCTCCATTAACACAGGTGTGGGTGTTGATGAGGACATGGCTGGAGATCAATCTGTCATGATTAAGTAAGAATGACACCACTGGACACTTTAAAAGGAGGCTGGTGCTTGGCATCATTGTTTTCTCTTCTGTTAACCATGGTTATCTCTAAAGAAACACGTGCAGTCATCATTGCAATGCACAAAAATGGCCTAACAGGGAAGAGTATCGCAGCTAGAAAGATTGCACCTCAGTCAACAATCTATCGCATCATCAAGAACTTCAAGGAGAGAGGTTCCATTGTTGCCAAAAAGGCTCCAATGCGCCCAAGAAAGACCAGCAAGCGCCAGGACCGTCTCTTAAAAGTGTTTCAGCTGCGGGATCGGCTACCAGCAGTGCAGAGCTTGCTCAGGAATGGCAGCAGGCAGGTGTGAGTGCATCTGCACGCACTGTGAGGCAGAGACTCTTGGAGCAAGGCCTGGTCTCAAGGAGGGCAGCAAAGAAGCCACTTCTCTCCAGAAAAAACATCATGGACAGACTGATATTCTGCAAAAGGTACAGGCAGTGGACTGCTGAGGACTGGGGTAAAGTTATTTTCTCTGATGAATCCCTTTTCGATTGTTTGGGACATCAGGAAAACGCCTCATTCGGAGAAGACAAGGTGAGCGCTACCACCAGTCTTGTCTCATGCCAACTGTTAAGCATCCTGAAACCATTCATGTGTGGGGTTGCTTCTCAGCCAAGGGAATCGGCTCTCTCACAGTCTTGCCTAAAAACACAGCCATGAATAAAGAATGGTACCAGAATGTCCTCCAAGAGCAACTTCTCCCAACCCTCCAAGAGCAGTTTGGCGATCAACAATGCCTTTTCCAGCATGATGGAGCACCTTGCCATAAAGCAAAGGTGATAACTAAATGGCTCAGGGAACAAAACATAGAGATTTTGGGTCCATGGCATGGAAACTCCCCAGATCTTAATCCCATTGAGAACTTGTGGTCAATCATCAAGAGACGGGTGGACAAACAAAAACCTAATAATTCTGACAAAATGAAAGCATTGATTGTGCAAGAATGGACTGCTATCAGTCAGGATTTGGTCCAGAAGTTGATTGAGAGCATGCCAGGGAGAATTGCAAAGGTCCTGAAGAAGAAGGGTCAACACTGCAAATATTGACTTGCTGCATTAACTCATTCTAACTGTCAATATAAGCTTTTGTTACTCATATGTTTGCAATTATTATATTTCTGTCTGTGATAAAAACATCTGTCAAACACACATAAAAACCAGAGGGCAGCAGATCATGTGAAAATATAATATTTGTGTCATTCTCAAAACTTTTGGCCATGACTGTAGACAGGGCTTAATATCCTATTGGATGGAATAGTCTACTATACTATTCTGCACTGTCCCAGTATAGAAGCCAGACAGGGACACCGGACAGTCACTTTTTTTTTTATAAATCTGTTGCTGCTGTCTTTCAGCATTTCTGCAGCGCTTTTTTTTCCCTATTCAAATGAATGGGACACAAAAATTCAAGTGAAAAGGCTACGAAAACGCTGAATATTTCCTGCCAACACTGTAGATCAATCAACAACAAAAATGGTGCGTGTGAACAGTCACTACAGGGTTGTCTGAGAATGTAAAAATAATTAGCATGAAATGATAAATCCCCCGCGGCACCAGCACTGATGCTCCGGGGGTCTCTGCCAGCCTTAGAACTGGGCTACAGTGGTCTTGTGGCTACACCTTATATTCTAGCTGCAAAGTGAATAATAACCATTAGGGACCCAAAATTATCGGCTATGGAGCCAGAGGGAATTTAGCAGAGTAGTTTGGGGGACATGTAGAACTTTTTTTTTTAATCGCTTATTATTCTGCTGTGAGTTAGGATGCAGTAAAAGATGGCAATTCTGCTAATGTTTTCTATTATGTGATAATACGGCCCCTGATAAGTACCGCAAGTGTGAGCTGCACTGTGAAGGATCTAAAAAATAATTGTGCTGTGTGAAGGAAGTGCTGCTGAAGCGATTGCCAACAGAATGTTGCAAGTACCAAAGTGCTGGAAGTGTGAGTCAACTGATATCAACTGTGCTGCAGTCTTCAGAGACTCTGTGACCATCACTCCAATTGGCAAGTATCATTCACCCTTTACTTACTGGTTTCGATGATGCCGAAAATTCCTGCGGGGTCCCGCTTTTCCGCGGCCTCTGGCCCCGCTTCTCCCTCTGGCCAGGCTGTTAGTCTGCACTTGTCTTTGTGTACAAACAGCAACAGCATCTAAGCTCCTTTACTATGATAAATACACAGTAAGGCCGGCGTCACACTCACCGTACAAAATTACGGACCGTATTGTACGAGCGTAATACGCCAAAATGTTGCCGACACACCAATCCGTATTTCATTGTTGTCAGGGTGCATGTAAGCATCCGTATGCAATCCATATGGCATCCGTACAGCGTATTTTTCTCGCCGCCTTGCAAAATGGACATTTAACGGTTTTTAGGCCTGAAACTCATTGAAATTATCTTGCGTATTTCTCGCAAGTCACACGTCTGGTCCGTGTGTAACCCGTTGTTTTCTCGCACCCATAGACTTTCATTGGTGTATAACGGGCGTAATACGCTGACAATCGCAGCATGCTGCGGGTGTCTCGCACCGTAAGATACGGGCGAGAAAAATACGCATGATCAGAGCTGCCCCATAGAGAAATATTGGTCCGTGTGTAATGCGTGGTTTTCACGCCTCTCACTCGTCCGTATTCCTCCTTAGTATGACGCCGGCTTAAAACGACGACTTTTTCAATGTATCTCCATGGGGTCTCGTAACACTGGACACTACAGCATGTAACAGCTGGGTCCGGTCGGTGGCAGGGGACGATATCTGTAATGTAGGCTGATATCAGTGTAGCCACTGCCGTCACATAACACTTTCTGCTCACCACTGATATCTTCATTTACCATTTGCAGGTCACGTTAACGGAAAGACCTTAGTACAATTCACCACGGACCCCACAAGCTGTGAATATTTTGAGATCACAGTCGTGGAGATCATAAAAAGTATTCATCAGAGCTGAGAAAATGGCTGTATAAGGAGCCGGGGGCCCTGGACTGGTCTCACCCTTCACAGTACGCCTGCTCCGTAGACGGGAAAAGGTAAAAAGATGGCGCAACAAACGGTCTCTGCCACAGGAGGTAGGCATCAGCATCTGGCTACCGCGGGGAGGGAGGCGTCAGCGCCTGGCCACAGCGGGGAGGGAAGTGTCAGTGTATGGCCGCCAATGGGAGAGGGGCATCTGTGTCCAGCCACAGAGTGGAGGCAGGGAGGCGACAGCGCCTCGCAGCAGCGGGAAGGGAGGCAGGGAGAAGACAGCGTCTGGCCGCCAAGGGGAGAGGGGCATTGGTATCCAGCCATCGAGGGGAGGGAGGCGTCAGTGTCTGGCAGCAGCGGGGAGGCGTCAGCGTCTGGCCACAGTGGGGAGGGAAGTGTCAGCGTATGGCCGCCAATGGGAGAGGGGCATCTGTGTCCAGCCACCGAGTGGAGGCAGGGAGGCGACAGCACCTCACAGCAGCGGGAAGGCAGGAAGAAGACAGCGTCTGGCCCCAGCAGGCAGGGAGGCGTCAGCGTCTGGCCGCCAAGGGGAGAGGGGCATTGGAATCCAGCCGCTGAGGGGAGGGAGGCGTCAGTGTCTGGCAGCAGCGGAAAGGGAGGCGTCAGCGTCTGGCCCCCGCTGAGAGAGGGGCATTGGTGTCCAGCCGCCAAGGGGAGGGAGACATCAGCGTCTGGCTGCCAAGGGGAGAGGGGTATTGGTGTCCGACCACCAAGGGGAGGCAGGAAGGCATCAGCATCTGGAGAGGGAGGAGTCAGCGTCTGGCTCCTGCGGAGAAAGGAGCATTGGTGTCCAGCTGCCAAGGGGAGGGAGGCGTCAGTGTCTGGCAGAAACGGGAAGGGAGGCGTCAGCGTCTGGCCCCCGCAGAGGGGCATTGGTGTCCAGCCGCTGAGGGGAGGGAGGCGTCTGTGTCCGGCCACAGCGGGAAGGGAGGCGTCAGCGTCCGGCCGCTGCAGGGGGGGAGGCATCAGCATGCGGCCCCCGCAGAGAGAGGGGCATTGGTGTCCAGCCGCCGAGGGGAGGGAGGCTGCAGCATCCAGCAACAGCAGGAAGGGAGGCGTCAGCATCCAGCCACAGCAGGAAGGGAAGCATCAGCGTCCAGCCACAGCAGGAAGGGAGGCGTCAGCGTCCAGCCGCTGCAAGCAGGGAGGCATAATTATGTTGCCCCACAGAGAGAGGGGCATTGGTGTCCAGCTGCCGAGAGGAGGGAGGCGTCAGCGTCCGGCCACAGCAGGGAGGGAGGAGACAGCATCTGACAGCAACGGGAAGAGTGGCAGGGAGGCATCAGCGTCCGGCCGCTGCAGGGAGGAGGCATGAGTGGCCGGCGATACAAGGCTGAGAGCTTTTTATGGTGTGCCGATCTGTTCCTGTGTCAGCCATTGATGGGCTTCCTCACCGTGCAGCAGCAGCAGCCACATTTTTAGGATGGAGCCATTGTTCAGTCACCAAGTCGTCCAGACTTTGCATTGTGCACAGGCCGTCCTCGGCCTCTCGGTCTTTCCTCCCCAAGATCTCCCCCAGTAGATTTTCACCGCATACAGCGCATTTTGGGAAGGGGATGTAGGAAACCACATAAGCTCCCATCTGTGTTTTCTTGACTTTTTATAAATTCCCTAAATATAAATTTGTTTTATTTTTGATTCCCAGCAAATGTTGGAGAGAGAAAGAAAAACTAAGAGCACGAGAGAAGGGGGTACTAGATTGTGACATCACAGCGGACCTCCTGGTGGCCCCCGGTGCTCTACCGCCCGTGAACTGTCTCCTGTGCATCTGGGCTCTTGGCGTAATCAGTAAGGACCATGAATACTTCTGGAATAACCTCATAAAGATGGCGGTGGTGCTGAAGACTGGGGGGAACATAGCTCTATTCGGTAACACAAGTGACCTACAGTATAAATACGGGGAACAGACACTATTGATGGCACATTATGACAAGGAGTTTTTGAGAAGGTTCCTGCAGGACGCAGGATTTATCATGGAGAGTCAGGAGAAGAGAGTTCGGGGGGCACTCGAGGACATCATGAGCTATCACAGCTTTGTATATGTGAGGGCTCGTAAAGTAATAGAAGCTTAAAATCACAAAGATCGTGACGACACCGGGGCAATATAACATTGGGAACGCAGGGTGGCCATATTACAGGTGCATGGGTCTTACTATCCTCACCGACAAGGGTCTTTATTTTATTGAAGCCACTCACAACGTCACGTTTTGTACAATCCGCCATGTCCTGCTGTATATTCTTCCAGAAAAATAAAACCATGTACCAAGATTCACCCTTTAATGGCTGGAGCCACATTGCTTCTTCCTGTATTTTCTGGGCAATAGGGGACAATGGCACAAAACACAAATCCGGCCTCCTGATAAGATTTCTTTAGTTCAACCTTGAGGCAGAGAAAAGGTTCAATTTCCAGCAGCCGAGTAGTAAAACAATCACACGGCACAATTACAACATATTAATAAGACGCACCAGTTTTTTTGGGTCAGAGCACAATCCGATCACTGCGCCGCCGCTCCCCGGTAACTTCACTGCGCACCCGTGCTGCAAAGTAACGGCATAAGGGACTTATGGTTGTAATTATCAGAACTGGCCACAAGGTGGCAGGAAAGTCCAGTATATGAGGTGATTGCCACCAGCGATTGTGCCACTCTCTCTCCATTACCTGTTGGGCGATTTCTATCATCTTTAGGTTCCCCGGACCCAGGCAGGCGTCAGTGAAAATCGTTCTATGAGAGAATGATGGAAGACAGAACAATGAGGAACAGCGTTCTGCTCATAGCGCAGATATGCAGTTGCTCCCCCTGCAAAGACGGGTGTGATAGGAGGCGCTGATAACAGGGAATACTAGATGTGACATTATGTATATTAGACGAAGGTCCATCAGCTGCAGCTCGGCAATCACAGACCCTGCGGGACCTATACACACACGGAGGGGCTCCATCATTCTGCCGTCTCGGGGTTAGTTACCTCCTCAGGGACAGATTCCTCTTCATCAGCTCGGCCAGTTCCTCCCAGTTCTTCTCCTCTATGGCTGCCCTGGAAGAAAGGACGAACGAACATGTCACCTCCATCAACACCAGGAAACAGTAACTAATGCAATCAGCCAAAACTACAGGGGCTCAACCTCCTACATCAGCAGTGGGGCCGTGGGACAGCGGGGGCCGAGGGACTGCAGGGGAAGTGGGACAGCAGAGGAAGTGGCGGCTGAAATACTGCAGGGGCTGTTGGACAGCAGGGTTAACGGGTAGGGGGGGTGTTCCGTGGGACAGCAAGGGAAGCGGGGAGGGGGGGTTAAGGGACAGCAGGCGAAGCGAGGACAGCAGCGGAGATGGCCAAAGCTTACATTGCTTTATCAGTCAACTCAGCAAATATTGCCATGGCCTCGGCAACCTCGGGGTCACCTGCAAGGAAATGGAGGATTAGATACACGGCTTAGCAGACAGTATCACACAGGATAAGATTAGATACATGGCTCAGCAGACAGTATCACACAGGATAACATTAGATACACGGCTCAGCAGACAGTATCACACAGGATAGGATTAGATACACGGCTCAGCAAACAGTATCACACAATGTAGGATTAGATACATAGCTCAGCAGACAGTATCACACAGGATAGGATTTAGATACACGGCTCAGCAGACAGTATCACACAGGATAGGATTAGATACACGGCTCAGCAGACAGTATCACACAGGATAGGATTAGATATAAAGCTCAGCAGACAGTATCACAGGATAGGATTAGATACACGGCTCAGCAGACAGTATCACAGGATAGGATTACATACACGGCTCAGCAGACAGTATCACACAGGATGGGATTAGATACACAGCTCAGCAGTCAGTATCACACAGGATAGGATTAGATACACAGCTCAGCAGACAGTATCACACAGGATGGGATTAGATACACAGCTCAGCAGACAGTATCACACAGTATAGGATTGGATACAGTGACTGGAGAACAATGGATTTTCTCACCATTCTGCCAGCGTTGTCGGACATTATTGTGGATGACTCCGGAGTCGCTGGGATCCCGCAGATACGCGAGCCAGAACGGTGGTGCAGAACTCGCATCCATGTGAACATAGTTTCCTGTGAAACATCCAGACATAAATCATCGGATACAATGAACCATATGGATGGCAACAATGTAACACTGGCAGCAAGTGATGTGATGCAGCTGGATGCAGTGGCCAATCACAGCACAGAACTGATCTTGCAGGTAAGTGGGTGCAATACCCTGCAGGCCTTGTGTACTGGAGACTGGGTGACAAGACCATGACCGGAGAGGACAACAATATAAATGGTGGCACTCACCGTAACCCTGCTCCTCCATGATGTTTCGGCTGAAGTCCATGTAGATGAGCCCCTCATAGACCTTAGTAAAAGACAAACTCATTCAGCTCCAATATAAGGGACACACTGCCGTCCGGCACAATGTGGGGGCACAGACACGTGCACAGTATATAGAGCGGTGGGTCCCGTGATACACCTGACACGCCTCAGTCTCCACCACCATGACACCTCCACTGCCACTACTTTATATACCATTATATATGGGCTACTGTTCGGAGGCAGAGACGCCCCTTTGTTCGTCACCTGTACCACGCGGTCCTGAAGTCCGGCTGTTATAAACAGTTCTTCTTTCTCAACATCCAGAATGAAATTTGGCTGCATCGTCTTTGGAAGATCCTACAACAGAGACAGAACGGCGCCAGACTGATTATAACCAATGGACAAAAAGATGGAGCTGAGCCCCACCCCAGAGCAGTTAAGCCCCGCCACAGAGCAGTAAAGCCACACCCCCAGAGCAATAAAGCCACAAACAGTGAAGCCACATCCCAGAGCAATGAAGCCACACCCATGCTTATACATCACCACCGCCCAGGACAGAGAAAGGTCTCGTGGCTTACTCGGTGTATCTAAGCCCAAGTGATACTGTCTGCTGAGCAATGTATCTAATCTTAACATGTGCAGTACTGACTGCTGAGCCATGTATCTAATCCTATCATGTGTGATACTGTCTGCTGAGCTGTGTATAATCCTCTACTATGTGATACTGACTGCTGAGCAGTGTATCTAATCCTATCCTGTATGATACTGTCTGCTGAGCTGTGTATCTAATCCTATGCTGTGTGATACTGTCTGCTGAGCCGTGTATCTAATCCTATCCTGTGTGATACTGTCTGACGAGTTGTGTATCTAATCCTGTCCTGTGTGATACTGCAGAGAAAATGAAGGGAGCGTCCAGCTTCTGTAGAAAGTGCAATTCTTTATTCAATCCAAAATAAAATCGTCACATAACGGTGTCCTCCAGGATAAGCATTAAATGATAATACCGATATCTGAGAAATATGTAGTGTATTTATATGTAGCATTTCTTGATAGATACCTTATGTTTGATTGGTGGAATATACATGTTTTCTCTTAAAATAAATGTAATTTAATCATAACACCGATATCTGAGAAATATGTAGGGTATTTATATGTAGCATTTCTTGATAGATACCTTATTTTTTTGATTGGTGGAATATACATGTTTTCTCTTAAAATAAATGTAATTTAATCATAGAGATATGAGAGTATAAATTTATATGCAACTAATTGGATCTTCTTTATGAAATTTTTATGTTCACCTTTCTTTAGATAGAACGATAAATACCTTATTTCTGATTGGTGAAATATATATGTAGCGCTTTGGAAAAAATTAAATCGACAAAAATCTATGTGTATAAATATATCCATGCACTATTTTATTTGAATTTCGTAAGATTGAATCATTTACATATATCGGTATATCATTATTGGAATTTTACTGCTATATTCCTAAATATCTATCTTTTTCCTGAATAGAATGAAAAACTATGATATCCTGTTTCCACTACCCGGTATCCTATAAATGAGATTTATTGTCATATCTACAGAATATGATCGAATTAAGAAAATATTTTTTTCTGGATATATTATTGTTGAACAAATGGGAAGAAATGAAATTAGTAGGACATCAAAAGTTTCCAGAAAATCACCATAAAGTAAAGAAAAAAGAACTGATGTGAAAAGAAAATCACTTGAAATAATTATGTTTTATGTTTTTAATATATGTTACTGTTTTATGTGCACTGTTAAACTGTTGAGTATTTGGATTTATAATCACTATTTAGAAGACATCATGGGTGATTCTGTTGGAATGGATATATGCAATTCAAGCAGAATTACTGCTCAAACACCTGAGAGTTAAATTAAGAAACGTCTGTTTCCAATTATATGAGGGTTCAGCAGCTCACCCATGACTCTTCAGTAGCTTTAAAAATGCAGGCGGGTAATTTATTTTCAGCTTTGACAAAGACCATCTAAGGTCTAAACGCGTTGCTGGTACAGCTGGTAGTGCATACTCTCCGCTTTTTGCATTTGGAGGACACCGTTATGTGACGATTTTATTTTTGGATTGAATAAAGAATTGAACTTTCTACAGAAGCTGGACTGCTCCCTTCATTGTCTCTGCTGCTGCATGTCTTGGTCGGACTTTCAGTCTCGTGCTCCGGTGGCGGTTGGTGAGCTGGCATAGGGTTAATACCCTTCCCTTTTTTTTTACATTCCTGTGTGTAGTGTGATAGTCTGATGAGCCGTGTATCTAATCCTATCCTGTGTGATGCTGTCTGCTGAGCCGTGTATCTAATCCTCTCCTGTGTGATACTGTCTGCTGAGCCATGTATCTAATCCTATCCTGTGTGATGCTGTCTGCTGAGCCGTGTATCTAATCCTCTCTGTGATACTGTCTGCTGAGCCGTGTATCTAATCCTATCCTGTGTGATGCTGTCTGCTGAGCCGTGTATCTAATCCTCTCCTGTGTGATACTGTCTGCTGAGCCATGTATCTAATCCTATCCTGTGTGATGCTGTCTGCTGAGACGTGTATCTAATCCTCTCCTGTGTGATACTGTCTGCTGAGCCGTGTATCTAATCCTATCATGTGATACCGTTGGCTGCAGCCACTTACATCCTCTGTGAGATTGTAGAACTCCATCAGACATTTCAGCGTCGCGCACACGATGGCGCTGAGAGAAATAAAGCAGAAATATTGGTTGATAATTGCGATGGATCCGAGTCCCGGTAACAGGCGCCATCTGCTGGAGGTGCAGTGTAAGTGACGGCCCCATCCCCAAATGAGCCAATCTGCGCACTATTAAAATTAAATACCCTTTGACAGTGCGAGCGCTCATGAATGTGTTGCTGCCATTTGTAGAAGTGTCAGTAAATTACTCCAAACGGCTCTGAACACACAGAGAAGGGGCCGGAGAGGCAGAACCGCAGTGACGGCGCAGCACATCGCTGCCGGAGGACGACGCATTGTATGATAAACACCAATTTACAATCCTCCATCTGCAGCCGCAATAAACTCCCTCATAATGTGCAGAGGAGACGAGCGGAGACCGACGGCCACTGCTTCATTTACACAGAAAATGGGAAAAAAAGTCTGTCAAATTGTGAAGAAGAAAGAATGGAATCACATTATTTTACATGAAAATAGAAAAGTACAATGAATAAGAAGCAGGAAAATGGAAGAGAAACACAAACTTCTCCATCCGAGAGGCACAAAATGTCCAATTTCAGAAAGGAGAAACAATAATAGGAAAAAAATTCATATTACAGTAAAATAATCAGAGCAAGAAACACCACAAATCACAGAAATTACCACAGGAGCAAGAATATAACTACTATAATACTGCCCCTATATACAAGAATATAACTACTATAATACTGCCCCTAAGTACAAGAATATAACTACTATAATACTGCCCCTATATACAAGAATATAACTACTATAATACTGCCCCTATATACAAGAATATAACTACTATAATACTGCTCCTATGTACAAGAATATAACTACTATAATACTGCTCCTATATACAAGAATATAACTACTATAATACTGCTCCCTATGTACAAGAATATAACTACTATAATACTGCTCCTATGTACAAGAATATAACTACTATAATACTGCCCCTATATACAAGAATATAACTACTATAATACTGCCCCTAAGTACAAGAATATAATTACTATAATACTGCTCCTATGTGCAAGAATATAACTAATGTAATACTGCTCCTATATACAAGAATATAACTACTATAATACTGCCCCTATGTACAAGAATATAACTACTATAATACTGCCCCTATGTACAAGAATGTAACTACTATAATACTGCCCCTATGTGCAAGAATATAACTAATGTAATACTGCTCATATGTACAAGAATATAACTACTATAATACTGCCCCTTATGTACAAGAATATAACTACTATAATACTGCCCCTATGTACAAGAATGTAACTACTATAATACTGCCCCTATGTGCAAGAATATAACTAATGTAATACTGCTCCTATATACAAGAATATAACTACTATAATACTGCCCCTATGTACAAGAATATAACTACTATAATACTGCCCCTATGTACAAGAATGTAACTACTATAATACTGCCCCTATGTGCAAGAATATAACTAATGTAATACTGCTCATATGTACAAGAATATAACTACTATAATACTGCCCCTTATGTACAAGAATATAACTACTATAATACTGCTCATATGTACAAGAATATAACTACTATAATACTGTCCTCTATGTACAAGAATATAACTACTATAATACTGACCCCATGTACTAGTATATAACTACTATAATACTGCCCTCTGTACAAGAATATAACTACTATAATACTACCCCCTATGTACAAGAATATAACTACTATAATACTGCCACCTATGTACAAGAATATAATTACTATAATACTGCCCCTTATGTACAAGAATATAACTACTATAATACTGACCCCATGTATAAGAATATAACTACTATAATACTGCCCCTTATGTACAAAAATATAACTACTATAATACTGCCTCCTATGTACTCATCTATACGGGGGTCACTTGCAGATATAGCACATATGAGACATAATAGATAAGTAATAATATCCATTACCTGCTTCCAGCTAATCCCTGCAACACAACAGAAGTTTCGTTACTTTATCTTTTAGATTTGTTACTTTCCACAGATGTTGTAGATTTAGCAGAGAATATTTTTTTCTTGCGTTTCTGTAATTTGAGTTTTGTGCACAGGACACGTTATGTCATGCGAGGGGAGAGGACTGAACAAACATTTCAGTATGTTATAGCATTGAGACTAAAAGACTCTGATAAAACCCAGCAACAGAGGTGGTCCGAGCCGCTGCCCCTCAGGCCCTCTTCTCAGTCGTCCTCATTACTGGAGACCCTGGTGCCGTCTGGTCGCCCTGATCCTGGTCCCCGGACGGAGCGCTCTCTGACAACTCTGATGTACAGACCTGGCGCCAGTAATTAGCACTTACCACTTGGCGCGGAATATTCACATTATATTTCAGGGTGAAGTTCTGCTTGGACAGAGCGATTCTGCAAAGAGATCACAACAAATTTAACCCCTTCTGCTCCGCACCCGGCTGATGAAGCCTCGGAGGTGAAGACACTCACCCCTTCTCGGAGCAGTACTGGTAGAACTTCTTGCAGGTGGCTTGTAGGAGTCTCAGCCCTCCCAAGTATCTGCCGGTCAGAAGGACGCGAGGAGGAGAAAAAGGCACAAGATACAAAGTGTCAATGTAATTAGAAGGAGCGAAAGCAAAAATTATTAATGTTTTTCGATTTAGGGAGAAAACACTGAAGGATTTCTGCAGTCCTATGTAAATACGGCTCAATCATGTAAAATGAGAAATTCTGCAAGTTTCCAATAAACTTTGTGGCGGATGTATGAAGGTCAAGCAATACAGAGACCAGACAGTGCCAAGCAATACCGAGACCAAACAGTGCCAAGCAATACCGAGACCAGACAGTGCCGAGCAATACTGAGATCAGACAATGCCGAGCAATACAGGGACCAGACAGTACCGAGCAATACCGAGAGAAGACAGTGTCAAGCAATACCGAGACCAGACAGTGCCAAGCAATACCGAGCAGACAGCGCCAAGCAATACCAAGACCAGACAGTGCCAAGCAATACCGAGAGCAGACAGCGCCGAGCAATACCGAGAGCAGACAGTGACGAGCAATACCAAGACCAGACAGCACTGAACAATGCAGAGGCCAAGCAGCACCAAGAAATATAGAGACCGCAGACGGCACCGAGTAATATAGAGACCGCTGAAGGCACCGAGTAATATAGAGACCGCTGAAGGCACCGAGTAATATAGAGATCATAGATACCACCCATTAATACTGAGGCCAAACGGCACCAAGCAATATAGAGACTGCAGACAGCGCCGAGCAATAACGAGGCCAGATGGCACCGAGTAATGCCGAGACCGCTGACGGCGCCGAGCAATGCCGAGGCCAGACCGTGCCGAATAATACAGAGACCGCAGTCGGCGCTGAGTAATGCCGAGGCCAGACGGCACCAAGCAATATAGAGACCGCAAATGGCGCCGAGCAATGCTGAGGCCAGACGGCACCGAGCAATATAGAGACCGTGCTGCGCAATGCCGAGACCCCTGATGGCGCCGAGCAGTGGCGAGGCCAAACAGTGCAGAGTAATATAGAGACCGCAGATGGCGCCGAGCAATGCCGAGGCCAGACGGCTCCGAGTAATATAGAGACCACAGACGGCGCTGAGTAATATAGAGAAAGCAGACGGCACCGAGAAATATAGAGAAAGCAGACGACACCGAGTAATGCCGAGGCCAGATGGCATCGAGTAATATAGAGAGTGCAGACGTCGCCGAGCAATGTCGAGGCCAGACGGCACAGATCAATGCCGAGGCCAGACAGTGCCGAGCAATACCGAGACCAGACAGTGCCGAGCAATACCGAGGCCAGACAGTGCCGAGCAATACCGGGACCAGACAGTGCCGAGCAATACCGAGACCGTACAGTGTTGAGCAATACCAAGACCAGACAGTGCCGATCAATACCGAGACCAGACAGTACCGAGCAATACCGAGAGAAGACAGTGTCAAGCAATACCGAGCAGACAGCGCCAAGCAATACCAAGACCAGACAGTGCAAAGCAATACCGAGAGCAGACGGCACCGAGCAATGCCGAGGCCAGACCGTGCTGAGTAATACAGAGACCGCAGTCGGCGCTGAGTAATGCCGAGGCCAGACGGCACCAAGCAATATAGAGACCGCAAATGGCGCCGAGCAATGCTGAGGCCAGACGGCACCGAGCAATATAGAGACCGTGCTGTGCAATGCCGAGACCGCTGATGGCACCGAGCAGTGGCGAGGCCAAACAGTGCCGAGTAATATAGAGACCGCAGATGGCGCCGAGCAATGCCGAGGCCAGACGGCCCCGAGTAATATAGAGACCACAGACGGCGATGAGTAATATAGAGAAAGCAGACGACACCGAGTAATGCCGAGGCCAGATGGCATCGAGTAATATAGAGAGTGCAGACGTCGCCGAGCAATGTCGAGGCCAGACGGCACAGATCAATGCCGAGGCCAGACAGCGCCGAGCAATACCGAGGCCAGACAGTGCCGAGCAATACCGAGACCAGACAGTGCCGAGCAATACCGAGGCCAGACAGTGCCGAGCAATACCGAGGCCAGACAGTGCCGAGCAATACCGGGACCAGACAGTGCCGAGCAATACCGAGACCGTACAGTGTCGAGCAATACCGAGACCAGACAGTACCGAGCAATACCGAGAGAAGACAGTGTCAAGCAATACCGAGCAGACAGCGCCAAGCAATACCAAGACCAGACAGTGCCAAGCCATACCGAGACCAGACAGCGCCGAGCAATACCGAGAGCAGACAGTGAAGAGCAATACCAAGACCAGACAGCACCGAACAATGCAGAGGCCAAGCAGCACCAAGAAATATAAAGACCGCAGACGGCACCGAGTAATATAGAGACCGCTGAAGGCACCGAGTAATATAGAGATCATAGATACCACCCATTAATACTGAGGCCAAACGGCACCAAGCAATATAAAGACTGCAGACAGCGCCGAGCAATAACGAGGCCAGATGGCACAGAGTAATGCAGAGACCGCTGACGGCGCAGAGCAACGCCGAGGCCAGACCGTGCCGAGTAATACAGAGACCGCAGTCGGCGCTAAGTAATGCCGAGGCCAGACGGCACCAAGCAATATAGAGACCGCAAATGGCGCCGAGCAATGCTGAGGCCAGACGGCACAGTGCAATATAGAGACCGTGCCGCGCAATGCCGAGACCGCTGATGGCGCCGAGCAGTGGCGAGGCCAAACAGTGCCGAGTAATATAGAGACCGCAGATGGCGCCGAGCAATGCCGAGGCCAGGCGGCCCCGAGTAATATAGAGACCACAGACGGCGCTGAGTAATATAGAGACCACAGACGGCACCGAGTAATATAGAGATAGCAGACGACACAGAGTAATGCCGAGGCCAGATGGCATCGAGTAATATAGAGAGTGCAGATGTCGCCGAGCAATGTCAAGGCCAGATGGCACAGATCAATGCCGAGGCCAGACGGCGCCGAGCAATACAGACACAGCTGATGGCACTGAGTAATATAGAGACTGCAGAAGGCACCGAGTAATACTGAGGCCAGACGGCCCAGAGTAATATAGATACCACAGACGGCGCTGAAAAATACTGAGGCCAGACGGTCTTGCGAGCGCCAAGTTAATCAGAACACGCCCCAATGGGGACAGCGATGTCTGTTAAGCTGTGGAATTAATGGCGCTAAGTGAGTAAAATAAATTAACACCTCGTGCTGTGTAATAAATCCAATATGAAGCCTGCCTAGTCCTAGTCTAAGAGTGGTTTCACATCTGTGTATCTGTGCGCAGCATTTGATCCGCATGCGTCATGCGTACATATCTTTAACATGGTGTAAGCAGGGACATGCGTTTGCGTACGCATGTGTCGTTTTGCGATGTGCGACAAACGCAACATGTTGCATTTTTTTTTTAAGCGTAAAAAATCAGTCAAATATGCGCAGTCATGCGCATGCGGATGAGTGCGTCAAAACAACGCATTACTGTCTATGGGAATGCATTGGTACGCAAGGACATGCACATGGATGTGTTCGATGCCCATGTCGACTTCAGACTGCGCATGTCCAGGAACTGATTACAGCTCCTGGAAATATCGAATGCATGCGCATGCAAACACATACACACGCAGCGTTTTTTTGGCGTCATGCGTAAGCTGATGCGGATAAAAACACTGCGTTAGCATGCGTTTGTGTATGCAGATGATACGCTGCGCACATATACACAAATGTGAACTTAGCGCTTAGACCTCACCTATCAGTTATCTTACTTTTTGCCACAATTCTTCAGCATTTTTTTTCTAGGTGCAGGGTGTTGTATATCAAGCCACGCCCCCCTGTCGGAACTCTAATTGTGAAGATCATTAATGAGCCCCATTGTGCTCAGATTCTTCGCCATCTCCAGCTCTGTTGCTGTCAGTGAACGGCCCAGACGGAGTTTTGAGCTGCTGATCCCGTGCGGCTCGGTCTGACATCGGGGGCTCACTGCAATGTTCTGTCTGCAGACCGCCCTCCGCTCATCCACCCTAGATCTGTCCTTTCTTACCCCTCAGCAGTGCAGTCGTACAGCTAAGGGTTAACAGATCCCGTATCAGCACAGATCTTGGCACGGCTCCCCTCCCCCACTCACCCCTCTTTTCTGCTGATATAATGGAGATCCAGCAAACTCCCGAACTCTGTTGGGTCATTTAACGGATGAGGAACCAAAACCTGATTGGATGAAGCAGACAAGACTCGATTACTCTGCAGCACCTACAGGATTATCCAGCAGCACAGAGGATGTCAGGAAAGGAGGCGACAGAGGGGACATAATCCTCAGCTGCAGAGAACTTTAGGAGACGACCATACTCAACCCCAGCAGAACAGAGGATTTCAGGGCAGCAGTTCTCTAACCTCTTCCCAGGGTCATGATTTACAGAGAAGAATATAGACAGGAGGCGTTCATAGAGACACAGTGGGAGTCCAGCAGCAGCACAGAGGATCTCAGGAAAGTCGCATGGTTATGGCTTGGAGAGTCCGAGACTAAGGACTACATAGTGGGATAGGCAAGGTCACAGCAACAGAGTATTTTAGGACAGGAGTGAGCTAATCTTATGGGAGATCACTGACAGAGCTAGCTGGAAAAGCAGGATTATCAGCAGCACAGAGGATGTCAGGATAATAGTTTGAAGATCCTGTGATAACTGGGAGCACAAGCCTAAACACAGGGGCTGGACATTATTTGAAGGGGACACGGTTAATAGAATTTGAGGATGCAACAAAATCCAGCAGCAGCACAGAGTATTTCAGGAGGTGATGATTTCAATCTTTTTAGCCTGGGTATGGACGAATCAAACACGGTTAGGGGTCCGAAGACCATGAGAGAAACAACTGAAAACTAATAATGGAGCCCTGGTTGTCAGAAGGAGATGAAACCTGCCGCCTGGAAGAAGAGATTTACAAAAGACAATAAATCGTGTGATTGATACGGCTCAGAATGGAGCGGAGAAGAGGCCAATACCGCTAATTACAGTCCTGTCATCATGTGAGACCTTTCCGCCCATTACACTTTCAGACGCTTTAAGCCGTAAGCTTTGAACCGGGCTGAAAGCAATCAGAAAATGAGGACGGCTACAAGTCCCAGCACGGCACCCCAGATACAATGCGGCACTGTCAACTCCGCGTTCTCGTCCCCCTCCCCGGGAGGTCGCTTGCGTGGGCTCGGATAAAGGGCACATTTACATATTTTGCACTTAGCCGATGTTTATTAGACTAAAAACCTCCCTAAAATGTGAGCGACGAGAGGATGGAGGAGCGCCGAGAGGACGGAGGAGCGACGAGAGGACGGAGGAGCGACGAGAGGACGGAGGAGCGAAGAAAGGACGGAGGAGCGAAGAGAGGACGGAGGAGCGAAGAGAGGACGGAGGAGCACAGGCAGCTGCTCCTCTCCTAACACTTATCTCATGGACAGGGGACTAAAGGCAACGTTAGATATGTAGATATAGTATATCTTGACTTCAGCAAAGCATTTGACAAAGTATCTCACACAATCCTTATTGAAAAAATGACTAAGTATGGAATGGACAAGGCAACTGTTAGGTGGATTCATAACTGGCTTAGTGATCGGTCCCAAAGAGTAGTCGTAAATGGCTGCAGATCCAGTTGGAAGAATGTCTCAAGTGGGGTACCACAAGGCTCTGTCCTTGGCCCTGTATTGTTCAACATCTTTATCATTGATTTAGATGAAGGAATTGAGGGTAACCTGATTAAATTTGCTGATGACACAAAGCTAGGAGGGGTTGCTAATACTAGAGAAGAAGAGAGGATTCAAAAAGATATAAATAAACTGGAGCAGTGGGCAGCAACTAACAGAATGGTTTTTAACAGGGAAAAATGCAAAGTACTACATCTGGGCAATAAAAATGAAAAAAGCAAATACAGAATGGGAGGAATAGGGCTAAGTAACAGCCCATGTGAAAAAGACTTGGGTATACTAATAGATCACAGACTGAACATCAGTCAATAGTGTGATGCAGCAGCAAAAAAGGCAAATACAATTCTAGGAGTATCAACAGAAGTATACAGTCTAGATCACGTGAAGTCATTATTGCCCTCTACTCCTCTTTGGTCAGACCTCATCTGGAATACTGTGTCCAGTTTTGGGCACCACATCTTAAAAAAGACATCAACAAACTGGAGCAAGTTCAGAGAAGAGCGACCAGAATGGTGACTGTTCTGCAAACCATGTGCTATGAGGAACGGTTACAGGATTTGGGAATGTTTAGCTTGCAAAAGAGAAGACTGAGAGGAGACTTAATAGCTGTCTACAAATATCTCAAGGGCTGTCACATTGTAGAAGGATCATCTTTATTCTCATTTGCACAAGGAAAGACTAAAAGCAATGGGATGAAACTGAATGGGAGGAGACACAGATTAGATATTACAAAAAACTTTTTGACAGTTAGGGTGATCAGTGAGTGGAACAGGCTGCCACAAGAGGTGGTGAGTTCTCCTTCAATAGAAGAATTCAAACAGAGGCTGGACAGACATCTGTCTGGGATGATTTAGTGAATCCTGCTTTGAGCAGGGGGTTGGACCAGATGGCCCAGGAGGTCCCTTCCAACTCTACCATTCTATGATTCTATGTTATTCTCACTGACAACCCCATCATTACCGGGGATGATGGATGCCCTCGTGCCTCTTACCAGCTTCTTACTCTCGGAGATAGTGACCTCGGCCCAAAAGTTAGAAATCGTCATAGAAATCGTCTTCCCATAATATCCGTCCGACGGGTTCCCAATTATCCCGATTCTGAGGATGAGAAACAAGGAAACGGGTCCAATAAACTGGAAGATCATCAGCATTCCCAGGAGAGGGTGCCGCTGATCCCGGAGGACTGTGCTCCCTACCTGGCGTACGATCTGCAGGTGATCGCCTTCACCCGCGGCTGACTCTTCACCGCAGAGTAGTGAGCCAACCACTTAGTGTAATCCGGCAATCCCTAGGAAATACAGAAAGGCAGCACAAAAGAAAAATGCTTAGGTTATACCAGCTGTGCTAGATATATAAAGAAGATCCCAGGTTATACCAGCTGTACATATATAATTATATACAGGAGATCCAAGGCTATACCGGCTGTACATATAGAATTATATACAGGAGATACCCAGGTTATACCAGCTGCACATATATAATTATATACAGGAGATGCTCAGGTTATACCAGCTGTACATAAATAATTATATACAGGACATGCCCAGGTTATACCAGCTGTACATATAGAATTATGAACAGGTTATACCAGCTGTACATATATAATTATATACAGGACATGCCCAGGTTATACCGGCTGTACATATAGAATTATAAACAGGAAATACCCAGGTTATACCGGCTGTACATATAGAATTATAAACAGGAAATACCCAGGTTATACCAGCTGTACATATATAATTATATACAGGAATACAGGAGATGCCCAGATAATACCAGCTGTACATATATAATTATATACAGGACATGCCCAGGTTATACCGGCAGTACATATATAATTATATACAGGACATGCCCAGGTTATACCAGAAGTACATATATAATTATATACAGGACATGCCCAGGTTATACCAGCTGTATATATATATAATTATATACAGGACATGCCCAGGTTATACCAGCTGTACATATATAATTTTATACAGGAGATGCCGAGGTTATACTGGAGGTACATATATAATTATATAAAGGAGATACCCAGGTTATACCGGCTGTACATATATACAGGAGATACCCAGGTTCAGGGCCGGCGTCAGCACCCGGCACACCCAGGCAAGTGTCGGGGCCCTGAGCAGGCGGGGGGGCCCACTCGCAGTCTGGCACCCCCGCGCCCGTTAGAGGAGGAGAGCGGTGTCAGCGCCGCCACTGGGCCCCCCCTCGCCCGCTCAGGGCCCCGGCATCAGCTGGCACAATACTTACCTCTCCCGTGCCTCCGCAGCCGCAGCTCCGGGCTCCAGGGGGCGCCGGCGCTTCCTCTCACAGCAGTGCCGCTGAATGACGTCATCATTCAGCGGCCGGCTGTGGCAGAGAGCGCGGACGCTGGGCAGGTAAGACGTGTCTGTGTGTGTGTCTGTGTGTATGTAGTGCGGTGCTTTGTGTGTGTGTGTGTATGTATGTGAGAGAGTGCTTGTGTGCTATGATGCTGTCTGTGTGTGATGATGGACATTGCTGATAATGAGGAGGCATTGATGATGATGATGGGGAGAAGATGATGATAATGGGCAGGCATTGATGATAATGGGCAGGCATTGATGATGGGGAGAAGATGATGATGGGCAGGCATTGCTGATAATGGGGAGGCATTGATGATGATGATGGGGAGAAGATGATGATAATGGGCAGGCATTGATGATAATGGGCAGGCATTGATGATGGGAGAAGATGATGGGCAGGCATTGCTGATAATGGGGAGGCATTGATGATGATGGGGAGAAGATGATGATAATGGGCAGGCATTGATGATAATGGGCAGGCATTGATGATGGGGAGAAGATGATGATGGGGAGGAGATGATGATGATGGGCAGGCATTGATGATAATGGGGAGGCCATGATGATGATGGGGAGGCAATGATGATGATAAGGAGGCAATGATGATGATGGGGAGGTAATCATGATGATAATGGGGAGTCTTTCCACAGCGCCCTTTCCTGAGCCGTAACAGTGCAGAACGCAGTACAGCGCAGAGGAGAGCTCCATATTTTGTATGGAGCATTATATGGGGACCAGTATCCTGTATGGAGCATTATATTGGGTCCAGTATTCTGTATGGAGCATTATTTTGGGTCCAGTAATCTGTATGGAGCATTATATGGGGAGTGACATCCTGCATGGGGTATTATATGGGTGATGAGGGGGAGACTGTGGTGCCCATAATATTGTATGGAGGACTGTACTGTCCAATCTGTACTGTGCGCTGTGAGGATTTGGCGGTTTTTGAGCTATTGTACAATTTACAATAGATATCAGTCATGTAATGGAAGAAGTGAAGTATTTGGCACTGTACTGTACCCATATTTCTCTGCTGTATCTGTGCATCATGAATCGTGGTCTGTGTTAAAGGGGCCCACTGAGGCTCTTTCGCCCGGGGCCCATAAAAACCTGGAGCCGGCCCTGCCCAGGTTATATCGGCTGTACATATATAATTATATACCGGATGTACATACATAATTACCGTATATACAAAAGATGCCCAGGTTATACCTGCTGTACATATATAATTGTATACAGAATATACCCAGGTTATACCAGCTGTACATATATAATTACCGTATTTTTCATACTATAAGACGCACTTTTTTCCTCAAAAACGTGGAGGAAAATGGGTGTGTCTTATAGTCCGGATGTACCGGCTCTGGCTGTGGTGGGGAGGTGGGGGAGTGGCATCGTCGGAGCAGCGGGTTCACAGGAGGCTGGAGCCTGCAGCTGTAGCTAACTCCTGTTCCCGCTGCTAAAGAGAAATTAATATTCACTGCATTCCATGCCCATGGGTGTGGAGGGCAATAAATATTAATTTCTCTTTAATAATAGTATATTGGTATGATTGGCCCACAACCCCGGTCCTTGTATGCATGGCCCTATCAGAAAACATTAAAAAAGCAAACCATTACACTTAACTTCCTGCGCTCCCTCGCAGCGTTCTGCTCCGATATCAGCAACTGCTTTATGCTTGCAAGCAGCGCATTGACAGGGACGTCATGCGCTGCTCACAAGCAGAGCATAGCTGCCGGAATACTCGCCAGGACTGTGCGCTCAGAGAGCAGTGAGTATTCAATGCTCTTCAGTAGTGCGCAGTGTCAGCCACTGGCTTCCTGCTGCTAGCGGCGGCGGTCACGTGTGCCGCTAATTAAGAGAAATGAATAATCATTTGCTACGGCACACGTGACAGCCGGCAGCAGCAGGAAGCCGGTGACTGACACGGCGCACTACTGAAGAGCATTGAATACTCACTGCTCTCTGAGCGCACAGTCCTGGCGAGTATTCCGGCAGCTATGCTCTGCTTGTGAGCAGCGTATGACGTCCCTGCTATGCGCTGCTTACAAGCATAAAGCAGTTGCTGGCACCGGAGCAGGACGCTGCAAGGTAGCGCAGGAAGGTAAGTATAATGGTTTTTTTTAATGTTTTCTGATGGGGCCATGCATACCAGGATAGGGATGGGGGCCAATTATAAGGATGGGGCCATGCATACTAGGATGAGGGTGGGGACCAATTATAAGGATGGGGCCATGAATACTAGGATGGGGTGGGGGCCCTGCATACCATGATAAGGATGGGGGCTCTTCATACCAAAACAAGGATGGGGCCATGCTTACTAGGACGAGATGGGGGCCCTGCATACCAGGATAGAGATGGGGCCATGCATAACAGGATAGGGACAGGGCCATGCATACCAGGATGAGATGAGGGGCCCTGCATACCAGGATAGGGATGGGGCCATGCATACTAGTATAGGGGAGATCATTCCTGCCAGGATAGGGATGAGGGGGTCATGTGTATCAGGATGGGGATCAGGGGACTATATATACCAGGATAGTGGATATTAAGTACACAATTGAGCACATTTTTTGCTTTAATTTTTTTCCTAATTTCCTCCTCTAAAACCTAGGTGCGTCTTATAGTCTGAAAAATACGGTATATACAGGAGATGACCAGGTTATACCATCTGTACATATACACTATACACTGCTCAAAAAAATAAAGGGAACACTCAAATAACACATCCTAGATCTAAATGAATGAAATATTCTCATTGAATACTTTGTTCTGTACAAAGTTGAATGTGCTGTCTACATAATCACGCAAAAATCATCAATGGAAATCAAATTTTTGAACCAATGGAGGCCTGGATTTGGAGAGACCACAAAAATGAAAGTGGAAACAAGTCCAAATGAAAATCAAAACAAGACAAAATTAAAGTGGAAACAAGTCAAAATGATGGTCAGTATTGCCTGTATGACCTCCCTACAACGCCTGCCACCCCACACCATTACTGACCCACTGCCAAACCGGTAATGCTGAAGGATGTTGCAGGCAGCAGATCGCTCTCCATGGCGTCTCCAGACTCACGTCTGTCACATGTGCTGAGTGTGAACCTGCTGCCTGCAACATCCTTGAGTATGACCGGTTTGGCAGTGGGTCAGTAATGGTGTGGGGTGGAATTTCTTTGGAGGGCCACACAGCCATCCATGTGCTCGCCAGAGGTAGCCTGACTGCCATTAGGTACCGAGATGAGATCCTCAGCCCCTTGTGAGACCATACGCTGGTGCGGTTGGCCCTGGGTTCCTCCTAATTCAGGACAATGCCAGATGTCATGTGGCTGGAGTGTGTCAGCAGTTCCTGCAAGATGAAGGCATTGAAGCTATGGACTGGCCTGCCCGTTCCCCTGACCTGAATCTGATTGAGCACATCTGGGACAGCATGTCTCGCTCCATCCGCCAACGTCACGTTGCACCACAGACTATCCAGGAGTTGACAGATGCTTTAGTCCAGGTCTGGGAGGAGATCCCTCAGGAGTACATCAGCAACCTCATCAGGTGCATGCCAAGGCGTTGTAGGGAGGTCATACAGGCACGTGGAAGCCACACACAATACTGAACACCATTTTGACTTGTTTCCACTTTCATTTTGTCTTGTTTTGATTTTCATTTGGACTTGTTTCCACTTTCATTTTTGGGGACTCTCCAAATCCAGGCCTCCATTGGCTCAAAAATTTGATTTCCATTGATGATTTTTGTGTGATTATGTTGACAGCACATTCAACTTTGTAGAGAACAAAGTATTCAATGAGAATATTTCATTCTTTTAGATCTAGGCTGTGTTATTTGAGTGTTCCCTTTATTTTTTGATCAGTGTATAATATTTCATTCTTTTAGATCTAGGATGTGTTATTTGAGTGTTCCCTTTATTTTTTTGAGCAGTGTATAATTATACACAGGAGAAACCCAGGTTATACCGGCCGTACAAATATAATTATATACAGGAGATGCCCATGTTATACCAGCTGTACATATATAGATAAATACAGGAGATGCCCAGGTTATACCGGCATGCTCCCCATCACCACATATCTGGCTGCGGATTGGCTGCACACACTCACCACTTGTCCTATGAGCTGGAAGCCGGTGGGCAGCTTCATGCCGTACACGGGGACGGCCGCGGAGTTTATCAGCCATTCCTAGTCAGGAGCAGAGATTGGTTACAATGTAGCAGGTGACAAAATGCAGAGATCTACAACATTGATACATTGTTACCATGTATCTGCCCAGAACTCGGTCTTCAGTCTTTGGGAAGCGGCTTAGAAAGGTTTCCAGGGTGGGCAGCGTCTGCCTCTGGAAGCAGTAGAAGACCACGCTGGCCAGTCTTGAGAGGGTCTCCCCTTGTGGGGGTTTCTCCAAAAAACGTGTAATTCTATAGAGAGACGATAACTAGGAACTGAGGAACTTCGTAGTATCCGTCACAATAGGGTCATTATTACAGTCCTTTGGGGGGAGCGAGATCACTCAGCTTTCCAGACCCTGAATGACAATTATCTGCTCCTGCACTGGATTCTGCTCCACCTGTATCAGTCCTCACTGTAGCCCCCCTTCCATGCATTAATATACTGCAGAGACCAATACTGGGGGTCTTATCCCAATCCTTGGTTTGGAGGCCGCTCTATGTGGGGGTCTGGATGGTCTGTAGGTGAGCCTCTGCTATGTTCTGGGGGACATCAGCCCAGTGAGCGCCATGTATGGCGGCTTATAGTCCGTATATCATCTCATGGTATATTCGGGTCTCACCGGTGACTGTCTGGACAGACTTCTACTATCCCCCGGGAAGACGGACATTCACCTTCTTCCATCTCATAATAGATTGCCAGCTCACCGCCCTAAAACAAGATGAAGAAACGATAAAGACAGAGAAAACCTGGAGCCACAAGAAGAGGTCACGCCAACGTCACCAGCTCCACAGCCATCAATGCCACAGATTCACTCACCATAATCTTAATCGGCAGTCACACGTGGCACCCCCACAGCCGACGGCAGCCGCGCCTGGCACTCCCACAGCTACGCCTGGCACCGCCACAGCCGACGGCAGCCGCGCCTGGCCCCCCCGCAGTCGACGGCAGTCGTGGGTGACACCCTCACAGCCGACAGCAACCACGCGTGGCACCGCCAGTCATAACCGTTAACACCCGCAGGCAGCAGTGGAGCAAGGGCCGGAAACTTTACCTTCAGCCTGAAAAACTTCTGCACTTGGGCCATGTCAAAGTTCTGGTCGGCACATAACATGTCAGCAGCAATCTGAGCAGAGGAAGTCAGAAAATAAAGTAAGCAGCACAACAATGGCGGCCGGACACATCCCCTCCCCCTCCTCTACATACGGACAAATCATATCCGTGAAGACAACGAGCCGCTCTACGGTGTCAATGAATTTGGATTCTGCAACAGCGGCCGGCGTGTGCAGCGGCATCGACCGCGCAGCGTTATAACCATCAATTACAGAGGAGCGGAAGAAGGAAAGCTGCGAGAGGCTGATTAGAGCGGAGGAGACGCCAGGAGAGAGCGCAGCGCCGCGGCTGACACTGACTAATCTTCAAACTGCCTTTGATTGGACAATCACATGTTCAGCCATGATGTCCCCCAATCCCCCCCACAAAAAGGACAAACACTGCAAATATTAAAGAGACGGTAGCCAAATAAATCTATATCCAAGGCTCAGCTGTAAGCCGCGGAGTCCCAGCATTCATTACATCAGGAGGAGACACTTATTACCGAGGACGATGGAGGAATCCAGATCACAAGACCTTGGAGACGCCGCGGCCACATTCAGAGTCATTGTGTATGCATCGCACCGCGCCGACGCAATATCATACAGGAGGCTCAATTATGGAGAAATAATATCACATGGGAACGTTGGGGAGGGCAAGAGCAGGACACAGAAGTGCAGCATGTCACTAATGCAACCACAAGGAGGAGGGAAATAGCCCTGACCACTAGAGGGCAGTGTGCACCCATTAAAAGTATATTTTACAAGGTCCTTATTAGTCTGTTATATGTCAGAATTCACAGTCAAAATCCCAACCGTTTATTATCAGTGTTGACTAATTTTATATTATATCTTTACATTGGTCAGAATTTCTGCTAGAGTCTAAAATCCCTAACATAAACATATACTTACATGAAAAGATTGTCAGTAGCCACCACTAGGGGGAGCTCCCTGTATACAGGAGATACATGATAAGATCCTGTCTGCAGTCACCACTAGGGGGAGCTCCCTGTATACATGATAAGATTCTGTTTGCAGTCACCACTAGGGGGAGCTCTCTGTATACAGAGATACATGATAAGATCCTGTCTGCAGCCGCCACCACTAGGGGCAGCTCCCTGTATACCAGGGGTCTCAAACTGCATTCCTCGAGGGCCGCAAACCATGCGTGTTTTCAAGATTTCCTTAGCATTGCACTAGGTGGTGGAATCAATATCTGTGCAGGTGATTAAACTATCACCTGTGCAATACAAGGAAATCCTGAAAACATGACCTGTTTGCGGCCCTTGAGCAATGCAGTTTGAGACCTCTGCTGTATACAGAGATACATGATAAGATCCTGTTTGGAGTCACTGCTAGGGGGAGCTCCCTGCATACAGAGATGCATGATAAGATTGTCTGCAGCCACCACTAGGGGGAGCTCCTTGTATACAGACATACATGATAAGATTCTGTCTGCAGCCACCACTAGGGGAGCTCCCTGTATAGAGAGAAACATGATAAAATTCTGTCTGCAGCCACCACTAGGGGGAGCTCCCTGTATACAGAGACACAAATAAGATCCTGTCTGCAGCCACAACTAGGGGGAGCTCCCTGTATACAGAGACACATAACGAGATTCTGTCTGCAGCCAAATTTTGAATCCCATACTACAACCATCTGTTGGCTCATGAGCGCCTTCTTGTGGTGGTGCACACAGAGACTTTTATCATATGACTCCCTGGTTACGCAGGGTATTTGTTGCTATGTAACAGATAAATGCACCTCCCACCAGTACAGCACCAGCTATAGACACTCCGCCCTCCAGACGACGACACTCACCACCATGATATCATCATTCAGCTTCCTACTGGATATTGCAAGCTCCAAGTCAGCAACTGCTCCGAGCCGCGAGTCATAGGTGGTCGTTCCATCATTAATGATATTGTCCACTGGGAAGTCATTGGCCGTCGCCCAACGTTCATAGTGTTTGTATCTGATGGAAAAGGAGAGTCCGAGAGTCACACACAGGAGATCCCCTGCTAGAGACAGTGGAGTCACGGTGTGAAGAGTGCAGATCTGGAGTATAATACAGGATGTTACTCAGGATCAGTGCAGGATCAGTAATGTAATGTATGTACACGGTGACTGCACCAGCAGAATAGTGAGTGCAGCTCTGGGGTATAATACAGGAGGTACAGTATCTCAGGATCAGTAATGTAATGTATGTACACAGTGACTGCACCCGCAGAATTGTGAGTGCAGCTCTGGGGCATAATACAGGATCAGTAATGCAATTTATGTACACAGTGACTTCACCAGCAAAATAGTGAGTGCAGCTCTGCAGTATAATACAGGATGTAACTCAGGATCAGTACAGGATCAGTAATGTAATGTATGTACACAGTGACTGCACCGGCAGAATAGCGAGTTCAGCTCTGGGGTATAGTACAGGATGTAACTCAGCATCACAGAATCATAGAATGGTAGAGTTGGAAGGGACCTCCTGGGTCATCTGGTCGAACCTCCTGCTCAAAGCAGGATTCACTAAATCATCCCAGACAGATATCTGTCCAGCCTCTGTTTGAAGACTTCCATTGAATGAGAACTCACGACCTATCAAAAAGTTTTTTCTCATATCTAATCTGTGTCTCCTCACATTCAGTTTCATCCCATTGCTTCTAGTCTTGACTTGAGCAAATGAGAATAAAGATGATCCTTCTACAATGTGACAGCCCTTGAGATATTTGTAGACAGCTATTAAGTCTCCTCTCAGTCCTCTTTTTTGCAAGCTAAACATTCCCAAATCCTGTAACCGTTCCTCATAGGACATGGCTTGCAGACCGGACACCATTCTGGTCGCTCTTCTCTGAACTTGCTCCAGTTTGTTGATGTCTTTTTTAAAATGTGGTGCCCAAAACTGGACACAGTATTCCAGATGAGGTCTGACCAAAGAGGAGTAGAGGGCAATAATGACTTCACGTGATCTAGACTGTATGCTTCTGTTAATACATCCCAGAATTGTATTTGCCTTTTTTGCTGCTGCATCACACTGTTGACTCATGTTCAGTCTGTGATCTATTAGTATACCCAAGTCTTTTTCACATGTGCTGTTGCTTAGCTCTATTCCTCCCATTCTGTATACGCTTTTTTTATTTCCCAGATGTAGTACTTTGCATTTTTCCCTGTTAAAAACCATTGTTAGATGCTGCCCACCGCTCCAGTTTATTTATATATTTTTTAATCCTCTCTCTCTCTTCTCTAGTATTAGCAATCCCTCCTACCTTTGTGTCATCAGCAAATTTAATCAGTTTACCCTCAATTCCTTCATCTAAATCATTGATAAAGATGTTGAACAATACAGGGCCCAAGAAAGAGCTCTGTGGTACCCCACTTGATACATTCTTCCAACTGGATGTGCAGCCATTTACTACCACTCTTTGGGTCCGATCACTAAGCCAGTTATGAATCCACCTAACAGTTGCCTTGTCCATTCCATACTTAGTCATTTTTTCAATAAGGATTGTGTGAGATACTTTGTCAAATGCTTTGCTGAAGTCGAGATATAATATATCTACAGCATTTCCCTGATCCACCCAGTCAGTGATTCTGTCATAGAAGAAATTAGTCTGACATGACTTATTAGTTACAAACCCATGCTGACTCTGGTTAAGCACTTCATTCTTGTCCAGGTACTTACATACATGTTGTTTAATAATTTGTTCAAAGATCTTTCCTGGTATAGATGTCAGACTCAGCGGTCTATAGTTCCCTGGGTCCACCTTCTTCCCCTTTTTGAAGATAGGAACAACATTTGCTCTTCTCCAGTCTTCTGGGACTTCTCCTGTTCTCCAAGAATTTTCAAAGATTATGAGAGTGGTTCAAAAATTTCTTCTGCTATCACCTTCAGTACTCTGGGGTGTAATTCATCTGGACCTGGAGACTTGAATTCATTTATGTTAGTTAAGTGATTCCTCACTATTTTTCTGTTTATAGATATCCTGGATTCTTCTATTCCCTTAATAGGACAGTGAAGATCAGTTGATGTTACATTTCCTTTCTGAGAGAAAACAGATGCAAAATAGGAATTTAAAAGTTCGGCCTTCTCAACATTCTTTCTTACCATTTCATAATTTTCATCCTGTAAAAATCCTATAGCATCTTTGACTTTTACTTTTGACATATCCCCAAAATCCTTTTTTATTGCTTTTGACATCTCTTACAAGCCTTAATTCATTGTCAGCTTTAGCTAATCTAATTCTTGCCCTGCAGGTTCTGCAGACATCATTATATTCTTCTTTAGATATGCCTCCCTCTTTCCATTTGATAAACATTTCTTTCTTCCTTTTTAGCATGTGTTTAACTTATGTGTTCATCCATCCTGGTTTCCTTAAATGCTTCCTATTCTTCCCTCTTTTTGGAATTGTTAATGATTGTGCTTTGAGAATCTCATTTTTCAAGATTTCCCATCCTTCCTGGACATTTTTGACCTTAAGACTATCCAGCCATTGGATCCCTCTGATTCTCTTTCTGAGTCCCTTAAAATCTGCCTTTCTGAAATCTAACCCTGAAGTCTGAGTCTTCACAGGTCTTCCTCCTCTAGTTATCCAAAATTCTAAAATAGCATGGTCGCTACCTCCTAAGGTCCCAGCCACTCTTACCTCCTCAACTATTTCCTCCCTGTTTATAAGGATTAGATCCAAGGTAGCAGATCCCCTTGTTTTCTCCTCTACCTTTTGGAAGATAAAGTTGTCAGAAAGAGAGGATAAGAATTTCCTGGACCTGTTAGTTTTGCCTGAGAGAGATTCCCAACAAATGTCTGGATAGTTGAAATCTCCCATGACCACTATGTCATATTTTTTGGAGAACTTGGCCATTTTATGCATAAAGAGTTCATCCATATCTTCAGCTTACATAGGCGGCCTGTAGTAAATGCCTACAATGGTGTCCTTTCCATTGTTCGCTCCTTGTATTCTTACCCAAACAGTAATGTGATGTATGTACACAGTGACTTCACCTGCAGAATAGTGAGTGCAGTTCTGGGGTATAATACAGGCTGTAACTCAGGATCAGTACAGGATCAGTAATGTAATGTATGTAAACAGTGACTGCACCAGCAGAATCGTGAGTGCAGCTCTGGGGTATAATACAGGATGTAACGCAGGATCACTAATGTAATTTATGTATACTGTGGCTGCACCAGCAGAATAGTGAGTGCAGCTCTGGAGTATAATACAGGATCAGTAATGTAACGTATGTACACAGTGACTCCTCCAGCAGAATGGTGAGTGCAGCTCTGGAGTATAATACAGGCTGTACCTCAGGGTAAGTACAGGATCAGTAATGTATGTACACAGTGACTGCACCAGCAGAACAGTGAATGCAGCTCTGGGGAATAATACAGTATGTAACTCAGGATCAGTAATGTAATGTATGTACACAGTGACTGCACCAGCAGAATATTGAGTGTAGCTCTGGGGTATAATACAGGATGTACAGTGGGTACGGAAAGTATTCAGACCCCTTTAAATTTTTCACTCCGTTTCATTGCAGCCATTTGGTAAATTCAAAAAAGTTCATTTTTTTCTCATTTATGTACACTCTGCACCCCATCTTGACTGAAAAAAACAGAAATGTAGAAATTTTTGCTAATTCAAAAAACTGAAATATCACATGGTCATAAGTATTCAGACCCTTTGCTCAGTATTCAGTAGAAGCACCCTTTTGAGCTAGTACAGCCATGAGTCTTCTTGGGAATGATGCAACAAGTTTTTCACAACTGGATTTGGGGATCCTCATGAGACAAGTCCCACGGATTCCAGTACCACCTTTATGCTGATGACACTCAGATCTACCTCTCTGGCCCAGACGTCACCTCTCTGCTGTCCAGAATCCCGGAGTGTCTATCAGCCATATCCTCCTTTGTCTCCTCCCGCTTTCTCAACCTCAATTTGGCAAATCTAAACTGATCATTATTCCTCCATCTCACAGATCTTCAAACCTGATCTATCTATCACAATTAATGACATCACGCTTTTCCCCGTACCGGAAGTCTGCTGCCTCGGAGTAACCCTTGACTCTGCCCTGTCCTTCAAACCGCACATCCAAGCTCTCTCCACCTCCTGTCACCTTCAGCTCAAACATATTCCCAGAATCCGCCCTTTCCTCAACCCTCAATCTACTAAAATGCTTGTGCATGCCCTCATAATCTCCAGCCTCGACTACTGCAACATCCTTTTCTGTGGCCTCCCTGCTAACACCCTCGCACCTCTCCAGTTCATCCTTAACTCTGCTGTCCAACCAATTCATCTCTCTCCTCGCTACTCCTCCGCTTCTCCCCTCTGCAAATCTCTTCACTGGCTCATATTCCCTCAGGTTATCCAGTTCAAATTACTAATACTGACCTACAAGGCCATCTATAACCTGTCTCCCCATATGTCTCTGAACTAATCTCCCGATGCCTTCCCTCACGTAATCTCCGGTCCTCCCAAGACCTCCGTCTCTCCTCCACACTTATTCGCTCCTTACCCAACCGCCTCCAAGATTCTTCCTGAATATCCCCCATACTCTGGCATTCTGTGCCTCAACACATCAGACTATCAACCAAATTCGGATCCTTCAGACGGAACCTGAAAACCCACCTGTTCAAGAAAGCTTACAGCCTGCAATGATCCTGCTGCGTCCTCACCACCACCGGAGCTGCTGCAACCCCCCAACCTACTGTCTCCCTCCCCACCAACTTGTAGAATGTAAGCCAGGGTCCTCTCCCCTCTGTATCAGTCTGTTATTGTTAGTTTGTTTACTGTAAGTGATATCTGTAATTTGTATGTAATCCCTTCTCATGTACAGCACCATGGAATCAGTGACGCTATATAAATAAATAGTAATATTTCTTCCTTGCAAATCCTCTCCAGTTCCGTCAGGTTGGAAGGTGAACGTTGGTGGACAGCCATTTTCAGGTTTCTCCAGAGATGCTCAATTGGGTTTAGGTCAGGGCTCTGGCTGGGCCACTCCAAAATGGTCACACAGTTGTTCTGAAGCCACTCCTTTGTTATTTTAGCTATGTGCTTAGGGTCATTGTCTTGTTGGAAGGTGAACCTTCGGCCAAGTCTGAGGTCCAGAGCACTCTGGAAGAGGTTTTCATCCAGGATATCTCTGTACTTGGCAGCATTCATGTTTCCTTCAATTGCAACCAGTCGTCCTGTCCCTGCAGCTGAAAAACACCCCCATAGCATGATGCTGCCACCATGCTTCACTGTTGGGATTGTATTGGGCAGGTGATGAGCAGTGCCTGGTTTTCTCCACACATACCACTTAGAATCATCACCAAAAAGTTCTATCTTCGTCTCATCAGACCAGAGAATCTTATTTCTCATAGTCTGGGAGTCCTTCATGTGTTTTTAGCAAACTCTATGCGGGCTTTCATAAGTCGGGCACTGAGGAGAGGCTTCTATTGGGCCACTCTGCCATAAAGGCCCGACTGGTGGAGGGCTGCAGTGATAGTTGACTTTATGGAACTTTCTCCCACCTCTCTACTGCATCTGTGGAGCTTTGCCACAATGATCTTGCGGTTCCTCTTTACCTCTCTCAGCAAGGCTCTACTCACACGACTGCTCAGTTTGGCTGGACGGCCAGGTCTAGGAAGACTTCTGGTGGTCCCAAACTTCTTCCATTTAAAGATTATGGAGGTCACTGTGCTCTTAGGAACCTTGAGTACTGCAGGAATTCTTTTGTAACCTTGGCCAGCTCTGTGCCTTGCCACAATTCTGTCTCTGAGCTCCTTGGCCAGTTCCTTTGACCTCATGATTCTAATTTGGTCTGACATGCACTGTGAGCTGTGAGGTCTTATATAGACTGATGTGTGCATTTACAAATCAAGTCCTATCAGTTTAATTAAACACAGCTGGACTCCAATGAAGGAGTAGAACCATCTCAAGGAGGATCACAAGGAAATGGACAGCATGTGATGTAAATATGAGTGTCTGAGCAAAGGGTCTGAAAACTTATGACCATGTGATATTTCAGTATTTCTTTTTTTTAATAAACTTGCAAAAATGTCTACGCTTCTGTTTTTTAAGTCAAGATGGGGTGCGGAGTGTACATTAATGAGGAAAAAATGAACTTTTTGAATTTACCAAATGGCTGCAAAGAAACAAAGAGCAAAAAATTTAAAAGGGGTCTGAATATTTTCCGTATCCACTCTAATCCAGGATCAGTATTGTATGTACACAGTGACTGCACCAGGAGAATAGTGAGTGCAGCTCTGGAGTATAATACAGGAGGTAACTCAGGATCAGTAATGTATGTACACAGTGACTGCACAAGTAGAATAGTGAGTGCAGCTCTGGAGTATAACACAGGATGTAACTCAGGATCAGTAATGTATGTACACACTGACTGCACCAGCAGAATAGTGAGTGCAGCTCTGGGGTATAATACAGGATGTAACTCAGGATCAGTAATGTATGTACACAGTGACTGCACCAGCAGAATAGTGAGTGCAGCTCTATGCTATGATACAGGAGGTAACTCAGGATCAGTAATGTATGTACACAGTGACTGCACCAGCAGAGTAGTGAGTGCAGTTCTGGGGTATAATACAGGATGTAACTCAGGATCAGTAATGTATGTACACAGTGACTCCACCAGCAGAATAGTGAGTGCAGCTCTGGAGTATAATACAGGATGTAACACAGGATCAGTAATGTAATGTATGGACACAGTGACTCCTCTGGATCTCCACTTTACATTTAGAAAACTACAGGAAGAAAATGTTGAGAAAATACAGTTGTTGCAGTCAGGGTTCGTACTTGTCTGCGTTCGTCACCAGGTAAACCTCGCTGAAGAGCTGCCTCCTGAAATAAAGGATATAATGTTACATTGCAGAAAATAAAACGTTCCTTACATTTGATATCAGTATTGATTGTCTGACATCTCGGCCTCTTGATTAGCGGGTACTGACGACCTCCATGAAGGGAACCTGCCACACACGCCATAGTGCCAAAACCGGCCCGCCTGGCAATCCTCCTCGCCCCGCCACGGGTGACTGACAAGCCTCTCCCATGTGTGCTAATAAGGAGACACCTGTCAATCACCTCGGACAGTGGCGGTGCCGGACTTGTCTGCTCTCCGGCTCTGGTCGCCAGTCGGATCCTCTAACTATATCTTTGGATACTATACCCGGATGTGCCCATGCCTACCGGCTGGATTCACGCTGTCCGCGGTGTGAGCGGCATTAATCAGTGACAGGTTACCTTTGCAGTGTATGTACGCCGAGGACCTGGCTCTCTCCACTATATAGCTCCCGGCATGCAACTCTCAAATCGTGATCGCCCTCCTCTCTTCCTCTGTGCTTCTGTGAATGCTCTATGTAACCTGAGCGGCACAATCCTAACACCACATCATGATCTTACGTGTTCACAGCTTTCCACCAGAAGTCCAGAATCTTCTTCCCCCCACACCAGGCAGCAGAGCCTTGGGAACGTCCTCCAGAAAACTGTACAATCCGCTCTGATCATTCTAGACGGGATCAGAAGAGACAGAAAGCATTGGGTAATATTCACCAGATTAAATGTCACATTACAGGCACAGAGTATACCGGATATCAAAGCGCATCAGAGGAAGCCGAGCACATGGGGGCGCTCTACACCACACAGTGTGTGGGCATGAGCTCTAGCGCCACCTGCTGGAAGTCACAATCCTAAGTCATTCTCCAACCTTCTCAGATCTCCTGCATTGCACAATGAAGAGCAACACCGCACCCCCGAAACAAGTGTCTGCAATTGGAGATTCTGGTTTGGCGCTTATCCTAATTCATGTGACAAGGCTCCTTAAAGGGTCCATTTTGACTTTTATTTTTGCTACATCCAAAACGTGATGCTAGAGTTCTAGCCCTCTATCTTTCTGAAGAGGCTGTTTGCATATTTATATTCCCAATGCATGGCCTACAAGTCTCCTAGAAATATTACTTAACCGATATTGTACTCCAGAGCTGCACTCACTATTCTGCTGGTGCAGTCACTGTGTACATACATTAGAATACTGATCCTGAGTTACACCCTGTATTATACCCCAGAGCTGCACTCACTATTTTGCTGGTGCAGTCACTGTGTACATACATTACTGATCCTGAGTTACCTCCTGTATTATACTTCAGAGCTGCACTCACTATTCTGCTGGTGCAGTCACTGTGTACATACATTACATTACTGATCCTGAGTTACCTCCTGTATTATACTCCAGAGCTGCACTCACTATTCTGCTGGTGCAGTCACTATGTACATACAATACATTACTGATCCTGTGTTACATACTGTATTATACCCCAGAGCTGCACTCACTATTCTGCTGGTGCAGTCACTCTGTACATACATTACTAATCCTGAGTTACCTCCTGCATTATACTCCAGAGATGCACTCACTATTCTGCTGGTGCAGTCACTGTGTATATACATTACTGATCCTGTGTTACACCCCGCATTATACTCCAGAGCTGCACTCACTATTCTGCAGGTGGAGTCACTGTGTACATATATTACATTACTGATCCTGAGTTACTTCCTGTATCATACCCCAGAGCTGCACTCGCTATTCTGTTGCTGCAGTCACTGTCTACATATATTACTGATCCTGAGTTACATCATGTATTATACCCCAGAGCTGCACTCACTATTCTGCTGGTGCAGTCACTATGTTCATACATTACATTACTGATCCTGAGTTACATCTTGTATTATACCCCAGAGCTGCACTCACTATTCTGCTGGTGCAGTCACTGAGTACATACATTACTGATCCTGAGTTACCTCCTGTATCATACCCCAGAGCTGCACACACTATTCTGCAGGTGCAGTCACTGAGTACATACATTACATTACTGAACCTGAGTTACATCATGTATTATACTCCAGAGCTGCACTCACTATTCTGCTGGTGCAGTCACTGTGTACATACATTACAGTCATGGACAAAAGTTTGAGAATGACACAAATATTAATTTTTACAAAGTCTACCGCTTCACTTTTTCTAATGGCAATTTGCATATACTCCAGAATGTTATAAAGAGTGATCAGCTTAACAGCAATTACTTGCAAAGTCAATATTTGGCTAGAAAATGAACTTTATCCCCCAAAACACATTTCAACATCATTGCAGCCCTGCCTTAAAAGGACCAGCTAACCTCTTTTCAGTGATTGCTCCATTAACACAGGTGTGGGTGTTGATGAGGACATGGCTGGAGATCAATCTGTCATGATTAAGTAAGAATGACAGCACTGGACACTTTAAAAGGAGGCTGGTGCTTGGCATCATTGTTTCTCTTCTGTTAACCATGGTTATCTCTAAAGAAACACGTGCAGTCATCATTGCAATGCACAAAAATGGCCTAACAGGGAAGAGTATCGCAGCTAGAAAGATTGCACCTCAGTCAACAATCTATCGCATCATCAAGAACTTCAAGGAGAGAGGTTCCATTGTTGCCAAAAAGGCTCCAGGGCGCCCAAGAAAGACAAGCAAGCGCCAGGACCGTCTCTTAAAAGTGTTTCAGTTGCGGGATCGGGCTACCAGCAGTGCAGAGCTTGCTCAGGAATGGCAGCAGGCAGGTGTGAGTGCATCTGCACGCACTGAGAGGCGGAGACTCTTGGAGCAAGCCTGGTCTCAAGGAGGGCAGCAAAGTGTTAGAACCCTCTTGTTAGGTTTTGTTTCAGTTTGCTGGTCACATGACCTTTTTTCCCTATTTAGTCTGGCTCCGCCCTTCTGGCTTTGCTGGACTTCATTGTATTATCTACTCTTAAGCTAGCCGGGTGCTTAGGTGCCTTACTCAGTCAGTTTTGCTTGATCTTAGGATCTCTAAGTAATTCGTTTTCTGTTTTATTATCCCTGCTACAATTTCTGTTAGGAGGTGTCCACCTTTTCTCCCAGTCCCTAGATCTTGTAGGGATTCCTCCCTCGCAACTATAGGTCTTCGTTCAGACTAGCTGAGGACTTTAGCGGGTCTGGTCGCAGGATCAGGTTCCCCGTTACATCGTAGGGATCCAGCTTAGTTCTATTGTAGGGACAGAATTCCAATCTTTCCTTAGTGCTTGGAGCAGATCCTAACACAAAGAAGCCACTTCTCTCCAGAAAAAACATCATGGACAGACTGATATTCTGCAAAAGGTACAGGCAGTGGACTGCTGAGGACTGGGGTAAAGTTATTTTCTCTGATGAATCCCCTTTTCGATTGTTTGGGACATCAGGAAAACGCCTCATTCGGAGAAGACAAGGTGAGCGCTACCACCAGTCTTGTCTCATGCCAACTGTTAAGCATCCTGAAACCATTCATGTGTGGGGTTGCTTCTCAGCCAAGGGAATCGGCTCTCTCACGGTCTTGCCTAAAAACACAGCCATGAATAAAGAATGGTACCAGAATGTCCTCCAAGAGCAACTTCTCCCAACCCTCCAAGAGCAGTTTGGCGATCAACAATGCCTTTTCCAGCATGATGGAGCACCTTGCCATAAAGCAAAGGTGATAACTAAATGGCTCAGGGAACAAAACATAGAGATTTTGGGTCCATGGCCTGGAAACTCCCCAGATCTTAATCCCATTGAGAACTTGTGGTCAATCATCAAGAGATGGGTGGACAAACAAAAACCTAAAAATTCTGACAAAATTAAAGCATTGATTGTGCAAGAATGGACTGCTATCAGTCAGGATTTGGTCCAGTTGATTGAGAGCATGCCAGGGAGAATTGCAGAGGTCCTGAAGAAGAAGGGTCAACACTGCAAATATTGACTTGCTGCATTAACTCATTCTAACTGTCAATATAAGCTTTTGTTACTCATGTTTGCAATTATATTTCTGTCTGTGATAAAAACATCTGTCAAACACACATAAAAACCAGAGGGCAGCAGATCATGTGAAAATATAATATTTGTGTCATTCTCAAAACTTTTGGCCATGACTGTACATTACTGACCCTGAGTGACATCCTGTATTATACTCCAGAGCCGCACTCACTATTCTGCTGGTACAGTCACTGTGCACATACTGTACATTACTGATCCTGGGATACGTTGCATACAATTAGCCATTTCTCTCTGAGCCGCAGGAGGATTGTGGATGAGACCCATTAAATTCTCTCAACCCAGGAAACCTCTCGGTCAGACCCAGGAGATACAACGAGCCCTGTAGATGTAACCACATTTCTGCAGTGTTCACTGCCAGAAGAGCTGACAGATCTGTAGTCGTTTCTGTGTGTAACACTTGTTTGTTTTTTTCTTGCCTTGAGTCTTTTTGCTTTTCATCTTTTTGTAAGCAATGATGTGAGGAAACTTGTGCCCCTCAAATGTATCACTAATCAATGAATCTGAAATCATCACTGATCGCAGCCCCGCGGTGTCCATCCGACAATGCTGAAGTTGGTTTTTTATTCGGCAATTTTTTCTTTTGTTTTTATAGGTTTAACAACAAAAAATAAGCATCACAATAATAACATACAATGCCCTTCGGTGCCCACTTTGATGCCCATTTTTGTGCCAGTTTTATACTTTTTGGAGCTGTTCTTAAGTGTATTCACATCAGGCTCCTCGCTGCATTGTATGTTATTATTGTGATGATTATTTTTTGTTAAACCTTTAAAAAACAGAAAAAAAAATTGCCGAATAAGAAACTGACGAATAGTCGCAGTATTTTCTCCGTGCGTTGTGGATGAGCGGATCCATGCCGCAAGTGTTCGTTTTGCTAAGGCCTGTTTTACACTTCAGTCGTACGAAAGCAGTTAAAATCCGCCAAAGGGTGAAAAAAGCGGATCCAAACGGAACAGTTTTCCGACGGATCCGTCATGAACTTTTCGACTCCAGAATGGATTTTCCAATTTTTGGTAGAGAACGGTTCCGCTGGCAGATTCCGCCAAAAACGGATCAAGACAGATCTGCCACCCATTGGCGTCCATTATGCAAATTGGCGGACACGGCGGATCAGTCATGGTCCGCCTTTTTGACGCACACAAAAAACGTTTCAGTGGACGTTTTCAGAAACCGACGGACGCCAAAATAATGGCGGATCCGTCATTTGACGGATCTAACGGAGGACCATCCGTCAAAATCCGTCACTAAGGCTACTTTCACACTTGCGTTTTATCGCGCAGCGCATCATGCGCTATCGGTCGCATGCGCAATGTTCCCCTATTTTTAACATGGCGGGCGCAGGGTCTAGCGCTTGCACGCGTTCATCTGCGTTTGTTGTGCGCTGCGCATTTTCCAGGTGTGCGCCCATACGCGCTAGACACTACATGTTGCATTTTTTTTTCAGTCCAACAGCTTTAAAAAAAAGTGTGCTATGCGCAAAAAATACCATTACAGTCTATGGGTGCGCTGGCGTGCGAATGGCTTTGCGCTCGTCAGCGCTTTTGCACGCACGCGATTTTGGAGTAAATAATGTCTAAACACTTGTTTAAACAACCCCCTACACAAGAAACATTGTTTGTGAGGAGTGTAGATAAAAAGGTGGTATAGAGACAGAGATGAGAGACAGAGACGATAGAGACAGTGATGATAGAGACAGAGATGATAGAGACAGAGATGATAGAGACAGAGATGATAGATGATAGAGACACAGATGATAGAGACACAGATGATAGAGACAGATGATAGACACAGATGATAGAGACAGAGATAATAGAGACAGAGATAATAGAGACAGAGATAATAGAGCACAATGATAGAGACACAGATGATAGAGACAGATGATAGAGACAGAGATGATAGACAGAGATGATAGAGACAGAGATGATGACACAGATGATAGAGACAGAGATGATAGAGACAGAGATGATAGAGACAGAGATGATAGAGACAGAGATGATAGAGAAGACAGATGATAGAGACAGAGATGATAGAGACAAGATGATAGAGACAGAGATGATAAGAGACAGACAGATGATAGAGACAAGATGATAGAGACAGAGATGATAGAGACAGAGATAGAAGAGATAGACAGAGTGATAGAGACAGAGATGAGACATATGAGACAGAGATGATAGAGTATAGAGACACAGATGATAGAGACAGATGATAGAGACAAGATGAAAGAGATTAGATGATAGGACAGATGATAGAGACAGATGATAGAGACAGAGATGATAGAACAGATGATAGGACAGATGATAGAGACAGGATGAGACTGATAGAGACACAGATGATAGAGTAAGATGATAGAGACACAGATGATAGAGACAGATGATAGAGACACAGATGATAGAGACAGATGATAGAGACACAGATGATAGAGACAGAGATTATAGAGACACAGATGATAGACAGATGATAGAGACAGATGATAGAGACAGAGATGATAGGAAAAAGGACAGATGATAGAGACAGATGATAGAGACAGATGATAGAGACAGAGACACAGATGATAGAGACAGATGATAGACACAGATGATAGAGACACAGATGATAGACAGATGATAGAGACACAGATGATAGACAGATGATAGAGACAGATGATAGAGACACAGATGATAGAGACAAGATGATAGAGACACAGATGATAGAGACACAGATGATAGAGACACAGATGATAGACAAGATGATAGAGTGACAGATGATACAGAGATGATAGAGACAGATGACACACAGATGATAGAGACAGATGATAGAGACACAGATGATAGAGACACAGATGATAGAGACACAGATGATAGAGACAGATGATAGAGACACAGATGATAGAGACAGATGATAGACAGATGATAGAGACAGATATGATAGAGACAGATGATAGACAGAGATGAAAAGAGACAGATAGAGACACAGATGATAGAGACAGATTATAGAGACAGATGATAGAGAAAGCGATGAGACACAGTTGATAGAGTTGATAGAAATGTGACACGTAGACAACCCATGCGCCGAAAAAAAACGCAAACGCATGCAAAAACGCTTGAAATCGCCTACAAACGCTGCGTTTTTTGGTCGTAATGCGCACGCTGATGCGACTAAATATCGCAGCGTTTATAAGCGTTTGCATGTTTTTAATGCGTTTCATGTGCGCACGATGTGCTGCGCAAAAAAACGCAAGTGTGAAAGTAGCCTAATGCAAGTCAATGGAAAAAAAAAAGGATCCGCAAAAAAAAAAGAGCGGATCCGTTTTTTTGACGCTTTGACAGATTTTGACTGACGTCACACGACTGAGGCGTGAAAGAGGCCTCATAGGCTGCTTTCACATTAGCGTCTTCGTGCGCAGCGTTGCTAACGCATTATAAAACGCATGTAAACGCACTATTTTCCCGACGCATGCGCTTGACGTATGCGTTGAAAAACGCTGCGTTTACAAGCGTTGGTATGCATTTTTTATGCGTTTGCGTTTTTAAACGCAAGATTTTTAAACCTGAAACCAAGGGAGAGATGGCATTCATAGATAAAAGTACACATCCAATGGCACTACAGTGGGCGTGTCTCATAGTATTTCTGTTTATATACCCTTGCAGGACTGAAATCATCCCATTTTTTTCCTGTATGCTACTCACTCATCATGGATCTTAACATGGACACCTTGTACCGCAATCTTGATTTGGAACTCGGCTTGTTTCTTGCTTTTGTTGCTGCTTGTGATGACGAACGGAAGAGAGAAAGACGCAGAAGACGGCGTAGGCGATTTTGGCGACACCCTATTGTGGAAGTCCGTGAGAGCTTTGGAGCTTACCACTGTTTATTCAGGGAACTTAATGATAATCCGGACAAGTATTACGAGTATACGAGGATGTGTCAAGACAGTTTCCGGAATTTGCTTCGGCGTGTTGAAGGAGCCATCACCAGGCAGGATACCCAGCTCCGGAGAGCGATTCGTCCAGAGGAACGTCTGCTGGTGACACTAAGGTACGTAATATTTCAAGCTAAACCACTGTAATAATTATTGTTCTGCAATGTACTTATAATTTTTTGGGTTATTAGATTCCTTGCTACCGGAGAGACTTTAACATCGCTCCATTTTCAGTTCCGAATTGGTATTTCAACACTTTGGCCGGCGTCACACACAACCACAAAAAATCGGTCCGTTTTAGACGGTCGATTGTCGGATCAAAATGCAAACATCACACATACTTCTGGCATCCGATTTTCCTTCAAAGATGCGATTTAATCGCATGTGTGTGTACCTTGTAACATCCGATTTTCATCCGACTTGCGAGATTTTCTCGCAGGCTTGCAAAACTGACATATAATGGATCTAAAAGAATAGTATTTCAATCACAAAAAAAAGAATAGATATATCCACATAGAATACATATATATATATATATACATGTCATTGTGACATGTATATATACATATATTTATAGTTCCTAGACTTCTACATACTGTTATAGCCGCTAATTCAATTGCCGGGTTTTGTGAAATCACAGAAGCCGACATGAAATGATACATTGTTTCCACACAGTTAACCATGTCATTTCCTGTATTTTGATATTTGTTTAGAACTTACAATTACATGAGTGTATTTGTGCAAAATTTCAGACATGTAGGGGTTAATTAAAGGTGTAATTTCGTTGAAAAAAAATGCGTGGGCTCCCGCTGTATTTTCTCCACCAGACAGACAAAGCAAGCGAGTGGGGGCAGATAATAACAGCCTAGGGAGGGTACATTTTTTGTGCCCCCCCTGGCTACTAACATCTGCCCCCAGACACCCCAGAAAGGGCAAATCTATAATTAGATTCGCCCTTTCTGGCACTTTGCCGTCTATTCCCATTGCCCTGTAGCGGTGGCGAATGGGTTAATAATCTCACCTTACTGTCACCTTGCAATTGAAAGGTGACCTTAAAGGTACTGCCACACTAAGCTATCCCGCTAGCGATCTCGTTAGCGTCGCATACTAATGAGATC
Organism: Oophaga sylvatica; assembly: GCA_033576555.1. Taxonomy (NCBI): domain Eukaryota; kingdom Metazoa; phylum Chordata; class Amphibia; order Anura; family Dendrobatidae; genus Oophaga; species Oophaga sylvatica. Next base: position 395,884,123 of record JARQOD010000003.1, on the reverse strand, counting down.
GCTAGCGGGATTGTTTCTATATCGCTAAGTGCGGCCACATTTAGCGATATAGTTAACGACGCTATCGCCGTTAGTGATCTTCTTAACGACTTTAGCGGTACAAAAGTACCGCTAAATCGCTAAGAAAAGGTGCCACACTAGCGATATATACTTACCCAGCGGGAGCGCCGACGAGAAAATAGGGTCCGGAACGATTCCAGCGACGAGCGAGATCACAGCAGGAAGCTCGTCGCTGGAAGCTGCCGCACACAACAACATCGCTAACGGGATCGCTAAATAGTGACGTTTTTTAGCGATCCCGTTAGCGATATTGTTTAGTGTGGCATACCCTTAAGGTAGGTTAATAATTGAGAGCTGTCAATTAGATAACTATCAATTATTAATCCTATTGAAGTAAATAAAAAAACACACACACACTTTAAGAATAAATAATTTTAATGAAATAAAAACACATTTTTTTGACCATATTTTATTTTACACTTAATCCGTGCGAAGCCATTGATCTCCTAAAATAAAGAAAAAAAAATAAAACAACATTATTCTTACCTATTCCGCCGATCTGTCACGTCCCACGCTGTAATCCTTCACAAAGGGTTAACTAGCTTTGAGCCAAGCAGTGCAAGTAATCCTGCATGCTCAGCTCAAAGCTCCTGAATGAATAAGTTCCTCTCCTGGCGACAGGAGAGGATGTGTTTCATGAATGAAGCTTAATTGATTGTGTCCACTTTCCCTTTAGGTCAGGTCACTAAAGTTAAATTGCCAATAAATCAATTAAGCTCCATTCATGAATCTATTCCTCTACTTTCGCTGGGAGAGGAACTTATTCATTCAGGGGAATACAGGTCTGAGACAGCATTATTAGCTCTCTGCGACCTGTAACCTGTTAACCCTTTCTGATGGATTACACCGTGGGACCTGACTGTACATCGGATTGGTAAGTATAATTTTGCTTTTTTATTTTATTTTTATTACAGGAAATGGTTTTAGCAGGAAAATAAAATATGGTCAAAAACTGTGTGATTATTTCATTAAACTTATTTTTTATTAAACTGTGTGTGTTTGATTTTTCTTTCATACAATAGGATTAATAATTGATAGTTGTCTAATTGACAGCTCTCAATTATTAACCTACCTTAAGGTCACCTTTCAATTGCAAGGTGACAGTAAGGTGAGATTATTAACCCATTCGCCACCGCTACAGGGCAATGGGAATAGACGGGCAAAGTGCCAGAAAGGGCGAATCTAATTATAGATTTGCCCTTTCTGGGGTGTCTGGGGCAGATGTTAGTAGCCAGGGGGGGCACAAAAAATGTACCCTCCCTAGGCTGTTATTATCTGCCCCCACTCGCTTGCTTTGTCTGTCTGGTGGAGAAAATACAGCGGGAGCCCACGCATTTTTTTTCAACGAAATTACACCTTTAATTAACCCCTACATGTCTGAAATTTTGCACAAATACACTCATGTAATTGTAAGTTCTAAACAAATATCAAAATACAGGAAATGACATGGTTAACTGTGTGGAAACAATGTATCATTTCATGTCGGCTTCTGTGATTTCACAAAACCCGGCAATTGAATTAGCGGCTATAACAGTATGTAGAAGTCTAGGAACTATAAATATATGTATATATACATGTCACAATGACATGTATATATATATATATATATATATATATATATATATATATGTATTCTATGTGTGTATATCTATTCTTTCTATTCTTTATTAAAGTTGTCAGTGTGATTTTACAGTATAGCCGGGGATGAATTGCCGGCTTTTCTAAAGGACACCGATGCGATTTCATCGCAAGTCACACAGTGTGGTCCGTTTGTAATCCGATTTTTCATCGCTCCCATAGACTTGCATTGGCGATTGTCGACCGACAATCGGTGACAATCGCAGCATGCTGCGATTGTACACGGACGTTTAAAACGGACCACAAAAAAATCGGATACTGGGAGCTGCTCCATAGATTAACATAGGTCCGACTGCAATGCGATTTTTCATCGCATTGCAGTCGTCCGATTCTGTCGCCAGTGTGACGCCGGCCTTTCTGGGATTGTTGCGGACACCTGCCGGGCTTTATGGGACGTTCTTCGTGAAGAATTTTTACCCCTACCCACCACGGAATTATGGAAGGCCAAAGCAGTCAAATTCCAGGAAATTTGTGATTTTCCAAACTGTATTGGAGCTGTGGATGGGAAACATATCCGGATTACCAAACCGGCTAAAACAGGTTCTCAGTACTTCAATTATAAGAAATATTTTTCAACTGTGCTCATGGCCATTGCAGGTGCGGACTGCAGCTTTGTGGCGGTGGACATTGGATCATTTGGACGTGCTAATGATTCAAGCACATTTAAAGACTCTGACATGGGCCAACGCTTATATCTGAATAATTTCAATTTCCCACAGCCACAACCTCTTCCCAACACTGACGGACCTGCATTGCCGTTTGTTGTGGTTGGGGATGAGGCTTTTCAGATGTGTACAAACCTCCTGAAACCTTACTCTAGTCGGGCCTTGGACCATACTAAAAGGATCTTTAACTATAGACTGTCCAGGGCACGAAGAACTGTGGAGTGCGCCTTTGGTATCCTTGTCTCCAAATGGCGCATTTTGCAAACCTCAATAAATCTTAAAATTGAGACAATGGATGAGGTAGTCAAGGCGTGTGTGGTTCTCCATAACTACATCATGGCTAAAGAGCGACCCAATGTGGAACTTGACGAACCGGTTTGTAACCCATTACCCGATTTCCAGCAACACCCTCTGAGGACAACATTTGAAATAGTACAAATGAGGGATCGTTTTGCCGCATATTTTGTTTCAGATGTTGGGCGTTTGTCATGGCAGGATCAAATGGTTTAGGGTTTTTGTTATGTGATGTCAAATTGATACAATACTTATTCATGAAAATTATTCGCTTTGCTGTTAATAAAACACCTATTACCTTTATTTCAAAAATATGTATCTGTTTTCTTTAGGTCAGGCTACCCCCTCCCACCCACCCTTGTATGTATGCCTACCCCCTCCCACCCTTGTATGTATGTATGTACAGTCATGGCCAAAAGTTTTGAGAATGGCACAAATATTATATTTTCACATGATCTGCTGCCCTCTGGTTTTTATGTGTGTTTGACAGATGTTTTTATCACAGACAGAAATATAATAATTGCAAACATATGAGTAACAAAAGCTTATATTGACAGTTAGAATGAGTTAATGCAGCAAGTCAATATTTGCAGTGTTGACCCTTCTTCTTCAGGACCTCTGCAATTCTCCCTGGCATGCTCCCAATCAACTTCTGGACCAAATCCTGACTGATAGCAGTCCATTCTTGCACAATCAATGCTTTCATTTTGTCAGAATTTTTAGGTTTTTGTTTGTCCACCCGTCTATTGATGATTGACCACAAGTTCTCAATGGGATTAAGATCTGGGGAGTTTCCAGGCCATGGACCCAAAATCTCTATGTTTTGTTCCCTGAGCCATTTAGTTATCACCTTTGCTTTATGGCAAGGTGCTCCATCATGCTGGAAAAGGCATTGTTGATCGCCAAACTGCTCTTGGAGGGTTGGGAGAAGTTGCTCTTGGATTACATTCTGGTACCATTCTTTATTCATGGCTGTGTTTTTAGGCAAGACTGTGAGAGAGCCGATTCCCTTGGCTGAGAAGCAACCCACACATGAATGGTTTCAGGATGCTTAACAGTTGGCATGAGACAAGACTGGTGGTAGCGCTCACCTTGTCTTCTCCGAATGAGGCGTTTTCCTGATGTCCCAAACAATCGAAAAGGGGATTCATCAGAGAAAATAACTTTACCCCAGTCCTCAGCAGTCCACTGCCTGTACCTTTTGCAGAATATCAGTCCGTCCATGATGTTTTTTCTGGAGAGAAGTGGCTTCTTTGCTGCCCTCCTTGAGACCAGGCCTTGCTCCAAGAGTCTCCGCCTCACAGTGCGTGCAGATGCACTCACACCTGCCTGCTGCCATTCCTGAGCAAGCTCTGCACTGCTGGTAGCCCGATCCCGCAGCTGAAACACTTTTAAGAGACGGTCCTGGCGCTTGCTGGTCTTTCTTGGGCGCCCTGAAGCCTTTTTGGCAACAATGGAACCTCTCTCCTTGAAGTTCTTGATGATGCGATAGATTGTTGACTGAGGTGCAATCTTTCTAGCTGTGATACTCTTCCCTGTTAGGCCATTTTTGTGCATTGCAATGATGACTTTAGAGATAACCATGGTTAACAGAAGAGAAACAATGATGCCAAGCACCAGCCTCCTTTTAAAGTGTCCAGTGGTGTCATTCTTACTTAATCATGACAGATTGATCTCCAGCCATGTTCTCATCAACACCCACACCTGTGTTAATGAAGCAATCACTGAAAAGAGGTTAGCTGGTCCTTTTAAGGCAGGGCTGCAATGATGTTGAAATGTGTTTTGGGGGATAAAGTTAATTTTCTAGCCAAATATTGACTTTGCAAGTAATTGCTGTTAAGCTGATCACTCTTTATAACATTCTGGAGTATATGCAAATTGCCATTAGAAAAAAGTGAAGCAGTAGACTTTGTAAAAATTAATATTTGTGTCATTCTCAAAACTTTTGGCCATGACTGTATGCCTACCCCCTCCCACCCTTGTATGTATGCCTACCCCCTCCCACCCACTCTTGTATGCATGCCTACCCCTCCCATCCTCACTTGTATGTATGGCACCCCCCACCCAAACTTTTGTGTATAAGGCGCACGGTGTGTTGCCGGTGACGAAGTACTCAAAAAACAGTCATTGATTGATGAAAAAATTACAACATTTACTCAATATTTTAGAGACATTATGAAAAAGGGGAAAAATTATGGGCAAAGGGGGATGGTAAACTTGGAGATTGGTTTGGGTTGGGAGAAGGGGAGGTGTCCAGTAAGCTTGAAGGTAGATCAGGAATACTGCAGGTAGAAACATGTGGAGGTGAATGGGAAGGGAAAGATAAAATGGGAAGTGATGTTGGAGGTGATGGTGGAGACACGTGTACAGTTCTCCTTCGATGCCTTTGTGTCCGGTGGCTGCGATCTCTGCGGTTTCTTGACTGTGGCCTGTTGCTGGGTGTCGACGCTGGACTCGCCATCTGGTGGGTTTGTTGGCCCAGCGTTGTTGTGGTGGACGTCCTCGGCCTACCAGGACCCAGTGTCTGCGTGATTGTGGACGGCCTGGTTGAAGTCCTCGCAGGATCTGTACCCGGTGTCTGTTGGCTGAAGTGGCCCGGCATGGTGCTGGTGGACATAGTCACAGGAGCAGGAATCGGCGGCGCAGTATATTGGCGTCCCTCTGTACCCGGCATCGTGTATTGTTGTTGGGCGGCTGTGGACAAAGTTGGGGCCGCACAATGATATGCAGCAGAACTCGGTATACTGAGACTTGAAAGCGGTGGGAGTGTTGGAAAAGCAGCCGCTGGTGGTGGCTGCATGAACCGAGTCTGCTGCATAGCTCTGACATATGTGGCATTGCAGGCCTGCATCACAGCAAGCTGGAGTTCCGGCGTTAGGTTTTCCGACATGCCCTTCTCTATGGCACTAAAAAAATGTCTTGCCGGTCTCTGGAGCTCAGCGGCCATTGCGTCAAGGCGTTGGTTGACATTGGACAAACCATTAGACACTGTGTCACCCAGCGTCTTATAGCAATTCTGGAACACTGTGCTCAAATGTAAAAACTCAGGCATGAGTGGCCTGTCCCAAACCCGCTGCCGCTGGCGTGAAGAGGCCAAAAAAGGTGCGACAGAGGTTTGGGACAGGGGAAGACCGGATGTACCGGCTACCGGTTCTCCAGAGTGTGTTGCAGGCATACTTACCGCAAGACTGTCGGATGGCTGGGACGGGTCAGATGGCGTGCCATGAGGGACCGCTCCAGATTGTACGGTGCTGCTATGTGTTCTGTGAAATTAGGAAAAAGGCAAAATTAGTATTCAAAAAATTATATTAGTACATTTGCAAAATACTGCTGAAAATAAATATTCAGGTAAC
>JARQOD010000003.1:395849458-395878013 GCA_033576555.1 Oophaga sylvatica | reverse complement strand
AAGTCTATTCCCCTACTGGGGATCGATTCTACCCCTTTGGCTGAGAATAAACCCCAGTTTTCTACTCAGGTGATAATGAGGGTTGAACCTGATCACCAGGAGTGCTGCAAATTTTTGGTTCTATATAATCTGCATGACATTATCGTGCTGGGTTTCCCTTGGTTACAGTCTCATAATCCTGTTTTGGATTGGAAATCTGTGTCTGTAACCAGTTGGGGCTGCCAATGTGTTAATACCAACACTCCTGTTTTTTCTGCCTCCCCCCAGGCCCAGGATGTTCCTGACTTTTTGTTTGATTTTTCTGATGTGTTTAGCGAAAGTAAATCTGCATCCTTGCCTCCCCATAGGAGCTATGACTGCGCTATTGAATTAGTGCCGGGTAGTAAATTCCCTAAAGGTCGCCTTTTTAACTTATCTGTACCTGAACATGACGCTATGCGGTCTTATATCAAGGAATCATTGGAGAAGGGTCATATCAGACCATCCTCTTCACCCTTAGGTGCCGGTTTTTTATTTGTGGCCAAAAAAGATGGTTCATTAAGGCCGTGTATTGATTATCGTCTCTTGAACAATATTACTGTGAAATATCAATACCCGTTACCCTTGATTTCTGACCTGTTTTCCAGGGTGAAAAACGCTACTTGGTTTACCAAGCTTGACCTCAGGGGGCGTATAACCTTATTCGCATTAAGCACGGGGATGAATGGAAGACGGCATTCAATACCCCTGAAGGGCATTTTGAGTACCTAGTGATGCCCTTTGGGCTCACTAATGCTCCTTCCGTCTTCCAGTCCTTCATGAATGACATTTTCAGGGATTTTGTGGACAAATTTCTGATTGTTTATTTGGATGATATCTTGATTTTTTCTAATGACTGGGACTCTCATGTGAAACATGTTCGAACTGTATTCCAGATTTTGAGAGAGAATGCTCTGTATGTGAAGGGATCAAAGTGTCTTTTTGGCGTACAGAAGATCTAATTTCTGGGATTCATTTTGTCCCCATCTGTTATTGAAATGGACCCGGTCAAGGTTCAGGCCATCTGTGATTGGGTCCAACCTACTTCATTAAAGGCTCTTCAGAGATTTTTGGGTTTTGCCAATTTTTATCGTAAATTTATTGGTAATTTCTCGGTTATTGTTAAACCATTAACTGATTTGACCAGAAAGGGTTCTGATGTGGTGAATTGGCCTCCTGAGGCAGTCTCTGCATTTCAGGAACTTAAGCAGAGATTCACTTCTGCTCCTGTTCTACGGCAGCCTGATGTTTCTCTGCCATTTCAGGTGGAGGTTGATGCCTCTGAAATTGGGGCAGGTGCCGTTTTGTCCCAAAAAGATCCAGAGACCTCTAAAAGTAACCCTTGTGCCTTTTTCTCTCGAAAATTTTCTCCTACTGAACGTAATTATGACGTGGGTAATCGGGAGTTATTGGCCATGAAGTGGGCTTTTGAAGAGTGGAGACATTGGCTGGAGGGAGCCAAACATCAGGTGGTGGTCCTTACGGACCATAAGAATCTGGTCTATCTGGAATCTGCCAAGCGACTCAAATCCTAGACAGGCCAGGTGGGCCTTGTTTTTCACACGTTTTAATTTTGTGGTTTCCTTTCTTCCTGGCACTAAGAATGTTAAGGCGGATGCCCTCTCGAGGAGTTTCCTTGCGGACTCTCCTGAGTTATCTGATCCTTCTGTTATTTTGAAAGAGGGTGTAGTTCTTTCCGCCATCTCGCCCAATTTGAGACTTGCTCTGGAGGGGTGTCAGGAGGATAGGCCCGAGCGCTGCCCTGTTGGAAAATTGTTTGTCCCGGACCAATGGAAAAAGAGTGTGATGTCTGAGATTCATTGTTCCGCATTGGCTGGGCATCCCGGAATTTTTGGTACCAGAGACTTGGTTAGTCGGTCCTTTTGGTGGCCTACCTTGTCTCGCGATGTCAGGGAATTTGTGCAGTCCTGCGGGACTTGCTCTCGCTCCAAGCCTTGCTCTCGCTCTAGTGGTTTGTTGATGCCATTGCCTGTGCCCAAGAGACCATGGACCCATATCTCTATGGATTTCATTTCCGATCTTCCTGTTTCTCAGAGAATGACCACCATCTGGGTAATTTGTGATAGGTTTTCCAAAATGATACATCTTGTGCCATTACCTAAGTTGCCTTCCTCCTCTGAATTGGTGCCGTTGTTCCTTCAGCACGTGGTTCGTTTACACGGCATTCCTGAGAACATTGTGTCTGACAGAGGAGTCCAGTTTGTTTCCAGATTTTGGAGGACTTTTTGTTCTAAACTAGGTGTTCAATTGTCTTTCTCCTCGGCATTTCATCCTCAGACCAATGGTCAAACTGAGAGAACAAACCAGACATTGGAGACTTATCAAGATGCTTTGTGTCTGCTGATCAGGATGACTGGGTCTCTTTTTTGCCTTTGGCTGAGTTTGCTCTTAATAATAGGGCTAGCTCTGCCACTTTGATGTCTCCGTTTTTCTGTAATTCTGGGTTTCACCCTCGATTTTCTTCAGGACAGACGGAAGCTTCTGTCTGTCCAGGTGTTGACTCTGTTGTTGAGCGTATGCAACAGATTTGGGACCAGGTAGTGGAGAGGTTGTCCCTCTCTCAGGAGAAGGCCCAGCGGTTTGCTAACCGGCATAGGACTGATGGTCCTCGGTTTAAAGTGGGGGACTTGGTCTGGTTGTCCTCAAAGAATATTCCTATGAGAGTAGCATCTCCTAAATTTAAGCCTAGGTTCATTGGACCTTATAAGATCATGGAGATTATTAATCCTGTTTCTTTTCGTTTGCTTCTTCCAGGGACATTTAAGATCCATAACGTGTTCCACAAGTCCTTGTTGAAGAGGTTTGTTGAGCCAGTGGTTCCTGCTGCTGTGCCTCCTGACCCTGTTTTGGTTGAGGGCAATCTGGAGTATGTGGTTGAGAAAATATTGGATTCTCGTTTTTCTAGACGAAGACTCCAGTATTTGGTTAAATGGAGAGGTTATGGTCAGGAAGACAATTCTTGGGTGTTTGCTTCGGACATCCATGCTAGGAGACTTATCCGTGCTTATCATAGAACTCATCCTGACCGACCTGGTTGCTCAAATGAGGGTTCGGTGACCCCTCCTCAAGGGGGGGGTACTGTTGTGAATGGGTTTGAGATGAGTTCTGAGCAGAGGCTCCCTCTGGTGGTTACAAGCGGTACTAGTGAGGATTGTGAGGACTGGGAATCAGGTGTTACTGATTGGTCTTATATAAGGGAGTCATTTTCCCATCAGGGTTGCCGGTGATCAATTGTTCTGGTCTGAATCCTTCTTTCCAGTTTCCCTTGTAGCCTGCTGTGTCGTGTCTGCATCTCCTGCTATCAGATAAGACATTTTCTTCTTTTGTGTTTGTGCTATATTTTTGCATCTTGTCCTGCACTTCTGTGGGGCCTTCTGGGTCCCTCCGGGGGCTTTTGCCCTCTCAGTTTGTTCAGCCACTGAGTTTTGTACTTTTGCTTTTCCAGTTTTTTCAGTGGCTGCTGTCTTGATTTTGTTACACCAGAGAACTAATTTAGGTGGTAGAGGTCGTGTGATCTCAGGTGATTTTGAAATTAGTAGAGTTGGTGTTTTTTCAGGGTTTTCTGAGATTGCAGTAAGTACCCTTCCTGTCCTTTTCTATTTAGATAGTTTTGGCCCCAGCGTTTGCTCATACTATTTTCTTTCTGTGTCAGTATTTCCTCTTGTCTAACCGCCATTACATGTTTGGGGGCTTTCTATTATCTTTGGGGTCTGCTCCGGGGCAGATAGCTTTCCTATTTCTATCTTTAGGTGTAGTTAGTTTCTCAGGCTGTGACGAGGCGTCTAGGACCAACGTAGGAACGCTCCACGGCTGCCTCTAGTTGTGGTGGTTAGTCAGGGTACTGCAATCTCATAGATTCCAACTGCTCTGGTGTATTGCCTTTTTTACCTGCACTCCTCAGCTACCGTAACATAACAGGAGAGCTTTGTGGGTGAGAACCAGTACCTTGAATTGGATCCTATGATGAATGGGCAGCCAGTGTAAGGACTGGCGAAGAGAGTACGCGTCCGAGTACTGATTAGCCAGATGGATGACCCTGGCTGCTGCATTAAGGATGGACTGGAGAGGGGATAGTCGAGTAATGGGGAGGCCAAGTAATAGAGCGTTGCAGTAGTCCAGGCGGGAGTGGATCAATGCTACAGTGAGGGTTTTTGTTGTTTCCATGGTGAGAAAAGGGCAGATTCTAGAGATGTTCTTTAGGTGTAGGCGGCAAGAGCGGGCAAGAGATTGTATATGGGAGGTGAAGGAGAGATTGGTGTCAAACAACACCCAGACAGCGAGCCTGCTGCCGGGGTGTTATTGTGGTGTCGCCCACGGAGAGGAAAATGTCAAATTTAGGGAGGTTAGACGGCGGGAGCAGAAGAAGTTCAGTTTTGGAGAGGTTGAGTTTCAGATAGAGAGCGGACATGATGTTGGAGACTGCGGACAGACAGTCACTGGCGTTCTGTAGTACAGCGGGGGTAAGGTCGGGGGATGATGTGTGTGTCATCAGCATAAAGATGGTACTGAAAGCCAAATCTGCTGATGGTCTGTCCAATTGGGGCCGTGTAGAGAGAGAAGAGAAGGGGGCCAAGGACTGAGCCCTGGGGTACACCGACAGTAAGAGGAAGAGGTGACGTGGAGCCAGAGAACGAAACACTGAAGGAGCGGTCAGAAAGATAGGAGGAGAACCAGGAGAGAACAGTGTCCTTAATACCTAGTGACTGGAGCCTAGACAGTAGGAGACGGTGGTCAACCGTGTCAAAGCTGCAGAAAGGTCGAGAAGAATGAGCAGAGAGTGGTCACCGTTACGTTTTGCTGTAAGAAGGTCATTGGTCACTTTGATGAGTGCAGTTTCAGTCGAATGTAGGGGGCGGAAGCCGGACTGTGAAGGGTCTAGGAGGGAGTGAGTGGAGAGGTAACGGGTAAGGCGGGAGTAGACTAGGCGCTCCAAAAGTTTAGAGATGAAGGGGAGATTGGAGACCGGTCTGTAGTTTGTGCAGGAAGGGTCGAGAGCGGGTTTCTTTAGTAATGGAGTAACGATGGAGTGTTTGAAGGAGGATGGGAAAATGCCAGAGGAGAGTGAGAGATTAAAGATTGTAGTTAGGTGAGTTGTGACAACTGGAGAGAGACTGGAGGAGATGTGAGGGAATGGGGTCGGTAGTGCATGTAGTCGGACGAGAAGAAGAGAGGAGTCTGGAGACTTCTGAGATGGGATCAAATGTGGAAAGTGAGCCAGGGGAAATGCAGGGAGGGATGGGAGTCACAGCACTTGGTGGTTGAGAGCAGATTTCCTGACGGATAGTATCTATTTTTTCTATAAAGTGGGAGGCCAGGTCATCAGCACAAATGTCTGTGATAGGGGCTTGTGCTTTTGGCCTGAGGAGGGAGTGAAAAGTGTCAAAAAGTTTCTTGGGGTTGGCTAGTGAGGAGATCAGGGTGGTGAAGTAGGTCTGTTTGGCGAGGTGAAGGGCAACATTATAAGTTCTTAACATGAATTTAAAGTGGATGAAGTCTTCTGGTGCGCGGGTCACTAACTCCTTCGTCCAGGTTAGCGGCATACAAGTTTTGGGCCCCCTAACGTCAGGATTGGGCCCTCAGTCCAAGAAAATACAATTATCAATATTGACATTAGTGACAACTTTATTTCTAAATTGTCCCCTCACAGCCGCACTCCGCATCCGCGCCACAATACCGCCAGCTCTAAACTGTGCTCTCAATTGGTATAATGTGCCCTTCACAACGCCAACCACGGTAACACGTTACTGGCAGAGACTAACTGCAGAGAAGTATCATAGACGGGCGGTGTAAAAGATCCGGAGACGGGCAGCAGAGAAGGACCGGAGACGGGCAGTGGAAAAGAGACAAGGATGGGTGACGGAGAAGGACAAGAGACGAGCAGTGGAAAAGAGACGAGGACGGGCAGCAGAGAAGGACCGGAGACGGGCAGTGGAAAAGAGAAGAGGATGGGCGACGGAGAAGGACAAGAGACGAGCAGTGGAAAAGGACCGGAGACAAGCAGTGGAAAAGAGACGAGGATGGGCAGCGGAAAAGAGACAAGGATGGGCGACGGCGAAGGACAAGAGATGAGCTGAGAAAAAGGACTGGAGACGGGCAGTGGAAAAGAGAAGAGGACAGGCAGCAGAGAAGGACAGGAGACAGGTAGTGGAAAAGAGACAAGGATGGGCAACTGAGAAGGACAAGAGACGAGCAGTGAAAAAGGACTGGAGACAAGCAGTGGAAAAGAGACGAGGACGGGCAGCGGAGAAGGACCAGAGACGGGCAGTGGAAAAGAGAAGAGGATGGGCGACGGAGAAGGACAAGAGACGAGCAGTGGAAAAGAGACGAGGACGGGCAGTGGAAAAGAGACCAGGATGGGCGACGGCGAAGGACAAGAGATGAGCAGTGAAAAAGGACTGGAGACAGGCAGTGGAAAAGAGCCGGGGACGGGCAGCGGAGAAGGACCGGAGACAGGTAGTGGAAAAGAGACAAGGATGGGCGACTGAGAAGGACAAGAGACAAGCAGTGGAAAAGAGCCGGGGACGGGCAGCAGAGAAGGACCGGAGACGGGCAGTGAAAAAGGACCGGAGACGAGCAGTGGAAAAGAGCCGGGGACTGGCAGCAGCGAAGGATCAGGGATGGGCAGTGGAGAAGGGAAAGAGACAATCAGCGGAAAAGGACCGAAGGAGGATGTCGAGACACGAGGGTCAGTGGGTGCTGGCCTGGCTTTCTTTAGAAAAATCGTATGGACTAGGTCTCATCCCACTGAACGCTCGCTCTCCTTTCCCGTGTGCAGATTACTACTCAGACAACGCAGGGTGAGGGTAAAACTGTGTGGCAATACTTCATTGTACCACAAGACAGACAATAACCTATAGAACAGTCTCAGCAATTACACAAGATGGTGCAAATTACAGCGTCTCATGCTTCCGCTGATTCGCCTGGATTGGCGCAGCTGCGACTCTGGGGCTATCAGCGCCAACAACCCCCACCGGTGGCACTCTGCTTTTGGCGGGCAGCCACAGAGAGGATGTAACGACAAGCTTACAGTAAATTGAGGTACGTGGGTCAGGTGACCTGATAGTCCCAATCTGGCTTCTCCAAACGTCTCCATGGGGCCAGGTGACCTGATAGTCCCAACCTGCCTTCTCCAAACATCTCCATGGGTTCAGTGATGGTCAGTGGAGCAGATCTGTATTCCTTCAGTTTGAGCCACGATGCATTGCCTACTCTCGTGTAGAATCTCTCAGTGAACAGAGGCCAATCTGTTGTGAATACTCTGGAGGCGACTTCTGAGCTGGGGCTCCGGTGGTTGCTGAGGGTAATGAACTAATTGCTGAATGGCCTTCAGCTGGCTCTGAATGGTCTGATATAAGTGACCTGAGTTCCCTTCAGCCTTGCTGGTAATCAATTGTTCTTCCTGGTCTTGCTTGAAGCTCAGCTTGCATTCCTGCTCTCATTCAGATAAGTGATTTGCTGTTTTTTTTCCTCTGATTGGATTTTCCTTGCTGGTTTGCTGCTTGCAGTGGACTTCAGCCTGGTCCCCTTTTGGGGTCTGGCGCTGCAATTGTGCTCATTTTGTGTTTGCACTTTTGCTCTGTTCCTTTGTCACTTTTTGTTTGCTGAGTTGCTGTGTGTTACACCAGAGATCTGATTTAGGTGGTAGAGATCGTGTGATCTCAGGTTTTTTGTTAATTAGAAGTGTTGGTATTTTTGTCAGGGTTTTTTTTGGGTTGCAGTCAGAATTCTTTCCTATACTTTTCAATCTAGACAGATTGGGCCCCAGCGTTTGCTCATTCTATTTTCTGTCTGTGTCCGTATTTTCTTCTTGTCTAACCGCCATTACATGTTTGGGGGCTTCCTATTTCTTTGGGGTCCGGCTGTGACGAGGCGTCTAGGATCACCGTAGGTACGCTCCACGGCTACTTCTAGTGTGGCGGTTAGTTTAGGGTACTACAATCCAATAGTTTCCAGCCTCTCTGGTGTATTACTACTTTGCTATTTTTGCAATTTCTCCTCAGCTCAGCTAAACAAAACACCAATCCCCCTTTTATAGTTCACAACTGTCCTTCAGGCTATCATCCACAGGTCACGGGGAAGCTGGGATGAGATCATCTCTCATTGTTCAAGTATTCAATCAATCTGCATCGTTTGTCCTTCACTGTTAGCAAGTCAACAAGCTTCATGGACTAATACAATGAGTAATCAACATAGTAGCAATCATCGATTGTTCAATTACCCTGCGCCTCTGTATTCCAGGGATAGCCGCACAATAATTTGCAACAAATATAAATTCGCTAGTCAATGTTCAGGCTCATATGAACAATGGCCTATGTCTCTTGACCCACTGAAGAAAACTACGTCGGCCTAATTAAGAAAAAATGCTGTGCAGTCACAAAGGGCAAAGGAGAAGTACCGGAAACGGGTGGCGGAGAAGGCCCGGAGACAGGCAGTAGTACAGTAGATGGCTGTTATTTTTTTGTCGACAAATTGGAAAACCAAACTGATGAAGTTGAGTGCTGCATCCATCTATGGCTTACTATAAAAACACAAGAGCTCGGCCACCTCTGTGAGCACTGAGATGTCCGAAGTCGCTGAATATATGGAATATCACCTGCCGTACAGAACACAGTCATAACACAAGGGGGCTCAGCGCACACTTTGGCTCATTCATGAGAGCCCACCTGCCATGACAGGGCACCTTTCTCTATTATTACCATAAACCTAATATTTATCAATGTTGCCGCTTCTGGACAAGATCAGTGCTGGACCCTACTCGCCTTCTTTTCTGTCGACTTCTAGCTTGGGAGGCAAAAGTTTGATGCACATTAGATGTAGGTTCAGTCCATTGAATCCTCACATTGTTGTGGCCGGTGGCCTTCCTGAATTGGCTAATCTGCGCAGAACTTTTATTTTATAGGTATATTTTATATAGCAGTAATGCATATCATATTCTTTATATTCAGTGTTTGCAGACATCTCAGCGCTTCCAGAGGCAGCTATGTTGTTTGGTTTGTGCAGTCATATCCTCTTGCACCTGTTCACACTGGCTTTATTCTGTGCTGGTCAGTTTTTTTTTATACTTCATATCTTAGTATAAGACATCAGCAGCATTTCCTGTGACTGACACAGATGTGAGGCAATTTACAGCGGTGACGGATCTTCCCCATCGGGCCCCTATTCTGTCTCCTGCTGTAATAGTCGTGGCGGCCGTTGTCTGCAGGAGTCAGAATAACGACTTAATTTCACAGTTCTGGAGAGGAAACTGATGCATAAAACTTTTCTGACCTTCATTTGTTGTCAGTGTCCACGCTGAGCCGCAATCAGATCCTACTGATGTGGTATCACACCCTGACTGTGGCGCCCCCGGGGGAAAGAACGGTGACATAACAGCGGTATTTATAGCAGACGATCACACACTGATACATTATATGTGTGACATCGTGTACGGTATATAGTGACCCGTACTGCGGTATCAGCACATACACTATACATTGATATACACCCAGCAGGCCGAACAAGATCCGGCGACCATTATCAATCTATTGCTATCGACATATTGTGACAACAGGCAGAGCATCGCAGCTACGATAGAAAGGTATCAGGACCCACAGAGCAGCGCAGCTATGATAGAAGGGTGTCACGGTCGTAGAACCTACAATTTCAACACTATACCTCCTCCCTAAAATTCATAGGAATGAAAAATACCTCCTGGCCGGCCAATTATTTCAGATCGGGGGAACTTTTTGGAGCAAATCAATCAATGGATCGATTTCCACTTACTGTCACGCTGTATCACAGATACACATATGATGTCAGTAATCAATACTAAGAGGAACAACATGCAATATAACACATAAATAGGAAATCTCAACATGTACATAAAGTATAGTATTACCTGACATAATATCCGTTGTACTGTGGGTGAATCCTGAAGACGTATAATGCTGTACTCAGGCTGCAGGTGACCGGGGTCTATGCTGACCCTAGCCTGGGGACCTGACTAGTCCCTCAACCTGGAGGTACTGTTAATGGTACAGAGGTCCAGGCCGCCAACGTAACCCTGTCTCCTATAAGTCCCTGACAACTGTAATCTAGTCCTCAGAAGGACCCTGATTACCACACAGGGAATAGGCAGGTTACTGCTTAACAAACAGTACAGACAAACAAACAGACAGGGGACAAAGCAAACACTGTCTTGCATACAACACTTAAACACAGAGGGAACACAAAAGGTCTAGGAGATAAACTATAATCGAGGAGAGGAGAAACCACAAAGGAACTCTTAACTTAAGTCTTCTCATGACCTGATCCAAACTGCTGGTCTGCATGTAAGCTTTCACCGGCATCTAACAAGCAGACTGGCAGGTATATAAAGGAAGCTAATTAGTGCATAATCAAAAGCAGCCGGGCGAGGCTGGACCTAGTCTTAGCAAAGAGCTAGGTAAAATTAACTCCCTCACTACCAAACACAAAGAAACAGCAACTCAGCTGCGAGAAGTCAGAATGTGCAATCGCGACGATCTTTGTGGCGATACACCCATGACAGTACCCCCCCTTCTACGAGGGGCCTCCGGACCCTCAGGGCCAGGTCTGCCCGGGTAAGTTGTGTGGAAGGTCCGAACCAATCGATCAGCGTTAACATCAGACGCAGGGACCCACGTCCTCTCAGGACCATACCCCTTCCAATGAACCAAGTACTGAAGGGACCGGCGATTCAGACGTGAGTCAATGATCTTCGACACTTGAAATTCTAAGTTACCATTGACCACCACTGGAGGAGGAGGTAGAGGTGACGGTATAACTGGTGCCACGTACCTCTTAAGCAACGATTTGTGGAACACATTGTGGATTTTAAACGTAGGAGGGAGGTCCAGACGAAATGCCACAGGATTAATTATAGAACTGATCCTGTATGGACCGATGAACCTGGGACCCAGTTTCCAGGAGGGAACCTTGAGTTTTATATTCTTGGTAGACAACCATACCAGATCGTTCACACAAAGATCCGAACCAGACACTCTCCTCCTATCAGCCCTCCGTTTGTAACGGTTCCCCATAGCACTCAGATTATTCAGTACTCCTCTCCAAACTGAAGCAAGTGACGACGAGAATCGTTCCTCCTCAGGAACCCCAGAAGGGCCCCCCCCATTGAAAGTACAAAACTGGGGGTGAAAACCATATGCCCCAAAAAATGGGGACTTACCAGTGGACTCGCTCCGCCTATTGTTAAGAGCGAACTCTGCCAGAGGCAAGAAAGAAGACCAGTCCTCCTGGTTCTCTGAGACAAAACACCGAAGATATGTCTCTAGACTCTGATTCAGACGCTCTGTCTGACCATTGGTCTGCGGATGAAAGGCCGGTGAAAATGTCACGCTGTATCACAGATACACATATGATGTCAGTAATCAATACTAAGAGGAACAACATGCAATATAACACATAAATAGGAAATCTCAACATGTACATAAAGTATAGTATTACCTGACATAATATCCGTTGTACTGTGGGTGAATCCTGAAGACGTATAATGCTGTACTCAGGCTGCAGGTGACCGGGGTCTATGCTGACCCTAGCCTGGGGACCTGACTAGTCCCTCAACCTGGAGGTACTGTTAATGGTACAGAGGTCCAGGCCGCCAACGTAACCCTGTCTCCTATAAGTCCCTGACAACTGTAATCTAGTCCTCAGAAGGACCCTGATTACCACACAGGGAATAGGCAGGTTACTGCTTAACAAACAGTACAGACAAACGAAACAGACAGGGGACAAAGCAAACACTGTCTTGCATACAACACTTAAACACAGAGGGAACACAAAAGGTCTAGGAGATAAACTATAATCGAGGAGAGGAGAAACCACAAAGGAACTCTTAACTTAAGTCTTCTCATGACCTGATCCAAACTGCTGGTCTGCATGTAAGCTTTCACCGGCATCTAACAAGCAGACTGGCAGGTATATAAAGGAAGCTAATTAGTGCATAATCAAAAGCAGCCGGGCGAGGCTGGACCTAGTCTTAGCAAAGAGCTAGGTAAAATTAACTCCCTCACTACCAAACACAAAGAAACAGCAACTCAGCTGCGAGAAGTCAGAATGTGCAATCGCGACGATCTTCGTGGCGATACACCCATGACACTTACAACCATTGGTTGAGAATGTCTCATCCTTTTTGAAAGATACAGGCGAACTCCTTCGAGGTCGATGGCCTTTTCTTAGACAAGGATACCATACTCGTTTCGGCGGACGAAGAGTCCCTGTATACCAACATAAAACATTCTGATGGCCTAGGGGCCGTACGGTATTTCCTTGATACATCTAGTATGTCTTCCGATATGAGGGATCACCTATTGGAATTACTCAAATTTACGTTAACCCACAACTTTTTTATTTTTAAGAGGTCCTTTTTCCTACAGCTTCATAGAACAGCCATGGGAGCTGCTTTCGGACCATCCTATGCTAATCTGTTCCTGGGGCTGTGGAAAAGGAACCTCTTTCTGTTCGATCAACAGGCGTCAATGGACCGCGTCCCCTTTTGGACGGGGTACATCGACAATATCCTCTTGATGTGGCAGGGTTCCGCCTTCGACCTACAAGGGTTTATATCCGGCCTGAACAGCAATGACCTCAATATCCATCTCACCGTTGTGTGGGATCTAAATAGGATTGAATTCTTGGACGTCACCATTAAGAAAGATCCCGAAGGTGTCATCCAGACTGATATTTTTAGAAAACCAGCTTCTACCAATATGCTGCTACATGCCTCCTCCTGTCATCCTAGGCACATGATAAGATTGGTTCCAACGGGTCAGTTCTTTCGACTCTGTCGCATGTGTTCTACTGATAATGATTTTGAGACACAGGCCGAGGAACTTAAAGTATGTTTCCTCGAACGTGGGTATAGTCGGCGCATGATAAAGAAAGCATACAATAGGGCCAAATATTCTCCCCGGAACACTCTTCTCATAAGAATGCAGGGAACGATAATCTTAGAACAGATGAACAAGTAAGGTTCATTACTAACACTCACTCTGCACTTGTACGGGCAGCACTAGGAAATTAATATTTATATAGCGCCATTGATTCCATGGTGCTGTACATGAGAAGGGGTTACATACAGATTACAGGTATCACTTACAGTAAACAAACTAACAATGACAGACTGATACAGAGGGGAGAGGACCCTGCTCTTGCGGGTTTACATTCTACAGGATGATGGGGAAGGAGACAGTAGGTTGGGGGGTTGCAGCAGCTTCAGTGATGTTGAGGCGGTAGCTCAAGCAGTGGTGAGGAGGCAGCGGGGATCATTGCAGACTGTAAGCTTTCCTGAAGAGGTGGGTTTTCAGGTTCCGTCTGAAGGATCTGAGTGTGGCTGATAGTCGCATGTGTTGGGGCAAAGAATGCCAGAGGATGGGGCTATTCGGGAGAAGTCTTGGAGGCGGTTGGGTGAGGAGCGAATAAGTGTCGAGGAGAGAAGGAGGTCTTGGGAGGATCGCAGATTACGTGAGGGAAGATATCGGGAGATTAGTTCAGAGATATATGGAGGAGACAGGTTATAGATGGCCTTGTAGGTCAGTATTAGTAATTTGAATTGGATACACTGAGGGAGTGGGAGCGAGTGGAGAGATTTGCAGAGGGGAGAAGCGGAGGATTAGCGAGGAGAGAGATGAATGAGTCGGGCAGCAGAGTTAAGGATGGACTGGAGAGGTGCGAGGGTGTTAGCAGGGAGGCCACAGAGAAGGATGTTGCAGTAGTCGAGACGGGAGATGATGAGGGCATGCACAAGCATTTTAGTAGAGTGAGGGTTGAGGAAGGGACGGATTCTGGAAATATTTTTGAGCTGGAGGTGGCGAGAGCTTGGATGTGCGGTTTCAAGGACAGGGCAGAGTCAAGAGTTACTCCAAGGCAGTGGACCTCCAGTACGGGGGAAAGAGTGATGTCGTTAATTGTTATAGATAGGTCAGGTAAGGAAGATCTGTGAGATGGGGGAAAGATGATCAGTTCAGATTTGTCCACATTCAGTTTGAGGAAGCGGGAGGAGAAGAAAGAGGATATGGCTGATAGACACTCCAGGATTTTGGAGAGCAGAGCGGTGACATCTGGGCCAGAGAGGTAGATCTGAGTATCATCGGCATAAAGGTGGTACTGGAATCCGTGGGACTTTGAGTTGCCCCAGGCCAAGTGTATAGATTGAGAAGAGTAGGGGTCCTAGAACCGAGCCTTGGGGGACTCCAACAGAGAGCAGGTGGGATGAGGAGGTAGTGTGGGAGTGGAAGACGCTGAATGTGCGGTTGGAGAGGTATGAGGAGGTCCAGGATAGGGCGAGGTCTTTGATGCCAAAGGAAGAGAGGATCTGCAGGAGGAGGTGGTCAACTGTGTCAAAAGCAGAGGACAGGTCTAGAAGGAGGAGTATAGAGTATTGTCCGTTCGCTTTGGCTGTAAGTAGGTTGTTAGTAATTTTGGTCAGGTCTGTCTCAGTGGAGTGATGGGAGCGGAAACCAGATTGTAGATTGTCAAAGAGCAGGTTAGATGAGAGATGGGAGTAAAGTTTAGCGTGGACATGCTGCTCCAGAAGTTTGGAAGCGAATGGGAGCAGCGATATTGGGCGATAGCTGGACATGGCGGTTGGGTTGAGGGTTGGCTTTTTGAGGATAGGCGTGATTGTGGCATGTTTGAAAGCAGAAGGGAAGGTACCGGAAGTTAGTGATAGGTTGAAGAGGTGGGTAAAGGTACTGTCACACTAAACGAGATCGCTAACGAGATCGCTAATGCGTCACCGATTTATGACGCAGTAGCGATCTCGTTGGTGACTTAGCTGTGTGTGACATGTAGCGGCCATGGGGCCCCTGCTGAGATGTCGTTGATCGCTTATGAACGTTCTGAGCCGTTTTTTGGTCGTTGGTGTCCCGCTGGTGAGCCTGAATCGCTGAGTGTGACACCCTTTATGAACGACTTTACCAGCGGCGCAGGTTGGACTAGGTTTTCCCAACGACCGCAGAGGTCGTTATACAGATTGCTGATGAGTTGTGTTTGGAATCTAACTAGCGATCACATTGTGATCGCACCAGCGATCTTGCCAGGTCGTGTCCTCGTGATCGCTGGTGCGATCGCTAAGTGTGACAGTGCCTTTAGTGAGAAGAGTGGTGGCGAGATTGGGGAGGAGGTGGGATGGGATGGGGTTGAGTGCACAAGTGGTGAGGTGTGATTTGGAGAGATGTTGAATAAGAAGGTTATGGGGTTTGGGCATTGGTCAGGTATACAAAGAGGTTGTGGTGGTTGAATAATAAAGACTTGCCGTGTTTGGTCTATCTTGTTTTTGAAGTGCATGGCGAAGTCCTCAGCAGAGATTAGGGAAGTTGGAGGGGGCAGTGGTGGGCGGAGGAGGGAGTTAAAAGTATTGAACAACTGTTTGGGGTTGTGGGATAAGGAAGATACAAGGGATGTAAAGTAGGCCTGTTTAGCAGAGGTGAGAGCTGATTTGAATGCAAGTGTTGCTTGTTTGAGTGCAGTGAAGTCGTCTGGTGAATGCGTCTTGTGAATGCGTTTTCTTCCGTTCAGCAATTCTGGATGCTTGCCGAAGCTTTTTAGTGGTGTTATTGTGCCAGGGTTGTCTATTGATTCGTCGCACTCTGTTATGCATGACAGGGGCGACCGAGTTGATGGCTGATGCAAGAGTGGCATTGTAGAAACTAGTGGCAGTGTCTGTGTCGTGGAGTGAAGATATGGAGGACAGTGGTAGGATGGAGTCATAGAGTGTGTGAGTGTCTAGATGTGCAAGGTTTCTGCAGGGGTGCGCGTGTTGCTGGACATGGGTGACAGGTGATGAGGACAGGATGAGAAAGAGAGTAGATGTTGGTCAGATAGAGGGAGAGGGGAGGTTGTGAAGTTAGATAGGGAGCAGAGGCGGGTGAAGACCAGGTCTAATGTGTGTCCTGTGTGCGTGGCTGAGGAGGACCACTGTGTAAGTCCAAAGGATGAAGTAAGGGCCAGGAGTTTGGAGGCTGCCGACTGGTGGGTGTCAATGGGGATGTTGAAGTCACCCATGATGATGGTGGGAATGTCAGAGAGAAAGTGAAGGAGCCATGTAGAGAATTGGTCCATGAAGGCAGTGGTTGGGCCTGGAGGTCGGTATATGACAGCCACTTGGAGGTTGGAGGGAAAGTAGATGCGGACAGAGTGGACTTCAAAAGAGGGGAGGGAAGAGGTGGGATTGGGTTGAAGGTGCAGTTGGAAGAAAGGAGAAGGCCCACTCCTCCACCATGTCTGTTGCCAGAGCGAGGAGTGTGGGTGAAGTGGAGGCCGCCATAGCATAGCGCAGCAAGGGAGGCGGTGTCGGATGGTGTCAGCCATGTTTCAGTGAGGCCAAGGAAGGAAAAATTTTGAGAGGTGAAGAGGTTGTGAATCACATGGAGTTTATTGCAGACGGAGCGGGCATTCCAGAGTGATCCAGAGAGAGCGAGCTGAGTGGTGGGCGTCAAGGGCACGTATTTGAGGTTGGAAAGATTTTGGGTGTTTATATTAGATTGGGAGCGATAGAAGGGGGTAATAATGGAAGGTATGAGCTGTGGGGGTCCAGGATTGGGAGATATGTCGCCAGCAGTGAGGAGAAGCAGAGAGAGGCAGAGCAGGTGGGAGAAGGAGAGTGGGCGATTTGTTTTGTGTGTTAGTAGGATCACATGTTCAACCAGGTATGTCATTTATTGTGCCACCTGTCCATGTGGTTTGATCTACGTTGGTCTTAACGTTGGTCCGCATAAGAGAACATGTGCTGGGCATTCAGGCCGCAGCTGACCACACTGACATATCCACTCTTAAAACTCTGCCACGACACTTTAAGGCCTTCCACCAATGTGATAGTACACTATTACGGGTGAGAGGCATTAATTCTTTAGAAATTGGAATCCGTGGTGGTAAACTATCCCAGCGCCTTGATCAACTGGAGTCGAGGTGGATCTGGACCCTACAGACTATTCATCCACAGGGATTAAATGAAAATCTTAGCTTTGCCCCCTTCCTGTGATCGCCTTACTGCTGTGTTAAGTGTAGTGGTGTAATATGCCTCTATGTTTATTTTAATTATGTTTAATTGTCCATTTTTCATGAATCCAAAATATGTTCGCACGTGCACGTGTTTCCAGCGGATCAGGAATACATGCAGGGCAGGTTCCAGGTTTTCGTGGGCCCTGGGCAAAAGAGTCTCAGTGGGCCCCTTTAACACATTCCACAATTCATGATGCATAGATACAGCAAAAAAATATAGGTATAGTACAATGCCAAAGGTTTCACTTCTTACATTACATGAGTGATATCTATTGTAAATTCTACAATAGATCAGAAATTGGACAGTATAGTCCTCCATACAGTATTATGGCCACCACATAGAGCGCCAAACAGAATAATGAGCCCCATATATTGCTCCATACAGAATAATGAGCCCCATATAATGCTCCATACAGTATAATGAGCCCCATATATTGCTCCATACAGAATAATGGACCCCATATAATGCTCAATACTGTATAATGAGCCCATAGAATGCTCCATACAGTATTATGGGCACCATATTTTGCTCCATACAGAACAATGAGCCACATATATTGTTCCATACAGTATATAATAGGCCCCATATATTGCTCCATACAGTATATAATAGGCCCCATATATTGCTCCACACAGAATAATGGACCCCATATAATGTTCCATACTGTATAATGGGCCCCATATATTGCTCCATACAGTATATAATAGGCCCCATATATTGCTCCATAAAGAATAATGAGCCCCATGTATTGCTCAATACATAAAGGGACCCATATAATGTTTCATTCAGTATATAATAGGCCCCATATATTGCTCCATAAAGAATAATGAGCCCCATGTATTGCTTAACCCTACCTGACCCATGACGCCTATGTCGGCGTCATGAAAACCAGTGGCATCCCGACCCATGATGCCAACGTAGGTGTCATGGTATAAATCATGTTCCTGCAGGTCGGGTGACCGGGGTCACTGAAAGGTCACCCGACCCGCAGTAACAAGACCCTTTGTGCATCACCACAGTGGGGGTGGCTTAACCCCACGTGGCTACGAACAGCCAATCAGACCGATTTGTAATATTTCACCAATGAAATTTGGTGAAATATTACAAACCAGCCATGGCCGATGCTGCAATAGCATCTGCCATGGCTGGACACCGAGTTCCGACCCTCCCCACACCAAGTGATGGCGGCGATCGGCCGCCGCCACCGATCGATGGCGGCGATCGGTCACCGCCGTCACTATCTGCTCTCCGGTCCGCTCCCCTCCTCCTTGCCTCCGATCCCCCCGCCTCAGCTCCCCTCACCTCCCCGGTCCTCTGGTGTCCCTGGATCCATCCCGGCGTCCGTCCGGGATTCCTCATGGGCGCTGCCATCTTGGAAAATGGCGGGCGCATGTGCAGTGCGCCAGCCAGCAGATTCATTACATTTATTTTGATCACTGTGATAAACTCTCACAGTGATCAAAATAAATAAAAAAGTAAATAAACGCCCCCTTTATCACCCCCATAGGTGGGGAAAAAATAAAATATAGAAAATATATATATATTTTTTTCAATTAGGGTTAGAATTACAGTTAGGTTAGGGTTAGCCTTAGGGTTAGGCTGGGTTCATATTGCGTTATGGCAGTCCATTAGACAGACTGCGTTACACCGCGGTTTAACGCGGTGTAACTCAGTCCGTTAACGCTGCCATTCACCCCCATTTGCGGGCGCATCGCGACGCATGCCGTAACGCGGCATGCGTTCGCAACATGCCGTGATTCAGTGACGGAGCCTTGGACGCGGGCTGCAGCGTCTGGGCTCCGTCATTGCTAGCACAGATGAATCATCTGCTGATTCATCTGCGCTAGCGGGTATAGCATAACGCGATCGCGTTATGCTATACCGTTACCAGCCCGTCAACGCTATGTGTTGAACGGGCTGGTAAAACGTAATGTGAACGCAGCCTTAGGGTTAGGGCTAGAATTAGGGTTAGAATTAGGGTTAGGGTTGGAATTTGGGTTAGGGTTGGAATTAGGGTTACGGTTAGAATTAGGGTTAGGGTTGGAATTAGGGTTAGGGTTGGGATTAGGGTTAGGCTTGTGGTTAGGGTTAGAGTTAGGATTAGTGTTAGAGGTGTTTTGGGGTTAGGGTTGGGATTGGGTTAGGCTTGTGGTTAGGGTTATGGTTAGGGCTGGGATTAGGGTTAGGGGTGTGTTGGGGTTAGGGTTATGTTAAGGGTTTGGATTAGGGTTAGGGGTGTGTAGGGGTTAGGGTTTTGGTTAGGGGTGTGTTGGGGTTAGGGTTCGAGTTAGAATTCAGGGGTTTCCACTATTTAGGCAGATCAGGGGGTCTCCAAACGCAACATGGCGCCACCATTAATTCCTGCAAATTTTGCGTTCAAAAAGTCAAGCGGTGCTCCCTTTATTCTGAGCCCCGACGTGTGCCCAAACAGTGGTTTACCCACACATATGGGGTATCAGCGTACTCAGAAAAAATTGCACAACAACTTTGGGGGTCTAATTTCTCCTGTTACCCTAGGGAAAAAAAATTGGGGACCAAAAGATCATGTTTGTGGAAAAAAAATGATTTTTTATTTTCCCGGTTCTGCGTTATAAACTTCTGTGAAGAACTTGGAGATTCAAAGTGCTCACCACACATCTAGAGGAGTTCCTTGGGGGATCTAGTTTCCAAAATGGGGTCACTTGGGGGGGTTTCTACTGTTTAGGCACATCATGGGCTCTGCAAACGTAACATGATGCCCGCAGACCATTCCACCAAGTCGGCATTACAAAACGTCACTTCTTCCCTTCCGAGCCCCGACGTGTGCCCAAACAGTGGTTTCCCCCCACATATGGGGTACCAGCGAACTCAGGAAAAACAGGACAACTTTTGTGGTCCAATTTCTCCTGTTACCCTTGTGAAAACAAAAAATTGTGGGCTAAAAAATGATTTTTTGAGGAAAAAAATGTTTTTTTTATTTTCATGGCTCTGGATTATTAACTTCTATGAAGCACTTGGGGGTTCAAAGTGCTCACTACACATCTAGATAAGTTCCTTGGGTGGTCTAGTTTCCAAAATGGGGTCACTTGGGGGGGTTTCCACAGTTTAGGCACATCAGGAGCTCTGCAAACGTAACATGACACACGCAGACCATTCCATCAATTCGGCATTTCAAAACGTCACTACTTCCCTTCCGAGCCCCGACTTGTGTTTATACAGTAGTTTTCTCCCACATATGGGATATCAGCGTACTCAGGACAAACTGGACAACAACTTTTGGGGTCTTATTTCTCCTGTTACCCTTGGGAAAATAAAAAAATTGGGGACTAAAAGATCATGTTTGTGGAAAAAATATGATTTTTTTATTTTCATGCCTGGGCGTTATAAACTTCTGTGTAGCCCTTGGGGGTTCAAAGTGCTCACCACACATCTAGATAAGTTCCTTGCGGGGTCTAGTTTCCAAAATGGGGTCACTTGTGGTGAGTTTCTACTGTTTAGGCACATCAGGGGCTCTGCAAACGTAACATGACGCCCTCAGACCATTCCATCAAAGTCGGCATTTCAAAACGTCACTACTTCCCTTCCGAGCCCCAACGTGTGTCCGAACAGTAGTCCCCCCCACATATGGGGTACCAGTGTACTCAGGACAAACTGTATAACAACATTTGGGGTCCAATTTCTCCTGTTACCCTTGTGAAAATAAAAAATTGCGGGTTAAAAAAAAATCAGTTTTTGAGGAAAAAAATGATTTTTTATTTTCACGGCTCTGCATTATAAACTTCTGTGAAGCACGTGGGGGTTCAAGGTGCTCACCACACATCTAGATAAGTTCTTGGGGGGGGTCACTTTTGGGGGGTTTCTACTGTTTAGGCACATCAGGGGCTCTGCAAACGTAATAAGATGCCCGCAGATCATTCCATCAAGTCGGCATTTCAAAGCGTCACTACATCCCTTCCGAGCCCTGACGTGTGCCCAAATAGTGGTTCCCCCCACATATGGGGTACCAGCGTACTCAGGACAAACTGGACAACAACTTTTGGGGTCCAATTTCTCCTGTAACCATTGTGAAAATAAAAATAGGGGGCTAAAAATCATTTTTTGACAAAAAAAATTATTTTTTATTTTCAGGGCTCTGCGTTATAAACTTCTGTGAAGCACCTGGAGGTTCAAAGTGCTCACTGTGCATCTAGATAAGTTCCTTAGGGGGTCTAGTTTCCAAAATGAGGTCATTTGTGGGGGAGCTCCAAAGTTTAGGCACACAGGGGCTCTCCAAACACGACATGGTGTCCGCTAACGATTGGAGCTAATTTTCCATTAAAAAAGTCAAATGGCGCTCCTTCCCTTCTGAGCCCTGCCGTGCGCCCAAACAGTGGTTCTTCCCCACATATGGGGCACCAGCGTACTCAGGAAAAACTGTACAACAACTTTTGGGGTCCAATTTATCCTGTTACATTTGGGAAAATAAAAAATAGCTGGCTAAAAAATTATTTTTGAGGAACAAAAATTATTTTTTTTATTTTTACTGCTCTGGGTTTATAAACTTCTGTGAAGCACTTGGGGGTTCAAAGTGCTCACTACACATCTAGATAAGCTCCTTGGGGGGTCTAGTTTCCAAAATTGGGTCACTTATGGGGGTTTCTACTGTTTAGGCACATCAGGGGCTCTGCAAACGCAACATGATGCCCGCAGAACATTCCATTAAGTCTGCATTCCAAACAATCCAAAATGGCGCTCCTACCATTCTGAGCTCTCCCATGCGCCAAAACTGGTTCCCCCCCACATATTGGGTATTGGTGTACTCAGGACAAATTGCATAACAACTTTTGTGGTCCAATTTCTCCTGTTACCCTTGTGAAAATAAAAAATAGCGGGCTAAAAAATCATTTTTGAGGAAAAAATTGATTTTTTTTATTTTCACTGCTCAGTGTTATAAACTTCTGTGAAGCACTTGGGGATTCAGAGTGCTCACAACACACCTAGATAAGTTCCATAAGGGGTCTAGTTTCCAAAATGGTGTCACATGTGGGTGTTTTTAACTGTTTAGGCACACAGGGGCTCTCCAAACGCATCATTGTGTCCGCTAAAAATTAGAGCTAATTTTCCATTCAAAAAGTCAAATGGCGCTCCTTCCCTTCTGGGCCCTGCCGTGCGCCCAAACAGTGGTTTATGACCACATATGAGTTATCTGTGTACTCAGGATAAATTGCGCAACAAATTTTAGGATCCATTTTATCCTGTTGCCCATGTGAAAATAAAAAAACTGAGGCTAAAAGAAAATTTTTGTGAAAAAAAAGTACTTTCTTTTTTTATGGATCAATTTGTGAAGCACCTGGGGGTTCAAAGTGCTCACTATGCATCTAGATAAGTTCCTTGGGGGGTCTAGTTTCCAAAATGGGGTCACTTGTGGGGGAGCTCCAATGTTTAGGCACACAGGGACTCTCCAAATGCGACATGGCAACCCCTAAATATTCCAGCATATTTTCCATTCAAAAAGTCAAAGGGCGCTCCTTCCCTTCTGAGCCCTGCCGTGCGCCCAAACAGTGGTTTATGACCACATATGAGTTATCTGTGTACTCAGGAGAAATTGCCCAACAAATTTTATGATCCATTTTATCCTGTTGCCCATGTGAAAGTGAAAAAACTGAGGCTAAATGAAAATTTTAACTTTTAACCCTTATAACTTCCTAACAAAAAAAAATTTTGTTTCCAAAATTGTGCTGATGTAAAGTAGACATGTGCGAAATGTTATTTATTAACTATTTTGTGTCACATAACTCTCTGGTTTAGCAGAATAAAAATTCAAATTTTGAAAATTGCTAAATTTTCAAAATTTTCGCCAAATTTCCATTTTTTTCACAAATAAACGCAAAAATTATCTACCTAAATTTACCACTAACATGAAGCCCAATATGTCACAAAAAAACAGTCTCAGAATCGCTAGGATCCGTTGAAGCGTTCCTGAGTTATTACCTCATAAAGGGACACTGGTCAGAATTGCAAAAAATGGCAAAGTCTTTAAGGTCAAAATAGGCTGGGGGTGAAGGGGTTAATACTTAAAGGGGCCCATATAATGTTCCATACAGTATATGATAGACTCCAGATAATGCTCGAGTATATGATGGGCCCATATAAGGATCCATATATAATTGGCCCCATATATGATTCTCAAGTGTATAATGGGCCCCATATATGATATTCCAGCGTATAATGGGCCCCATATACAATGCTTCAGTGTATAATGGGCCTCATATATGATGTTCCAGCGTATAATGGGCCCCATATACAATGCTTCAGTGTATAATGGGCCTCATACCAGTGTATGATGGTCCCTATATATAATGCTTCAAACATAAAAAAAATAATATGAAATACTCACCTGTCCTTGCTTCTCTGCTCCAGACTCCTCAGCGTCGCCATCTTCCAGCTCTCTGCACTGTTACTGTTCAGGCAGAGGGTGCACAGACGTGATGTCATAGCGTTCTCTGACCTGAACGTCACAGTCAGAAGACGCCGCAGTGATGGAACGGGGAGAGTTAAGTATCACAAATGACAGAGCCCTGAGCAAACGGGGGGGGGGGCCCACTCACTGGAGTCGGCACTGGCACAGACACCGGGCCCCCATAGTGTGCTGATGTCCCTGACGTCTAGTGTGCCCCCCAGCCTGCTCAAGGCCCCGGCACTTGCCCGGGCGCTGACGCCGGCCCTTAATACATGCATGGCTCTCTTGTATCCACGCGTGAAGTATCCAGCTGATGACCTCATTGCCAGCCACAATCCTCTTACAGTGTATCGTACTATAGCTTGTCTATTTTATTGGCATCCTATCGTGTAATAGCTATATGGTTATATTTATGCATACTTGTACATGGATGTATAATTTATAATTTTTAGTTTCTTTGTTTTTTTTTAAATATGTACTTATACATATGGATGTAATGTTCACTAACACAAGAGACACATTAGTGCAATCTAATTTATTTTTGGCACTAGCCTAAATGTGACGTTTTAATGGTCAAAATTTCTATTTTAAAATACCTCGAAATATATTTTTGCACTATGTTTACATATGGCCATCTGTGTCATCGTGATACACTATACCATCTATTGCATCCCTGTGATTTGTGATCTTGCTGTGCGGGTGACGTGGGTGTGTGCATGCCCATACATCTGTACAGATATGTATACATGGTACCATATATAGGATGAATAAATTGTCTTCAGTCTTAATATGCTATATATTAATATCAATTAGATGCATGTATGTCTATGCATCTGTCAATACAACTGTTTGCATCATGCGCTCTGTTCTATTTGATTAACATGTCAGTACTACTGGTTTCTCTGTTAATTTATTATTATTTATCATATAATATTTTTGGTACTGCTCGTCATATGCTCATTGACATTCTGCTGTACATGGCCACTCCTTTCCGTTGCCAGCACTTGTGCGCTGTTATATCTTCTGCCCATTGATCTCTTATGTTGCCAGCAGTCAAAATGACCAATTGGAGTTAGTAGCCATGGCTCATGCGCTGCCATGTCCGCGCTGCCCTCGCCAGCCTCCGTAGTTGTGATGCACTCGGCACCAGATCACGTGGGGCCCCACCTGTTTCTGACATTGGCTGCTGTGTGATGCGTGTGCCGGTGGGCGTGGTGGTATCCACGGCAACACATCACGACTTCCGGCTCACGGCCTAAACACACTTCCGGTTCTTACTGTTTTTAAACTCGACCCGGGTGACACTAGCTATATCCCTGAAGAAGGAGCTGTTCCGAAACGTGCGTTGGGGCGTGAGATGCACTTTACCTCAGTATCCTCCGGCATCTCACTCTGATGCAGGTTATACCTCTTTAAGTGCCATATAATCTTCATATAACCTATACAGTGGATTTTACCTGTGATGGCTATTGTAGTTATATATTTGACCATATACAAATAACATTGTTCGCACATATGGTCTCATTTCTCCTTTGCATTTCATGACTATATTCATCCATTTTAACCAACACTTATCCATTCTTGTTTATATATTTTAATAAAGAGATTTTGCATTTATATATATGGACTATGAGATTGTCTTTTGGTTTACTCCCCCCCCCACCCGTTATGATATTGTTGACAATCAGTCCTTATTTAGTCCAGCCTATATATTAGAGGTAGCTGATCATACAATACCTTTCAACTATTTATGGCATGCTTTTCCTCCTACATACCAATGCCTGTCATCAACTTTTATCGGTATGATAGAAAAGTGTCAGGACCCTCATAGCATCGCAGTTATGATAGAAGGGTTGTCAGGACCCTCAGAGCATCACAGCTATGATAGAAGGGTGTCAGGGCCCACCGAGCACGCAGCTATGATAGAAGGGTGTCAGGACCCACAAAGCATCGCAGCTATGATAGAAGGGTATCAGGAACCTCAGAGCATCACAGCTATGATAGAAGAGTGTCAGGGCCTGCAGAACATTGCCGCTATGATAGACAGGGGTCAGGACACACAGAGCATCGCAGCTATGATAGAAAGGTGTGAGGGCCCACAGTGCATCGCAGCTATGATAGAAGGGTGTCAGGACCCACAAAGCATCGCAGCTATGATAGAAGGGTCTCAGGGCCCACAGAGCATTGCAGCTATGATAGAAAGTGTCAGGACTCAGAACATTGCAGCTATGATAGAAGGGTGTCACGACACAGCTGTCTGGTGACCGGGGACCAGGGGCTCCTTTCCTGGCCCTAACACTAGGGCTTCCTAGCTCGCCCTGTTCCCAGAATTCTTCAGATGGCGAAGACGCCAGAGCCTCCAGCCTTGCCCGATCTCCTTAGTTAGCTCTTTGTCTGTCTCCTTGCCCCACCCAGGGAAGAGGAGCACTACTGTGCTCCGCAGTACACCAACCCGACAAGGTTAAACTGAAAGCTTTACACACACAAAATATTCACTCACATGTAACAGAGGAATTCACCAGGGTGTGTAGGGAGGGGGAAGAAAGCAAACCAGGGATGGATAAGGAATTACCAAGCATACAAACCAGACAACAGTTGCTAATAAACTCCTCCAGCTCTCCTCAAAGCCAACTTCTCCCACTCCTATGTCTTTGCAGCAATTGCTAACTCAGACGAGGACTTGGTAATCGAGCCCAGATTTTATAGGGAAAAGGAGTGGCTAACTGAGCACCGCTGAATGCAGGAATTTCCAACATGGCCGATTAACCCCTGTTCTGCTGGAAGAAATAAACACATTTAATATACTGCAGATGTGCTTCTTCTCAGCAGCGGAGTAGGAGCATTCAGATGCTGGGTCTTCTGGCTCCTCTCTGTCGTAACCCCGTGACAGTACCCCCTCTTCTACGAGGGACCTCCGGAACCTCAGGACCAGGTTTATCCGGGTGTGCAACATAAAAGGCCCGAACCAGTCTGGCCGCATGGACATCAGAAGCTGGTACCCACATCCTCTCGTCAGGACCATACCCCCCTCCAATGTACCATATATTGAAGCGACCGACGAACAAGACGAGAATCTAAGATCTTTGCTATCTGGACACCTCAGAATGCATGGTCCTGACTTGAAGCCGCAAGTCTTGGACAACCTGTGTAAAGTGCCCATGTCTTAAGGGGGCCAAATCAATAGCAATATTGGGTATGGGTCTGGACAGTGTCTGTGGGAGAAGGCCTTGGTCCCGGATGAACCTAGTGTCGACTATATTAAACCCCACCCCACTGTCCAGGAAGGTGGAAACGTCCACAATATATCCACCAATGTGTAATGTAACTGGTAATAAAAATTGTGTCCTACCCACCGAGGTAATAAGTGCACCCGGGATGCCAACCTCCTCGCAACCCAGGCCTACTCATTTTTCTGGCGATTGTTTAAATAGAGATCGGGAAGGACACGTGCCCATGAAGTGGCCCTTTTTACCACAGAAGAAACAGACCCCCCTTACACCAGACTGCAGACAATTTACCAGAGTGAGGTGCCGCACCCACCTGCATGGATTCCTTAGTGCTCAGTGCTGATCTCCCTTGACTCCATACCTCCCGTAACCAGAGGTAACTCACTATGTCTCTGACGAAGACGGCGATCAACTCGGATCAACAGAGACATGGCCGCCTCAAGGGAGTCAGGAGTCTCATACAGAGCTAAGGCATCCTTACTGTAAGCCCCTCACAGAACTGACTACGGAGTGCGGGGTCATTCCACTTGGTGTCCATGGCCCCCCTCCAGAACTCAGAGCAATATTCCTCCGCAAGTCGGTCTCCTTGCTGAAGTTGGCGCAGTGTGGCCTCGGTTAAGGAGACGGGGACATCATATATAAGGCCCAGTGTCAGAAAAAATCCCTCCTCCGTCTGAAGTGACTGAGAGTCAGACGGGAGAGAAAATGCCCAGGCCTAGAGGTCCCCCTGGAGCTAGATTACTATCCACACGTTGCTCCTCTACCTGAGGACACAGGACATAACCTGAAGTAAAGTTTGCAGGCCTCATGGAACACAACAAACTTGTCACGCGAGATTCCCACACGAGATGTGTTAGGGACTGTGTGTAACAACTGTGTGTAAATTCACCACCTCCAGACTGAGCTGCTGCAGTTGCCCTGTCAGAGCTGAGATAGGATCCATCATGGATCAGAAAAATTGATTGCAGTCAGAGTTAATGTCTCGATTCGACTGTCGGGGGACCAGGGGCACCTTTCCTGGCCCTAACACTAGGGGGCGCCCTAGCTCGTCCTGCTCCCTGGGATACTTCAGATGGCGAAGACGCCAGGGCCTCCGCCCTTGCCTTATCTCCTAGATTAGTACTTTATCAGTCCCCTTCCCCAACCAGGGAAGAGGGGACGCTACTGTGCACCGCAGTACACCACCCAACAAACAGAGCAACAAAGAAAAGGGGAAACTGAAAACTCCACATACACAAAATATTCACTCACATATTACAGAGGAATCCACCATGGTATGCAGGAAGGGGAAGAAAGCAAAAACAGGGAAGGATAAGGGATTACCAAGCATAAAAACCAAACAGTCGCTTCTAGCTCCTCCAGCACTCCTTCTCATACCAACTACTCTCCCTCCTATTGTCATGAAGCAAGTGCTAAATCTGACAAGGACTTGGTAATAGAGCCCAGATTTTATAGGGACAAGGAGTGGCTAACCAAGCACTGGTGAGAACAGGGATTTCCAACATGGCTAATTAACCACTGTTCTGCTGGAAGAAATAAACACATTTAATAAATCGGAAAAGTGCTCAATCTCCGCAGCGGAGTAGGAGCAACCAGACGCTGCGGTCTTCTGGCTCCGCTCTGTTGCAGTAACCCTGTGACAAAAGGTGTCAGAACCTACAGAACATTGCAGCTATGATAGAAAGGCATTAGAGTATGCAGAGCATTGCAGCTTACTGTGTCTGGGGCTGTGAAGCTACAGAGTAGTCAGTGCCCATAGTGACTCCTGTCAATCACCGAAAGTGCAATGAAGATGTTAGGTCAGAACTGGTCCATGAAGCAATGGAAGAAGGCGGTCTGGCACCAGGTTACACT